>CM056609.1:26040356-26112856 GCA_029721355.1 Tegillarca granosa | reverse complement strand
TGTGCGGGCACAAAGCTGTAACAAAAATGTAAATAAAGTGATCCTTAATTTGCATATTGTTAAAAGCAAACTGATCAAGATGATGTGAAATTTCGTGTCTTAACTTGCGTTAAGATGTATCAGTACGCCATGTTGTATCTTGAATACATAACAATCTCATTCAATATGTCTTAATTATAATTCGACTAGCATTTTCAGATTGGTTCTGAATGAATGGACAGAACGATTTTTTTTTTTTTTTTGGAATTATGTATAGACTTAGCGCTCGTTATAAACAATATCAAAACGAATTGAGAGAGAGAGAGAGAGAGAGAGAGAGAGAGAGAGAGAGAGAGAGAGAGAGAGAGAGAGAGAGAGAGAGAGAGTTGTGTGTGTGTGTGTGTGTGTGAGAGAGAGAGAGAGAGAGAGAGAGTGTGTGTGTGTGTGTGTGTGTGTGTGTGTGTGTGTGAGAGAGAGAGAGAGAGAGAGAGAGAGAGAGTTGCTTTTTGCTTAGTAAATGGTTTGTTTCAATTCATTTGATGACAATAATTGTTTAGTTATACCTATCTTGACTTTAACATTCCATATACATGTATACAAAGTAAGAAAGATAACTCTCACTTGTCTCCAATAAGATAAAGGACTTTCATATAAATTCTAAACTATATTTTTATGTTGTTCCTATTATCAATGAATGTTTCAGCCAGCTGAAAACTTCCCATGATCCACATTTCATATTGTAACAAACGTTTAAATATTAAAAAAAAAAGAAAGAAAAGGACACATTTTATAGCTACAACATTGTCAGATCACAATGTAAGCGAGGTAACTCTATGTGGAAAAAACCAGATTAATTTTCGAAATGCATGTATCTATGGATTCATTTTTTATATTGCACAAATTTGCACAATTTTAATTGTGTTTTAAAAAACCGCGTCCTGTTTTAAATCTAATAAAGGCTTCAAGACTGTAGAATAAGTCTCTGGGACACACAACAGTAATGAAACAATATCCAGCATTTTTGTGGTAGTTCTACACTAGTGTACAAACAAGGAAAGAATAAACAGTTGAAATATCTGTCAACATTAACTCAGATACCTTGAAATATCAAAGTCATCAAGTGTCAATTTAATAAAGTACATTGTAATTCGAACTTGAGGAAATATATAACATGGACACAGATGGTAACAGCCATTATCACGCTGACATAATTAAATGATACTATAAATACTGGTTAATTATTGTCATGTTTTAATTCAACTTCCACGGAATTTTAAAACATCTTGAGAAAAAATTGTCCATATTACGAAGACAAAAAAGATGTTTAAAGAAATATTTTTCTTGTAAGTCTGTAATGATTTTATTTAAAAAAACATTCTTATAGGCGCGTTTCCTGAACTGTTGTGAAATTAGCGTCATGGTAAGTCCGCAACAAAAGAATCAAAAACATATTGCTTGGGGAGTTATTCTTATAAAGTTCATATATAAAAACCATTTGGTTGTTTTACAACATTATAAAGAGTGTACTTTGTGTGTACATTGAAAATATAATTTTGACCGACTAGATGGAAAATTTAAATCAATATGGAAGCTTGATTCCTCTTTAATTTTTTTCTAATTTTTCTGCTACTATGTTTTTCCCACTTTACTTTATAAAAAACCAAGTAAAAGTGAAGACTTAAAACATGCACAAGTATTAAAAAATCTGGTGACGGAAATGTAAAAGGTAATTTTGTAATCTATGTTATATTTGTTGGCTTTTACAAATTAGGACTTAAATCTAATACATTTGATTTATTCCATTTTCGTATTCCATAAGCCATTTCCACTTCAAACATATATCTTATGTTAGTTATTTCTAGAGAATGTAATGTACTTATGTTGTATATTTATGATATTTATATAGGTTAATGGTTGCTTGTTATATTAGTCAAATCCAGTGCAAGAATAAAGAATTTCGACGGTTTTTGAAACATTCCAAACTATATCACCTTAAAAAACTACTAACACAAATGGAGAGACATAAAAGAGAATGGTCATGTCTATGTGACATGATAAAAGGGAGTCCGAAAACACAAACTAAAATAGGTAAGACGAGAGAGAGAGAGAGAGAGAGAGAGAGAGAGAGAGAGAGAGAGAGAGAGGTCTGTTTTTCTTACATTGGCATTGTAATATATTTAAATTTTATTTTATTTTCTATAAACAGGCGCTGCAACGTATGTTAGATGGGGAAGAACTACATGTCCTGGAAACGGTACAGAATTAATGTATTCGGGTAAGATATGGTATTCAAGTTTTCAAATATTTTTCAACTAGCAAAAGATATCATGTTTATTAAAACTTTTATTCAACTACTGCTTCATCTTCTGACCCTGGATGGACACTGTATTGTTTTGTTCTGGTGCCAAGATAAAGTCGCATGATTCTTGACAACGTACTGAAAACTAAGATTTAAAATACTGCTTTTCCACTCGCGCTTTTTACTAGAAGGGAATTTTATTGCCTGAGTCATCCGTGGCTAGGAACTAGGTTGGTTTGCTTGACTTTGACATTTCAAATGTGGAAGCTAGCACCTTTAAACCTTTGCGCTAGTATAAGGCGGGACATAATATACACTCGGACATCATACGCTTATATAAACTTCATTTTTAAAATTTGCAATCTTGCTCGTGCATATCTTTTATCCAGTTGCACAATTTTGTCCTTTTTGGTAATGCAAATAAAAGTCCAGGAATAAATTTTCATTTAATCATTATAGTTCACTTCTAATCAACTTTTGGCAATAATATCATTTTCAATAAATTGATTCTGAGCTTTCTGTTATAGGATTCGCTGCAGGAAATCGACATGATTCTAGCAATTTTGGTGGTCCTTCCAATTACTTGTGCTTGCCTAAAAATCCTGACTGGGCTAAATATCAGGACTCTGACGACAAGTCGAATTCTGCAAAGATATACGGTACAGAGTATGAGACTCATAGTCACACTGTCGGAGAGACCCTAGACAAATCACTCGCACAGTACGAAGTGCCATGTGCTGTGTGTCAGAATACAATACGAACCGGAGTTTATATGCTTCCAGGTATGCAATATATAACACAAATACCTTATGTGTCATATGTGCACAGCTTGGAAAATAATTCCTCATCATTGACACCAGGGGCCGAAAAGGTTGATAGATAAAAAATGTTAGCATAAGAGTTGAAAAATCAATGAATCTAAAGTTTAATTAATTAAACCAAAACATATCTTAACAATAAGTCTAAAGTGATTTTAATACAATTTATTTAGAAGTTTTGTGAAAAGCTTGCTGTTGTTGATTTGTTGCTTTATCTAAGATTTGAATTGTGTTTAAATAGATAAACATGTAATAAAAATGGTCCTTGTATGTTTTAAGATTTTTTCGATTTGTCGTTAAATAGACAAAAATAGCTATGTATTTTAGCGTATTTGCAAGGTTTTTAACGTTTTTATTCGAGAAGAAAATTGGTTGATTACGAATCTTATTTTAACTTAAAACATAATCAAATATTAAATAAAAACGTTTTAATTGATCTATAGGAAAGACGGAATGTTTTCCAGAGTGGCAACTAGAATACAGAGGATATTTGATGTCGGATCATACAACTCATTCTGCTTCTGAATACATCTGCGTGGATGCACATACCGAGCACATTGGCTCCAAAAGTGACCTTAATGGAAGATTACTTTATCCAGTGGAAGCTGCATGTGGTTCATTGAAATGTCCGCCATACGTCAACAATAGAGAACTAACATGTTCTGTTTGTACACGTTAAACACGAAATAAAATTTCAACTTTACAGTTGGTTGTGTAAATATATAATAAATACCTGCTAATTTCTGATGTGCCATATGTGCACATTTCGGAAAATCATTCCTCATCAGTGACACTAGGGGCCGAAAAGTTTGATAGATAAAAACATAAGCCAATAAGTTAAAAAAATTAATCTTAACTTCCAAAATGTAACTAATAAAAACAGGAAGATGTCAAGAAAACAAGTAAGACGATTTTGTGATTATCTTTATTACAAACAATCAATTTTAAGAATTTTTTCATTGACTTTTAATAAGGAAAAACAATTTGACATTAGGACAATTCCAGATAATTTAGATCTCAGAGTATGTTAGATGGTAGATGAATATCTGATAATAATAAATTCAAAATCATTTATGTATAAAATTTTTTTTAAAAAGTTTGCTGGACCAAAACAAAGGTTGAAACTGAAAATTCATTTGTAGACATTTTCCATTTTGATAATTTTCAAATAGTCGGCTCATACAAATGTCCAGGAAAATGGAAAACAATAAAAGTCATTAGATTGAAAATGTAATTGATATAAATAAAGAAATAACTGATTTATTTTTAGGGCTTGTATTTTATGTTAAGAAATAAAGGGGCAAAAATTCGTCCTAACTATTTTTTTAACTATCCACAAATTTAACTACTAATACTACTACTAAAATATTTTATTCAAGTGTCACGTATCAACATATAGGTTTAAATATACATAATAAAACATAAATACATCTAATTAAAATATTGATACCCAGCCATATAGGCTTATGAAACACATTAAACCTTTGAAACCTGGATAAAACTTTTAAATTTATAAAACTTTAAGGAATATAAGGTTAACTGTTAATAATCTGATAATAAAACAGGCAAAAGGCACTATAAAACATTTTACAATTTACATATATTTAAAACATTTCAGTGGTTGTATTAAAACATATTATACAACGTACTGGCTAAAATTTTTTCGCAAATTGCCACTATTCATGAAAAACACATCTTTTGATAATCATGAAAATGAATAAAATTGTAATTAAAATGGCAGGCCGTGTTAAAAAAGAGTAAATCGTAAATCGGCATAAAATTTACAGTGTAGTATAAAGTGCGTTTTATCCTCTATTGTACAGATATCACAGAGTTTGCAAGTTCTTTCGGATAACGGAGTATTTGGTTTGGCAAACCGTCCAGTTTCTACATGCAGTGGAAGCTACCGCATCTAAAACTAGCTAAAATGCAACGGTGGTTCCTCGGGATAGCACTTAAAACGTAGGGCTCACAGTTCAGATGAGTTTAATATCTGCAATATGTATGCAATTTATTTCCGTTCTCGGTATTCATCGAAAAGATCATGCTGCCATTTAATGGAATCGACTCTAAAAAGTTCGTCCTTGACTCGTTCCACCTTAAAGTTTAGCCTCAGAAAGTCGTCGTTAATAACGTTAGTCATATTAAGGTGACCAGCGAGAGTTTTTACACGTGAATCCCAAGATCGGCCGTTATTTGTTGACCACTGATAATTCTTATATACCAGTCTATCATACGACATTGAACTAATACGAATATAATAGCGAATGGCTTCTAATCTTTGCTTTGTTACACAAGAGTTCCACCCAAGATCACCCCTGGTAGCTAGATTAGAAGTGTTTTTACAAACACCAAGAAAGAAATTGGCAACCCGGTTTTGTACTGATTTTGTCTTACTGAACTCAGATAAACCCCAGATAGCGATACCATATAACAAAACTGGTTCTATTTGAGTTTTATAAAGTTTATCGAATACGTTAAAGTTCTTTCCCCCTGCAGCGTGTGATTTGCTTATTGGCGCACTTAACGCTCTACCTGCCGACTTCGCCAATTCCGAAGCTGTAAATTTCATGCCGATATGGTCGTTTAGCCACAATTCCAGGTATTGATAACCGGAAGTATAATCCAAACTAAAATCTCCACATTTAAATAATACTGGTGATTTTGGTGAATTTTGTGAACGAAAGTTCATTATTTTGGATTTGTCTTTATTCACTATAATTCCCCATCTGTGACACCACGCGCTCATAATGTCCAACATATTTTGGGGATCAGCCTCGCTGTCAGCTAATAACACGACATCGTCTGCATAGAGCAGAATACCTACAATGCAGTTTTCATCGATTTTTATTCCTAGTACCGAGTTCTTAATCTCTTGTGCCAAATCATTTATATATATAGAAAATAGTGTTGGTGATCAATTACACCCTTGTTTCACACCTTGAGATACATCAAAGAAATCAGTGAATACATCATTTAATTGAAAAGTACATTGCACATCCCTGTAAAGATAAATAATAGCATTATATATGTTCCCCCTTAAACCGATTCTTTTAACAATTTATATCATAGACAATCGCGGTTAACACGTGTCAAAAACCTTTTTACCATCCACAAAACAAGCAAAAGAGGACTTTCGTGAATTTTTCCTATTATTAATTAAATTATACAGCACATACATATGATCATTACAATTTACGAAAGCAGTTTTGTTCAGTCAACTAATAGGTCGTTGGTTTCTAGCCATTTCGTTAACCTTTTATTTAAAATAAACGTGTAGATTGTACATGGTATTGATAAAAGGGTAATACCACGGTATGATAACGGTTCACGCTTATTACTTTGATCTGATTTCGGGATTGGTTTCACAATACCACGACACCACTCTTCGGGAATTTCACCATTTTCAAAACAAAAGATAACAATACGAAACATTAAATCTAAACACACTTATTTTTAAGCAATTCAGCTGGTATACCATCTAAACCAGCTGCCTTACCAGATTTGGCCCTTTCAATTGCAATTAACACTTCATTTCTACTTATAGGGATATTTAATTCTGTTGTTTCAATCGGTGTTGGATCACTGCATATTTCGCTAGATAACACATTTTGAACTTCACGCATATGATTATCACTGAAATTTGTGTATTTGGCATTATACAAATTTTCGTATTTATTTTTCCAATGATGACTCACATCATTTACATCATCAATGATTTCAACAAAACTATAAATTATCTCCATTGAAATATGATTCTTACGTTCATTTGCCATTCCGAGTTTCCCAATTTCCCTCCAGAAATCGCGTGCATTACTATCGCACATATCCGATAATTTTTGTTGACGTCGACTCCGATACAGCCGTTTGTATTTTCGATTCAACCGGTCAAATTTTCTGTGTTCGTGGAAAAAAATTTTTTTTAAACGTTTTCTTTCGTTAATATGCGTTTTGCATTTTGTCCGTGTGTTTTCCGCATCTTTGACTACGGCTACATGTAATTGATGATTCATTTCGTTTTTCCAATATGGTTTGTAAGAAATTTCCCTTTAGTATAAGGGCGTGTACCCATTTTCGGGAGTTTCTTGTCCATTTCTGGACACATAAGTTCACGAAAGCTGTTGTACGCTGAATTTACGTTTCTGAGTTCATGTAATTGATTCTCAATAATATTTATTTTTGTTTCAAGAGCTTCGCGTGTTGATGGATCATTGAGAAAATCTTCCGGTATGTTTTCCACTTTGTGGCGCTTACGCGACATTTCCCAGAGTAAAATAGAATGACAAGGAACTGGACCATTTAATATTAAATTTAAGTCTGCAATCACGTTTGTCATTCTTCGGATTTTAAATCCTGAATATTTATTCAGCTGCTCATGGGGGACTAATACATAGTCAATAACCGATAACCCCCTGTGTGATATACTGGTGTAGTCATTGGACCCGATACGAACAATGAACATACAGAAGTTTGTGTCCGTTAGGAGATCAAGAAAAAAATCTCCATGATGATTTGAGGTTTTGTCGACTATAATTTTTTGGGTCATTTTATCTACACCTTCGATATAATCAAGCATAGGTCCACATCTTGCGTTGAAGTCGCCAAAAAAATGTACACGGAGCCTTTATTTTGATAAGTATAAATATCGCTAATGAGTTTTTGAAAGTATTCACTTGCGTCCGTTGATCGCGTGATTTTGATAGGAGGCAAATAGCAGACACATAGAAAAATATCTTCAAACTTTGTATTTTCCAGTTTTAGCCATAAATACCCTCTGTCGATTTATCTAATTCTATTACTTTATACGATTCCAGGAGCGATTTTTTAAAATAAAAACCCAACCCCACCACTACCTCTGCAGGCATTGGGATGGATAAAATGTCTATTATTGCCATACCATTTGTAACCTTCTATTTCAATACTTGATTATCCGTTAGAAAATTTTCCGCTATACCAAACACATCATAACCTGAGCGTTCCCCAAGAGATTTCCAAAAGGAAAAGTTTTCATTGTCGCGTATCGAACAACCGTCGCAGGTCCAGAATGTCAAACTTAGCCTGTGCTAATGCTGAGACCCGGTATTATTGTTATTGTTGACTGATTTTTTGGGAATAATACGGCCTCCAACGACATTATACCGGTTCTCTTTGTTCTTTTCTTTCAATGTTGTTTTCATGTTCGGGATATTCTTGAGCACCTCATACGGAAGGTTGTTTTCAATGAACACTTTATTTAACGTAGTGTGACCCTTAAGTTTATATTTTTGTTTCATGACCAACAGTTTACTGTCCATAGAGTCTGTTGTGACAACAACTAAACCTGGATTTTTACCTTTTTACGCTACACTTTTTTAATCATCACTTCGGGCAATTTTAATGTGTCGGTGACAATTGTTTTTACCCGATTAATAAGTACCTGTATGTTATCTTTCTCATTGTTACACAATGTAAATATCTTATAATAAATCGGCATTTTCTTAGGTCGCTTCATTCACCGCTCGTGATTTTAAATCGTCTGCATAAGAGTTTTAGATTTCGTTAATTTTACCATCCACGTTTGATTTCACCGCGTTCAATTCAGATCGAAATACATCCTTAACTTTACTTAGTTCGGAATCTATTTTAACACCAATAAAGTTTCCAATTTTTCTGTGATTTTCTTTTCTAAATTGCACTTTAGACTACTTATACGGTTATCAAAGTGCATTTTTAAATTTTGTAAAGCCACGAAGAATTATTTTTTAAAGAATTAGTCCAAAGGAGCACTTAATATCAAGGATTTAACAAACCAGTCAACATATTTAATATAAAAGTTTTCAATACTAAAACTACATTAAAACTTAGAGCATGCTCTTACTGTGTTTTAAAAAAATGGCGAAAGACATAAACAATACTAGGACCAGGTACTAGCTCACTGAATTAGTATGCTGCAAGCAGGCAAAACAAATCCCTCAGACAGACTATCCTGGCATAAGTCCAAACAGTCGACAACCAGTTTCCTTAATGTCGAGATCTAAGCGAATAGGGTCTCAAATTTAAAAGGCTTATGTGGGACACTAATAAGGTTCATTCCCTTTCTAACGAACCGGACTCTTTACCACTGAGCAAACGAGGCGGTAGATAATGATTAAGAAACAGTTACCTGGAAAAATATTGAAATTTGACTATTATAGTACTTCATGTAACATAATACTTGCAAATACATAAATGTTTATCTCTCTCTCTCTCTCTCTCTCTCTCTCTCTCTCTCTCTCTCTCTCTCTCATCATCATCATCATTATCATCATCATCATTAAGAAACATACTGAGGAAAACGGCGCATCACTTGTAAAATTGTATTAAATCGAAGAACATAAATATTATTCTTTTTGAAGACAGAAAATCTTAAAAGCTGGGATTTTATTACTTTGTAAAAATACCATTAAAATGAAAGGAAACAGTTAATTGTCGTTTCACGCGATATGTGAACGTAGAAAACGGGACATTTAAAGTTATTGCTTCATACGAAACAAATTTCATGGCAGGTGAATTTAACTGATAACACGTGCTAATTATGTTTCGTTCCCACTTATTTGCAAATATCAATCAAAACAATTTGATATTATTTCATTTATCCATATTTTATTTTTACATTTTGGCGTTAAGTTTCTCTTTAAACCACATTATGAGCTATTCTCCATCGGAAATATCAAGCCAAACATATCAAATGAAATGATGTACATGATATTACCTAGTGAGCAGTTTTTAAAAACTTCAGGAATTTCAGTTATTCTTAGTTGCCATTTTACATAAGCTGCCAAGACGATAACTCTACATCGTTATCGTTGTCCTGCTTAATACAATCTACAATACCTTTAAATGAAGAATAATCCAAATGAGGTGTTTTTTTTTTTTTGTAATTTGCTATTTACCCTATTATTGTATCCATCAGACTACCAAACAACTCACCTTGTACTAACTACCCGGCATGGTCCCGCGGGTAAAAGCTTTCACTACTTATGCAATAGCTTTTGCGCGATAAAAATTCACATCAATGTCGCCTTCCACAGATATTTGGTCATAAAATTTACAATAAATCCGTTGAAATTGATGAAATATTAAAACTCAAGCTAATTGTATTTTCCCCTTGTCATATTTTAATTATGTGTCAAATTTCCAAAAAGAAAAAAATCAACTTTTAATGACTTCAACTTTTTCCTTTATTCATCAAAGTTAATGACGTCACATTTTAAAACCGTAAAAGTATATGAGTTTGAAACAAAAACCATAAGAACGATAGATAGATAAACAAACACACAAATAAAGAAATAAATAAATTAATAAATAAATAAATAAATGATAAATAAATAAATAAAAAAAAATAACGCATTAGTTCTAAAAATTGGCACAAATGTAAATAAAGCGATCCGTAATTTACATATAATTAAAAGCATAGTGATAAAGATGATGTGTAATTTCGTGTCTCAACTTGCGTTTAAATGTATCAATATGTCTTGTTGTATCTTGAATACATAACAATTTCTTTTTTTTAATCTCATTCAATATTTCTTAATTATAATTCGACTAGCATTTCCAGATTGTTTCTGAATGGACAGAACGAACATTTTTGGAAGTATGTATAGACTTAGAGTTCGTTATATATACAATACCAAAACGAATTGAGAGAGAGAGAGAGAGAGAGGAGAGAGAGAGAGAGTCGCGTTTTTGCTAAGTAAATGGTTTGTTTCAATTCATTTGATGACACAATTGTCAAGTTATACCTATATTGACGTTAACTTCCATATACATGTTATACAAAAGAAGAAAGATAACTCTCAAAGGTCTCCAATAAGATACAGAACTTTTATATAAATTATAAACTATATTTTTATGTTGTTCCTATTATCAATTAATGTTTCAGCTAGCTGAAAACCTCCCATAATCAATGTTTCATATTGTAACAAACGTTTAAATATTAAAAAAAATAATAATAAATAAAAATACAGGTTTTTAGGACACATTTTATAGCAACAAAATTGTTATATCACAATGTAAGCGAGGTAACTCTATGTGAAAAACCAGATTTGTTTTCGAAATGCATGTATCTATCATTAATAAACACTATGTTTATTAATGATTATTTTTTATATTGCACAAATTTGCATAATTTTAATAGTGTTTTGAAACACCGCGTCCTGTTTTAAATCTAAAAAAGGCTTCAAGACTGTAGAAAATTCGCTGGGACGCACAACAGTAATGAAACAATATCCAGCATTTTTGTGGTAGTTCTACAACTAGTGTACAAACAAGAAAAGAATAAACAGTTGAAATATCTGTCAACATTAACTGAGATACCTTGAAATATCAAAGTCATCAAGTGTCAATTTAATATAGTACATTGTAATTCGAACTTGATGAAATTTATAACATGGACACAGATGGTAACAGCCATTATCACGCAGACATAATTAAATGATACTATAAATACTGGTTAATTATTGTCATGTTTTAATTCAACTTCGAAGGAATTTTAAAACATCTTGAGAAAAAACTATCCAGTTTACGAAGACAAAAGATGTTTAAAGAAATATTTTTCTGGTAAGTCTGTAATGATTTTATTTTAGAAACATCCTTGTATGCGCGTTTCTTATGGTAATTCCACAACAAAAGAATCAAAAACATAGGGAGTTCTTCTTATCAAGTTTATATATAAAAACCATAAGGTTGTTTTACTTTATTATAAAGAGTGTACTTTGTGTGTGCATTGAAAATATAATTTTGACCTACTAGATGGAAAATGCACATCAATATGGAAGTTTAATTCTCTGTTTTTTTCTTATTTTTCTGCTAGTATGTTTTTCCACACTTTACTTTATTAAAACCAAGTACAAGTGAAGACTTAAAACATGCACAAGTAATAAAAAACTGGAAATGTAAAAGGTAATCTTGTAATCTATGTTATATCTGTTGGTTTTTACAAATTAGGACTTCAATCTAATAGATTTGATTTATTCCATATTCGTATTCCAGAAGCCATTTCCAGTTCAAACATATATCTTATTTTAGTTAATTCAAGAGAATGTAATGTATTTATGTTGTATATTGATGAAATTGATATAGGTTGATAGTTGCTTGTTGTATTAGTCAAATCCAGTGCAAGAATAAAGAATTTCGACGGTTTTTGAAACATTCCAAACTGTATCACCTTCAAAAACTACTAACCCAAATAGAGAGACATAAAAAAGAATGGTCATGCTTATGTGACATGATAAAGGGGAGTCTGAAAACACAAACTAAAATAGTTAAGACGAGAGAGAGAGAGAGAGAGAGAGAGAGAGAGAGAGAGAGGGTCTGGTTTTCTTCTTACATTTTTATTGTAATGTATTTAAATTTTATTTTATTTTCTATAAACAGGTGCTGCAACGTATGTTAGATGGGGAAGAACTACGTGTCCTGGAAACGGTACAGAATTAATGTATTCGGGTAAGATATGGTATTCAAGTTTCCAAATTTTTTCAACTAGCAAAAGATATCATGTTTATTAAAACTTTTATTCAACTACTGCTTCATCTTCTGACCCTGGATGGACACTGTATTGTCTTGTTCTGGTGCCAAGATAAAGTCGCATGATTCTTGACAACGTACTGAAAACTAAGATTTAAAATACTGCTTTTCCACTTGCGCTCTTTACTAGAAGGGAATTTTATTGCCTGAGTCATCCGTGGCTAGGAACTAGGTTGGTATGCTTGACTTTGACATTTCAAATGTGGAAGCTAGCACCTTTAAACCTTTGCGCTAGTATAAGGCGGGGCATAATATACACTCGGACATCATACGCTTATATAAACTTCTTTTTTAAAATTTGCAATCTTGCTCGTGCATATCTTTTATCCAGTTGCACAATTTTGTCCTTATTGGTAATGCAAATAAAAGTCCATGAATAAATTTTTATTTAATCATTATAGTTCACTTCTAGTCAACTTTTGGCAATAATATCATTTTCAATAAATTGATTCTGAGCTTTCTGTTATAGGATTCGCTGCAGGAAATCGATATGATTCTCGCAATTATGTTGGTCCTTCCAATTACTTGTGATTGCCTAAAAATCCTGACTGGGCTAAATATCAGGACTCTGACGACAAGTCGAGTTCTGCAAAGATATACGGAACAGAGTATGAGACTCATAGTCACACTGTCGGAGAGACCCTAGACAAATAACTCGCACAGTACGAAGTGCCATGTGCTGTGTGTCAGAATACAATACGAACCGGAGTTTATATGCTTCCAGGTATGCAATATATAACACAAATACCTTATGTGTCATATGTGCACAGCTTGGAAAATAATTCCTCATCATTGACACCAGGGGCCGAAAAGTTTGATAGATAAAAAACATTAGCCAAAGAGTTGAAAAATCAATGAATCTAAAGTTTAATTAATTAAACCAAAACATATCTTAACAATAAGTCTAAAGTTATTTTAATACAATTTATTTAGAAGTTTTGTGAAAAGCTTGCTGTTCTTGATTTGTTGCTTTATCTTAGATTTGAATTGTGTTTAAATAGATTAAAATGCTATAGAAATGATCCTTGTATATTTTTTGTTTTCGTTAAAAAGAAAAAAATAGCTATGTATTTTAGCGTATTTGCAAGGTTTTTAACGTTTTTATTCGAGAAAAAAATTGGTTGATAACGAATCTTATTTTAACCTAAAACATAATCAAATATTAAATAAAAACGTTTTAATTGATCTATAGGAAAGACGGTATGTTTTCCAGAGTGGCAACTAGAATATAGAGGATATTTGATGTCGGATTATACAACTCATTCTGCTTCTGAGTACATCTGCGTGGATGCACATCCCGAGCACATTGGCTCCAAAAGTGACCTTAATGGAAGATTACTTTATCCAGTGGAAGCTGCATGTGGTTCATTGAAATGTCCGCCATACGTCAACAATAGAGAACTAACATGTTCTGTTTGTACACGTTAAACACGAAATAAAATTTCAACTTTATACTTGGTTGTGTTAATATATGATAAATACCTGCTAATTTTTGATGTGTCATATGTGCACATTTCGGAAAATCATTCCTCATCAGTGAAACTAGGGGCCGAAAAGTTTGATAGATAAAAACATAAGCCAATAAGTTAAAAAAGATAGTTTTAACTTTCAAAATGTAACTAATAAAAACAGGAAGATGTCAAGAAAACAAATAAGACGATTTTGTGATTGTCTTTATTACAAACAATCAATTTTAAGAATTTTTTCATTGACTTTTAATAAAGAAAAACAATTTGACATTAGGACAATTCTAGTCGATAATTTAGATCTCAGAGTATGTTAGATGGTAGATGAATATCTGATAATAATAAATTCAAAATCATTCATGTATGAATTTTTTTTTTAAAAAGTTTGCTGGACCAAAACAAAGGTTGAACCTGAAAATTCAATTGTAGACATTTTCCATTTTGATAATTTTCAAATAGTCGGCTCATACAAATGTCCAGGAGAACGAAAAACAATAAAAGTCATTAAATTTAAAATGTAATTGATATAAATAAAGAAATAACTGATCTCTTTTAGGGCTTTTATTTTAAGGGGGTAAAATTTGTCCTAGAAGTTTCTTTAACTCTTTTTATCTATACGCAAATTTAACAGAACAGAACTAGAGATTGATGTTTTTAGTATGGGAATTTTACATTCAACACAATTTTTCTGATACCACGCTATACATTAAGGTGCAAATAATATTGAGATTATTACAATGCACGCTATGTAATCAGAAGGTAAATATTTGTTTTAAACTTTCTTCACTAAGTTGTTCTAAAACATTTTGATGAATAAAATGCTTATTATTTTAAATATTGATTAGAAAATGATCCTTCTCGTCGAAAAAAAACTGGTTTATGTGTGTAATAAGGTTTAGTTTGAAAAAAAGAGAGAAAAAGGCATAATTGCGCAAGACTTTTTCGTTTTGAGACGTAAATTAGATTTTAACAATGAATATTTATTGTTCTGTAATTTAAGTTTCTGTAAAACGAATAGGAAATAATAGTGGATTTATAAGTTTATATCAGTTTGAGAAAGATTTATAAAAGTACACCAAGATAATTGTGTTTAGGAGTTCAAAGAAAACTGTTAGTCTACCATTACATCGGACAACAAGAAAAGATGACAATTCGTATTGCACGAGGGAGATAACTATGTTGTTTCAATTGCCAGTAGTTGAAAATTACTTTAGTTAAAAAAGTAAGAAATTGAAAAGAGCTAAAGCAAAGCGTCTCAAGAACTTAGAAGAGTATATAGAAAAATTCAAATGAAACAATAGTTTCTAGATCAACCTCAACCTGAATTTAAAGAAGGAATTCTTGAAGATATTTTATAGTTTTTATTATTTTTTTTCACTTCAACACATGAAAATTCCGACATCTTACTTTCGCGTACAGATTAATACGTTTGATTATGACCAAGAAATAATTGCAAAAGCTATGCTTCCAATCTGATAAACTATGAACGATTGAAAAGAAATACACTTAACGGTAATGAACTTTTCGTCTGCAACCAGAGTAAACACGAGAAATTAATAGGCAATGAAATATTATCCCATTGGATAAGAATAATAATAGTGTTTCACGTTCAAGAAAGATCCGACGGTGTTTTATAATTTGTTTATGGTCTCTTACAAATTTAATTCTTTAAAGAATATCTTAACTCTA
This sequence comes from Tegillarca granosa, assembly GCA_029721355.1. NCBI lineage: Eukaryota > Metazoa > Mollusca > Bivalvia > Arcoida > Arcidae > Tegillarca > Tegillarca granosa. Next base: position 26,097,062 of record CM056609.1, on the reverse strand, counting down.
AGGATATTGGAAAATCATTTAAAAAAACATCGAAAAATAAATGTTACAACCACTTAGTAAAAGTTCTGACTGTGTTAGAACAGACATAGCGAGACTCGCCTCAGATGTTGTATAATGCATTCCATATTTTACAAACGTTACCATATGATCGCTAAAACCTTCATGTGTGTTTAAGATATTAATGGGCAAGATGAATTTGACTACTTTGTTATCCACATAAAGCGAGAAAGAGAGAGAGAGAGGGAGAGAGAGAGAGAGAGAGAGTTATTTGAAAATTTTTATTCTGTGTCAATTTTGTATTTACGTTTTCGCTTTTTATTCCCTTTTGCTTAAGTTTTAAACGATTTCAATGATAATGCATATTGTATTCTACAAGCATTTATAAACTTAGTCAAACGAATAACAGTAGAACCTGTATGGCTCAAAGTCTAGGGTACTTCGACCAAACATTCGAGCCATTTAGTATTCGAGTCATCAACCATCGAAAAAAAGTATACTTTGTTAGGCTTATTCAAAAGTCAAAGTATCTAGAAAATTTAAAAAATTAAAAATAAAAGTCATAAAGAATAAAATGTCCCAATTAAACGGGCTTTGGACATGGCAGTTCATTTGAATTTTAACATTTGATAACTCAAAATTAACTAACTTTAATCTTATTATACTTGTAAAGTATAGACAACAATTACATAAAGCAAATTAATTATCGGCGATTCTTAATCACAGGAAATAACAACAATTCACATTACGCTACATACTCCAGTCTCACGTAAATTACATAATACTGTTGTGCAAAATTTAGCGTTGGTGACTCGGGTATTTTGCGGAACAAAGACTTCTGCCTGTCATGAACGCACTGTCTTATTAGGTTAATTACTTATCCCGAGTAGCATTCAAAATTTCAGGTAAGTTTCTATACTAATTTTTTCAACCTACTCTATTAATTTTGTCAAAATTGGTAATATGGCTTCAGCATGTGTTTTGCTAACAATGACTAGCCACATTCCGTTGAGCAAAAATTGTCTTCGAGCTAAATAAATTGAATTTACACTAACTTTTAACTTTCGGTAATTTTTTATACTTTGAGCGAGCGGAGGTATTAAAATTAACCAAGTTCCTGTGATCGAAGTTTATTTACCAAGAATTTTATAGGGATCGAGTGATTTCAATTTATTCGGGTATTGACGTCCGGGCGATCGTAGTTTGAAATATAATAAAGACGAAGATGACGACATCAGATATTGGATAGTTTGCTTGAACATTTAAGCATTGAACTTTGTTTGTAATCGATCTATGTTGGTTTAGATCGAATGGCTCTCGCGCTAATTTAAATAAACCACGAAGCATAAACGCAGGGATATGGGATTTGATTTTGCTTGTTCGAGGTAAGTCGAAATTTTTGTTAAATCAGCTTGGTTTAATACATCTTTGTGTTTTACTGGTTGTGATTTACCTAAAGCAACTGGCTCTTTTAAAATGGCATTTAGTGTGTCATTGGCTTTCTTAAATTCTTTGTCGGAAACAATGTCAATTTCACGACCAATGTCATGCAAATGTATATTGATAGCAGCCCATATGGCAATGAAAGAAGTTTTCTAATTCTCAATTTTTAGTTTTTTACTAGGCCTAGTTGGTTCACCACCAGTTCCACTACCGTCATCACATTTTCTCCTGAGGTTTCACTTCGCAGTAAAATTGCTGCAACTTTTCGGCAAGGTCTGAAGTTGTAATATCTGCCATGTTGATAACCGATTTGAATTTCTCATTGTGCCAATATAAAAAAATAGAAAAAACCCCGGTTAGCCAGATGGTGCAGGTATCATTACCAAGCATTTTAATTTCAATGATTCATCAAAATTATAATAACAGTAATCAATGTAGGTAATGTTTTGTCAAGCATTTGAATATTTTCATGTGCTTGCATTTCATTGCCATGTGTTGCATTGCTAGTGTTAACTGCATGAAATGCTTGTAAATAGCTGAATATAGTCGTAGTGTAGGAGTTACCTCTCTTACATTGTAGATACAAACAATTATCCGTGATTGGCTAATTTATTATTATTATTATTATTATTATTATTATTATTATTATTATTATTATTATTATAATGTAGTAGTAGTAGTAGTAGTAGTAGTAGTAGAAGTAGAAGTAGCAGAGTAACAATTTTAATACCTAGCAAGATTTTCATGCCCCATCTGGTGTTCTTTTTGGTCGACTCACTTTGGTTCATGTTTTCGTATTGTTTTTGTTTGTCCTTGCTTATGCTTTTGAATCTTGGTTTATACAGACTGTATGTTGTGGTAGCCTCTTGTGCTTTATCTTCTTGCATTTTTTCATTTCTTGTTTCATTTTTCTGTCATCTTGGACAGATCCAATTCCCGAAAAACACTCAATGTCTATAGTACCCAACTCTTCGTAATTGCTGTCCGAATCTATTCCATACTCCCAAGGAGGAATTATTTTAAAGTTGCCATATATGTCCATGTTGTCCATCTGGATCGGCAGAAGCAGACGGACAGGGTTTGATCTTTGATTCCGCGTGACCAGTGCTTATTTCCATAGTAACAAAAAAGAAACTAAAGCTTGTTTTATTTATTGGTTAACAACGTTATTTATTCAGGCCATGACACTCACTAAAATGTAGTATACGTTGATCGTTTATGTTTTGTTAACATTCTGCGTCTTGACACGATGAATTGTTTACATTCCGCGACTCGTCACGTGTATTTGTGTTTACATCTTTGTAAAGTAATCCGTTACCAATGTATTCATACTTTTCCATTATGCAAAACCATGACGTCAGAATAAGAAAGGTCACACGTGAAGCTTTCAATCTATGCTGTGAAAGATCGAATCACTCCTCAAATAGTCTATTACAGGGAATTTGATTTGGATTGTAAATATATGACTGTAAACTTCTTTTTCTAAACACGTGCCTTTACACTGATATTTTACATAGCATGTACAAATAAATTGGCATAAAATAATTCGGGTTTGTGGTTCAGTTTACCACACTAAGTAATATGATAATTGTTTTTTTTTTTTTTTCAAAATCATGAGTTGGTATGTGGGTGGACATTCTAAAGGTTTATAAATTACAATAAATTTAGAGCATAATTTTTACTAAAAATTTAGTAGTTCTATCTTAGTGGTCTCTTAAAGCTGCATTACGTTTTCTTGTGAAAAAATTAAAACGGTGCTAATCCAATAAATGATGTTCCTAATGAACAATATTACATTTGGTTTAACGATAAAATCTCTGATAAATACAGAAATAACAGTAGTTAACCAGCGTGATGAAGCCTGTGAGATATAATTTTAAAACATGGTTACGTCATAAAAACTGGGTCATTTACACACTACTTACAAACTACGGTGAACTACGATAACTAAAACACAGAATGTCTTTATTTTTTTTTCATTTGTGACTTTGTAAGGGATACATACACTATTGCGAATACATTTGGATACTATGACGGACAATTAATACAAAAAAAAAGAAAGAAAGAAAGAAGGAAAACAAAATCAGAAGATTGAAAAATTGAATGCAGCTTTATAATTAAAAAGGATTCTTACACATGATGAAAAGGCATTTTTAAAGATCACTAAAGCCTCATTAACGCTCCCTTAAATGGGCTTTAAGGATCCTTAAGCATAAATTTTGCTTTTTGTTTTTTAAAAAAATATGAATGAATATTTATTTGTATAATTATCTTTCAAAATTTGTATGTTTTTTTTTAAAAAAACTTTTGTATTCATTTATGTATTTATTTTGCAAAATAGAAGCAGGTATAATTTAGTTATTCTTTTTATAATTTTTTCATCACAAATTTGTGAGTTTATTGATTTCAATCAATTTTTTTCAATTTTTAAGTTTAATTGAATGACAATTAATGGAATAGAAATTATCATTAAAATGTTCATTACTTATCCGATATCTTTGGGAATCAAACTCTTGTCTCTTACGTTAGAAGCTCATCACCTTTCTTGTGTAGCTTTGGAAGAGATAATGCTGATGTTGATTATTATAAAACATTACCCTAACAATATGCAAGTGATTGAAAGAAAACAAGTTGGACATTTTTATTTATTTGTGAAAAATTTTCTATATTTCCATTATAATATCTCTAAGAACAAAAGGTTCAAATAAATTTTTATTTATTTATTTTTTATAAAAATGTCTATAATATTTTGCTCCAATCATCATTTTTGTCTATATAGAGAATTTTAATTCCATTCGATAATCATTTATTGATAGGAATGCATTCCAAAATTACCTGTAATATACTAGTATATCTAACATCATTAACCAAGATGGTGTTTGATGATCAAGTGTATTTTTCACTTAATTAATTATGTTGATGACATCTGCTCTTTCACAGTAATTTTACTTGCAAATTATTATTATTTATATGTAATAATAAGAGGTGTAACCGATACAGAAGAAGCAGCATATTAATTATACAAACAGCTTTTGAATTAAATAATATATATATATTGGAATCTGCAATATACATAATCTACACCGTACTAGTTTTATCGAGTAGCTTCCGATTTGATCAAAGACCAGTCTAAAGAAGTCAATCAATACCAGAATAAGGTCTTGATATATGTTTGAAAAATTTGATGGAATTACTAGGATGCCATATACATATTCCAAGACTATCTGATAGTAAAGATCTTTAACCATTTCAGGGTGACACATGGAGTAAACAAAAGTAAGATGTGTTTCTATTGATAAACACAAAAACAAATTACAACACATTTGTAATGTCTATAGGTCAATAAGAAATTGTTATGTTTGACCAACGACCTTTAATTGATACAGAACCCTTTTCTTCTGTTTTTCTTCTTAACGATCATAAAGACAACACAGGGCGAAATTTCAGTTTTACGCCTTAAGCAACAATAGCGTTAAGATGAAGTAAAGATTTTGTTTACTAAATATAAAACAAACATACCAGTCAATGTCCAAATTCACAATCAAATAATAATAAATAAAAATGAATGTCATAATATGTCCTTGAATCATCACGGTTATTTATGTTTAATGCAATTAAAATTCCTGCGACAAGGAGGAAAAGTTAAAACATAATTTTCAAAACATTCTCCCTGTGTGTCCTTTACCGTCATTTGTGACAGTGGTTCAAGATGGCTACATGTGTTACTGCAAGTTGTATAATCTTGCATATTGCTAACACATTAAGTCTACCAAAACATTTGAACCAAAATTCATTAGTGAACAAGTTTTAGATTTCTTCTGTAAATAGTGCCAATATCCATGATACACTTAAAATGACTGAAGGTAGAAAGGTAATTTTGTATTTATCCCTATACATCAAGTTTTAATTCCACTGCCAACTTGTGAAAAACAAATGATATTTATTTTTTAAAAAAAAATGAATAATCTATTTAAATTTTTTTTCGGATTTGATACTCGAAAATAAAACAACTCGGTTTATTTAAGTACCTTTACACCCAATAATGTGGGTCATAGTTGCATTATTAGATAATAATACAAATAATGATCATAATAATAACAATAACAATAATAATACTGAAATATATATGTTGCTATTTTGGGATAAAATTTCCATCATAGTAGATATAATTTTAAGAAAAACTTCATTATGTCATTAGATAACTTGTGAACTACAGGAAGTGTTTCTTACTATTGACATAGATATAAGACATCTTGACAATTATATAATAATGAAAACATTTATCCATTACGTTGAATTTCAGAAAAGAAATCTAAGTATCGAGCACCGCAAACATTTTTTACTGTTGATATTCTGTACTGGTAAATATGCATTGGGGTTTTGTTAGACGTGAGATGAAAACTTTTGCCTTCTTCGCAGATAATTTGGAACATTTCGAAACATTGAATAGAAAAATCAAGAAATGAAAGTATTAAATTCAGTCAATCGAAAGTATAACTATAATCCAAAATTTGATACGTGCAAACTGAAATTATTTCACACATTACATAACATTTCACTTCATAAACCATAATGTTAAAATATGTTTTGATATAAATTTATTATACGGTTATCAAATGCACAAAATTCACACTTTATAACACATATATATATATATATATATATATATATATATATATATATATATATATATATATATATATATATATATATATATATATATAAACCTGTTGGTGTAACAGCTAATTTTCTTATTTAAATTTTTCAATTAATATGTATTTTGTTTTAACAAAAAAAAAACAAAAACCAAAATCAAAAGAAAAAAAAAATTCCGAATATTGGTTCAAAGATCAACCTTAAGATGAACACAAACTTTCCAAAATAATGAAAAACATTGCTAAACAGGCAGACATTCTCGAAAAAACAAACACGAGTGGTTGCAGGGAAACATGTACACTGCTTTTGTACGCTAGTGTCACACCCAATATCTGTTATGCATTGGTCGGGTTATAAAGTGTGAATAACTATGCTGTTGCATATACAGAACAAAACGTCGAATATTTTATGTATGACACCGGAAACAGAAAATATAAACAATCCATAACCTTAGATGTCATATTCAAATGCTGTAAAAAATTCCATATCGAATTAATCAGTTGCAGCTCCTTTCACAGGGAATTTGAATGTAAACTATATAAAACCGCCACAATTATTATTCCGATTCCTCAAAAGAACAATCACTATTTCCAAAAGATCAAAATATAGACAGACCGTAAGTGACACACCCGCCCTTTCTATTGACGTTCAATGAACTGACTTTGAAAAATGCCGCTAACTTACATGTACGGAAGTGTGACGTCATAGTTTATCCTTCAGCGTTAAAAAGTGCCTTAAATGATGTTGTTTTTATTCTGAATTTTCAATGAATGAATTATGATTTTTGTTGATTTTGTGTTTTAATCAGTTTAAATACTATAAGAAAAACATATCATTTACATCTTATAGATGTACGGGTTTTGTATCAGAGTCTTGTCTTGCCCCCATGACACAGCAGCATGTCGTGATATCGCCATGGTAATAAGACTCGACTCTGTTACAATTTATTTTACTAATTGTTACTTTTGTATGTATTTATCATAGAAAAAAGATGAGCAAACACCATCTTTTATTACCTTTAATTTTGTATACAGAAATAACTTCCTTCATGTAGGATTTCATATTAACCACCACAAATGTACAAAAATGATAACGAAGGTTAAATATATAAAAATACATTCCTGTAACAGCAACGTATCCACATAAATCAAGCACTCAAATTTATAACTACACAAACATTATAAATTCATTTACTAACAATGGAAATGACAAATGACAAATAATATTTTCGCTCACGTTATTTTTCTAAAGGTTAATACTGAAACCAAGGGATGTTCGACATGTGAAAGCAATAAAAATCAAAAAATAAATTCCCGAAAATCTACAATCGACAAATCATATTATTCTTTTTTACTGTTTTAAAGCGTACCTGTAACCAATTTTTTTATCACAACTGTTTTATATATCACTCAAATATCCCAATATTAAAAATTCGCATAACAATTGGTGACAAAAAGTTATAGCGGTTTGAAATCCTTTTCCTTGGTCGCAAAGTTAAACACTTCGTTTTGAGTTATAAATGTGTGACGTCATTGACGTATTAGAAGTAGTATCTAGCATAATAAACAGTTGTAACAATAATGATATATCGACGTATGTAGAAGAAAATAACGACTCTGACATGTACCTATTTGTGTCAAATAGTTCGTTATTATTTTGGGAAGCATTTGGCAATCTTATAAATGATGAATTTGGAGTATAGCCGTATTTTTTGGAACCAGAAACGGACGAAATTATTCAAGTCAAATCCCTACCTACTCGAGAATTGTGATGAGAGTTGGTTGCATAGCTGTTGAAAAATACGTGACGAGTGTATACTTGTCAATAACACGAATATTGACTTTAAAAATTTTTTTTATTAAATCGGACTGGACAGACTCGAGAATTACAATTGGTTGCGTAGCTATAACAAAAAAAAAAATAAAAAAAAAATAAAAAAAAAATTACGCGATTTGTTTTGACTTATGAAATACACGAAAATTTATTTTATCGTCGACATTTTAAATTTAATTAAATATCAAGTCGGACTGGACAGACTACCGGATGATTAGTATGGAACTAACTATGGCACCGGCAAAAATTCAATACATAATAATTTAATCATCTATGCTGTTTTATGCAATATTTATTCACAGTTTAATTTAAAAGGCCGTGATGTAGAAAACTTCTAAGTAATCTGACTGCATTACATTTCCTTGATAATTGAAAGATGTTTAAACAATTAAAGTTTGTAACCAGCTCTCGTCAACTGTCCGATGGCTAATTAAGCAAAAACAGTCAAGATATTTCATCTCAATTTTTACGCAAAAATATAAATGTTTAAATTGAAACGACACGGATATAAGAATGAGACCACATTTAAAAAACGAGAAAATAATAAAAATGATATTAAATAATTAATGAATTTGTATATATAGAATAAAAAATTTAAAAATATCACAGCTAAATGTATGCCTTAGTGAAATGTGAAATCAATTTAAATTAAATGCTGTAAGTAGATTAATAATCTTGTTTTAAATAGACTACTCTGGTGGTCAATTTTTAATTTTGCCTAATTTTATTTGTTATTATTATTAATATTATTAATATTATTATTATTATTATTGTTAAATTTAAAAATGAAATATCAATTTTTTTAGATGTGAAATCTTTTTACTGTATATGACAACGTTTACCAAATTATATTATTTTACTTTACTCGAACTGTAAACATATTATTGTAAATTCAGGGTCGTAGAATCAACCTGCAAATTAATTTTTCAAATTATAAGTTAAATCCTGTTAAATACAGGTGTGGGTCTGAATCTAAGAAATGTATCTCATAAACAAAAGAATTAATACTAATATAAATTATCGGTACATGTCAAACGGATGTTAATTCCACTTCATTTAATAGTTTTCCCATAAAATAATTATAGACAATTAAAATACGAGTTCAGATTTGACTTATTTTAGTAGTTGGAAAATGATACTCGTGAAGGTATGTTACTGGTATGACGTCACTACACGGGAGCCTCGATATCGACCTTTTTGAATTGGATTCTTGAGATGTATTAGAAAAACACAGACATCTTCTTAATAAGGGGATGAATTTTATTGAATTTTCGCTAAAGCCATATTTAAGTAAGATGAATAAAATATATCAAAACTAAAAATCGTAACAGGTACTCTTTAAATTGAAATTCAGTCTTATTTAATAATATTAATCATATAAGCTAATATCAAATTTATTGTTAAGTTCACGAGTATTGGTTAGTTTTAAAAGATTTTACTTTTTTAATTTTTTTGAGGGGGTTGTTTTTTTAAAAATGGACTGATATATTTGTGTTATTTTGCGACAAAACTGGTATCATTACAGAAAATCTGGCTAATTCCGGGGACCTAAGTTATAAAACACATGCATGCACTCTGAAATAATAGATACGGTTTACATCTGAACCTCTCGGTTTTTTATGTACGCAGACGGTGTTTGGTGTCATTGACCGAGAAAGTAGAAGAGTGTTTGATGGTATATTTCTGAACGTTTCAGATATGGCATGTAAAATTTCCCAATAGACCGATTTCATATCGGATCGTGAAAAAAGAATTATAAGTGTGAAATAGTAGGATTTAAAAACAATAAAACGGTTTTTGAGAAATTTCGTAATTAGCTTTTTACGGAGTAAAACAATTAAATGTGTCTAATCAAACATGAATAAATATTTGGTGTTTGAAACGTACGAAGACTAGTCTTATAAACTTTAGTACTCAAAAATATTGTCTGCTTATATCATCAATGTGTTACATTTTTCAAATTATAACACATCTTTTGTTAAATTATGGATTAGGAAAAAAAATTGTTTTCATTTCGCTCATAAATAATTTTTTAAATGACATTAATTTGCGAGATAATTAGAAAAGAGTAAAATTGTAACGAAAGAGGGATAGATTAAATACACTCTACTGAAAAATAAAAACCCAAGAAAATCTATTTTTCGAGAATTTTTTTTAACCTCAAGAGCCGGGAATTACCTTAACATGTACTTAATTCAAGATCATTAGACAATGTGGTTTCCTACTATCTTACGAAGCTGAGACAGTAAAAAAATAATGAAATTGATTATTTTATGCCTTTTTACGAAAAAGGTTCATCTGATTTCATGTAGAAGAATATTTCTAAAAAAAAAACCGTTGCGTAAATTGACAAAAGATCAAATAAAACAGAAAAGTTTTAACTGCTTACATCATTCATAATTGGTGTTACAGTAAACTATATGTTTCAGTAATTGATATGGTTTTTCATTTGAATATAGACAATTGACGTTACCAGTACATTAATGTATATAAAAAAATTCCTATATATACCAAAGTTATTTAAGAAAATCGCCATTTCAGTTTTCTAAACAAAATTATTTATTATATCATAGAATGAACAAAAATGAAAGACACCTTATAACTCTCAATGAAAAAACAAACATATTCTCTGAATAACCTATTTTTTATATTTAAAGATATTTAAAAAAAATACAGAAGTCTATACGTTTTTTTAATGTTTGGACTGGATGTATACAGTTAATCTGATCATTTTAAGATAAAAATAAGTTCATTTAATATATACACAGGTTCCTTTGCATGGTCTGTTGTTGTTTCATCCAAGTTTGCCTTTTCTTATCTTTTTAGCTGTAACAACCAACAGCTTCTTTTTTTGCTGGTCTTCAAACTCGCATCATATTTTTGTTAATAAAGGTTTAAACAGAAGAAATACAATTGACCTCAAAGTTTGTCTGGTCATATTAATTATTTGTGATACACCGTAAAGTAGCAATTTTCAGATTTTTCAGATAATATTTATAGCTAAATCTTGTTTCTATTTGACGCTTTACTAAAAGAAATTTTATACTATTTTGCATACAAGGTTTCATTCAAAATTTTCCAAACACAGATGTTTATCGGAATATTGATAGAGAATTCGATATTAACATAATTACATAGAAATGATGCAAAATGAATTCGTTTAAAGCTTGTCGTAAAACTTATACAATTCTTTTTCGCAAAATATAAATAAATATGTAAGTCACAATGAAAATCGAATGATGCACTTAATCTAAAATTACCATTTGTTTCTTCATATGCTACACAACGTTGCAAACTATGTGGTTGACCTTCACCCCAGTTTGAATATTTTGCCGGTTTTCCCGTTTTAACCCAGCGCCAATATCCATTCCAATGTTTTAAACCGATCCAAAAACGTCCTAGGCTATAATCTTTAAAGTAATAAAAATACATAAATGTACAGTGTAGCCAAAATCAAAATCAAAGAATCTATTTTTATACTCAGGTGTTTAAAAACAAGTTCTTTGAAGCCCGAGATCAACTTAATATATATGTAGGAATTGTTTTGCTAATTGATTTATTTTTAAAATATTGTTAATATTTATTCAACATTTTCTAAAACCTTAAATTTTAAATATGAGGAATGATTTTCCGAAATGTGCACATCTGGCACATCAAAATTTAGCAGGTATTTGTTATATATATAGTTAACTGATATTACATTACCCAAAGGTTCTTCTGGATATTAAACTCTTTATACATTTCAAAAACATTTGTGATTTTGATGTTGAAATAATTCTATTCTTATCTCTGAGGAATTTTAAACCATCTTTATTTTATTCCATTAATCAGTCATTCTCAAATAATTGCATCACATATTACTTTTCAATATGATATATATATATTTTCTAAATCAGTTATAGATTCAATTTCAAACTATCTTGTTTAACATGTTATTTACTATTCTATTTAACTTTGAGCAAAAGTCGGTTCAAAGATGACTCAGATTTAATGTTTTCTAAATGTCAATCTCGAACTTGCTTTTAATTTCCAATTTCATTGTTCTATTTTATAAATATTTACTCCTTAATTTACTGCTGCTTATTTCATTTTAAAGGTATATATGAAAACAAATCAAAGTTTAAAGATATATATATATATATATATATATATATATATATATATATATATATATATATATATATATATATATATATTACTAATTGATGCCTTTCATGTAGTGCTAATTTTTTTACGTTACCGAAAATCAATTTAATATAAACTATGTTGAAAATACAAGATATACTACATCTTGCATTTATTGATGAATTGGAACCGGGTAAAAAATCGGTAAATAATTTTTATTATCGCCATGCTCTTTTTTGAGTCTGAATTATCAGATGGCAGAAATTTAGACAGCACCCAGAAACCAATTTTTTAAACAACTGGTGACATGGTAACGTCTTTGGTAATGGGAAAGAGATGGATATACCGTTACTGAAAACATGCAATTGCTAACAACTAACACAAGAACACGACATAAGACAAGCACAAAAAGACACGAAACCAAAAGGGAAAGATGTACTTGAACCTCCGATTATAAAATTCCCGACTATTGTCAGCTTTTTTGTCAAATGTGCAATTGTGAGCTTATAATTATATTACAGTTGAGCTTAATGTGATATCAATGAAAATCAGTTCATAACTGTTGTCTTTTTGAAAATACTTGACAAATTGTTTTAAATAACACAATAAAAAACATTGTCCTTCGAATGAGACCTTAAAAGCCGATACTCTTTGTCACGGCAAGTGTTGCGCATTAAAGAACCCTCCCTGCATATTGCCCAAAGCGCAATGCAAAGGCCTGTTTCGGGCACTATTATAAGTGATATAAGTAAACTATTTTTGACTTGGAAGTAAAACCCCTTTAAATCAAACAATCAATCACCAGATTGATGTAGATGGAATAACACTTTTACAAAGTGGCGACAAGTTTTTACTTTGTTTTTGGGATTTTGATATGGACAAGGACTGGTATGTTTGTTTTATTTAATAAGTGTGTACACCTTATACTATAATATATAATTGAAAACAATCTAGTATCTTGAAATATAAAGTTTGATTTAAATTAAATTAAAATAATAATTTACAATTAATATTTTAATTAGTCTTATTCAATAACGTATATTTTATCGCGACCTTATGCTTTAAGTCAAAAAGACCAGTTGGAGGTGTCCGACGGTAATATAAATGCTAACTAAAATGATCACGTTTTTGCTGTACATCTTTCGTGATTATAACCTGAATCAGTATTAAAGTGATGCTCTAGATAGACGAGACATGCAGTCCCGCCGAAGTATTAAAATTCTGACCGAAACCAACTACCGGTTTCAAAATAAAATGTATCTTATTTGAATGTTGTTTAACGCTTTGTCACAATTATAACACTTATTTCATGTAAGTGTTTAGGAATGCATTTATTGATTGCATATATATTATCACTTATATCAAGACATAACAAGCTGTAGGTAATGGCAAAAATCACATGATGAAGAGGCATCTTCAAGGATCCTTAAAGCCTCCTTAAAGCTGCCTAAAATGTCTTTTAAGGACCTTTAAGGGGCTTTTAGGTTCCTTAAAATGCCTTTAAGGAGTCTTAAAGGACTCCCTAAAGATCCTTAATAAAAGTGAAATTTTAAGGAACATTGGATGCTTATTATTTAAATAGAAATTTATCATTGAAATTTTCATTAGTTATCCTCTTTTACTTGAAATCGAACCCTGGATCATCAAGTTAGGAGTCCATCACCTTACCTATGTAGCTTTTTAAAAGATGATACTGAGACAAGTGGGACATTTTTTATTTATTTGTGAAAAAAATTTCTTTTATTTCTTATAGAAAGGGAGAGATGTTTATTTAAAATTCTTTTACGTGAAAGTCAAGGATTCAATGTACAGGGCAGAGAAAGAGAGAGAGAGAGAGAGAGAGAGAGAGAGAGAGAGAGAGAGAGAGAAGAGAGAGATAAGAGAGAAAGAGAGAGAGAGAGAGAGAGAGAGAGAGAGAGAGAGAGAGAGAGAAAGAGAGAGGGAGGTAGAGAGAGAAAGAGTATAAACTTGTGTTCTTATTTTGTTTTGATTATTTACTTTACCAACTCTTTTTCATTAGGAATTGAATTTATTCGATTTTCGATATCATCATGTGTCAGTTCAATATATGCCGATTTCAAAGAACTGAAATGTGCTTTCTCTCTCTCTCTCTCTCTCTCTCTCTCTCTCTCTCTCTCTCTCTCTCTCTCTCTCTCTCTCTCTCTCATGCCTCATCTATGCATAACACTACCCCCCCCCATAAAATAAAATAAAATAAAATAAAATAAAATACATAGAACATTATTTTGCGATTACTTTTATTTCTTTAGTTAATGTATGTTTTAATATTTTAATATCAAAATTGCCTCCTAAAATCACTTCCGAAAACACATTTTTATTTCCAACAGGGTAAGGTAATCAATTTAATATGTTATTAGACCTCATACTGATCTCCTACCTAGATAAGAAACTGCACATCAAAGTCAAAAGCCGTGCGTGAAATCACCTGGGATATATAATCAAACAAGTACCGCTGTATACAATTAACAAATACCGTTAATTACTTTATGCTTACTGTCGATCTGATTGAAACATAGTTTGTTTACCTGTACTGTGAAAACTGCACATTCGTTATCTAATTCATTAATAAATTAAGAAACAAGTATTTTTAAGACACTACATACGGCTCCTCTTAACAAACCTAATGTAGAAATTAGAATTTAGACGCGTTATCTATGTCTGCTATGTCGTATAAAATATAAAAAATCAAATTTACTTAAAACGAATCACACTTTTTAACTGAATGAATGTAATAGCCATCGTACCATAAATAATTGAATTTTTCTTGGAGTTTTTAGCTTTAGCTTCGTTAAAGATCCTTAAAATTTCTGTTCCAATAAGGATCATTAAAGCCTCCCTAAAGATCATTAAAGGTGCCCTTAAAGAGTCTTTAAAGGTCAATTAAAGATCCTTAAAGATGGAATGGCTTAAGAAGGTTTTAAGGCACCGTTAAGGATCTTGAAAGACATATTTAAGAATCTTTAAGGATTGAGGATCCTTAAAGATCATTAAAATAGTGGGTTGGTCTTGTGAATATCTTTGGAGTTTGCTAGGGGAAATGTGCCATAATGATTTTTAGCGTGTCATACCTACTGTGACTGTGGGCTTCGATTTCTAAGGTATCATCGTAAAATTCCGTAAGTTTTATTCTTATTTAACAAGTGATTGTTTAAAAACAACCATTACACTTTTAAAATATTTGCGTAGAACTAGATAGAAGTCGAACCCACACCTTGCAAATCTCAACTTACATTTTCCAAGAGATCTAACAAACAGTCTAAAACACGAAATGACCCATGTGGGAATCGGAAATTTATAATGCGGTCCAAACAAAAATTAGAAGTGGTGCTTTTTATGAACATTTAGATAGCATTTAAATACGCTGTATACAAAATAATGCATATGATGAAGTTGTTTTGTCTAAAATGATCTCTTAAGCTACTTTTTGTTATGTATTTTAATCTTTGTATACAGTCATAAATTTATTCAGAAATATTTAGTATTTTATTTTGAATTCCTTAAATGTATTTAAAAACAGAAGCTGATTGGTGATTTCGTTCAATCATAGTCTATAATGATACAATTTTTTTCAAAAAAGATAGCATTTAAACATCAAGTATTTTTCAAACGACTGATTACCACGGCCTTAAAACCATATTTATCTTACAGTTTTATCAACTCATTAGCAATTGTTACAACAATTTACATCGATATACACTGGCTAATATATTAAAACATGACACTGTATGTATGCCTCAAATGAAAATGTTGCATAAATTGATGTTTAAAAATGTATTTTATATCTTATTTAATCTCGAGTTATAGAAGAAACAATTTCTTGGTTAGCTCTATTCAGTTTAATTTAGGTACTAAAATGAATAAGAAAGAACGATACAGCTAATAATTTTCGACGGTCGTTGATAGAACTTGTCTATATAGGCAGCCTGTCTGTAAAGGCCATTTTGGCCGTATCCCTTGAGTGGTCTTTATAGGCAGACTTCACTGTATATAAAACAGAAATTTCTGAGAACAGAACTATAAATAGTGCAATGAGTTACAGTAAACATCGATTATGACGGTATTGAAAATAAAACAAGCATTTTATATATATATATATATATATATATATGTGTGTGTGTATTTATATATATATATATATATATATAATGCATAAATAATTTGATTGATTTGATATATGGATCGTTTTAAATGGTACGCCATACTTAAACTAGGACAAGAAGCCTTTAAATAGGACATAACCAAGGTAGGTTTGATTTGTTTTTCATTCAATATTGATCACATTTTAACTGAATTAATTATTGTATATAAGGCACACCTGAATTTAACATATTTTTGTTATATATTTTCTACCTACAAAGAGGGTAGCGTTGCTGGTTGAGTAAAACTCCCTATTCGTAACTGTTATTATTCATTATTTTCAACTGTTTGGCTTATATCTTTTATGTATCATTTCGGTCTTAGTGTCACTGATGAGGAATGAATTTCCGAAATGTGCACATCTGGCACATCAAAATTTAACTGGTATTTGTATTATATATTTACTTAGTAACTAGTACTTTTTGTAGTCTGTAACACAAAATGCAGCCGTCTTGATTTTTAATATACGTTTAGATCTCAGATTTGTTTCGAGTTTTAAAGAAATTCTAAACTGGATTTCAATTTTTATAATTTTAGAAATTTCGATTTATTAATTTTTCAATTTGTTTGCTTTTCTTGTCTTTTTATTCATTTTTTTTTTATTTATTTTTTATTATTATTATTTTTTTTTTGTATCTATAATTTTTATAATTTTCTAAAATAATGTGCACGTTCGTTACATATATATTAAATAGGTATTTGTATTAGATATTGAAAAATAAATTTTATTCGCAAAATCATAACAGAGTTTATGGCAACAAGGTCGGAATATCGAGAAAAACTTTCCAAAATGGGATACAAAAAAATTTTCTGAACTTGACCGTTCTGATAACGATTAAATGTTTTATCACCTTGTAATTTCGATCACATTATATTTGTCTTAACATATCTTTTTTCTGTCAAAATTCACTGTAAATGTCTCTATGTAAAAATCTCTAATGTTGAATAGTTAAAACAACATGCAATAATCCACTTTTTTTAATTTATTAATTCAAATTTAAATTTTCACAGTAGTGTCAAATATCTCCTTCAGTTTTATTTTATTTTGCCGACAAATGATTCAAAAACCATACATGCATTTACATATGATTACACAAGTTGCAATTTTCGTAATATGAAAACAAAGCGTCCTTCTGAATAAAAGTGTCTTTAAAGTTGTCAAAGAATAGTGTCCCTGATGAGGAATGATTTTCCGAATTGTGCACATATGGCACATCAAAATTGAACAGGTATTTTTGTTATATATTAGAATGTTATGAACCGTGTTAGATTAATTTTTTGTGTATCAAAATCAGAGTTGGTAATTTAATAGACGTTTTTAGATATTGATTATTGTTTGAATCGTTATTTATATTTATTAACATGGTATTGTAATAGCTTTAAGATTTAATGTTACAATGTAAGCGAGGTAACTATTTTTATAAGAACACATTACAGAAAAAAACTAAACGATTAATCGTTGATCAATTTTAGTACAACTTAAAAATAATATTTACAAAGCATAAATTTAAAAAAGTTTATATGCCGATTGATTGTTTGAAAAAATTAAACAGTTTCTAAAAAAGAATAATTATTATGGTGGTAAAAATTGGTATGTGCCTCGAACAACAATTTTATTACCACGAAATATACAGTCTTGAGTTTTATGCATGTAGGCTGTTAAATGATTGCTCCTTTACAACCTCTTTGTTTCTGCCTTTAAGTATCAGGAACGAAACTAAACAGTATTAAAGCAACGAAAAGCTAAGGAATGGAAAAAAAAACTCATTTAAAAACCGTTATATAACACAAAAATATACACAACACACATATGTCTGCATGCAAAATTGCAATATCCGCAGAATCAGATTTTTTCTATGTGAACGTTATCGGGTTTCATTTTAATACCTGGTATACAAACTTTAAAACAATGAAACGACGAAACCTTTCAAAGCCTTGTAAAAGACGTTTACCTTAACGACAATGTTCAAATTACTGACTTTCTGGTAAGTCCGTTATAATTTGTTTTTATTTTCTAAACCTATGGACGGTTTCAGCTATGGCAGTTAACTGAATGGTGTGGGTTATTTATAGCAATGTTGTTTTAAATAGCAAATATTTTACCTTCCTCAGTAAAGAAAAACTCATTTATGTCCGAGGATTGACCTTAAAGGTAAAACTTGTATGCATGAGATGTGTATGTGTGTTTAACGGATTGCATTATCTCAAATTAAAGTCTCATGCATGCCCCGGTGAGATTTGCACTCATGACCTTCCGCATTACCCCTGATCCACCCAGAGAACGTTTGCTGCGTCCTTATATTGGTCTTCTACTTACGCAAAGGCAACGTCAATTTAGAATGCACTGGCTAATTGCACTTGTGTCTTTTCGTTTTCAGTTCTAACTCGCTAGAGACGTGAGTTTTTCACTGATGATTCTCGCTTAACACTGGTAGGGATATATGAACGGCAAAAGTGTTTTTTCGGCGTCAAAGTAAACGATAGATTGAATCTTGCGTAACGAATGCAACAGATTAAGGGGAATTCTTTTTGGTTTGGGCGGAAAAATCTCAGTGCATGGAAGCATTTTTCGTGGTTATCCAGGTCAATCTTTCATGATCAGGTTTTAGCACTACAGGTACACGGACTGAACAAGAGGATTAGAAAACGCATTAACGTATCCTTATCTTAACTTACGCATGTCCTTATTCGGAAGTATAACAATACCCCTGTAACGACAACAAATACACTGACGTGATCAATGTTAAAAAAGAGCAGCAACTAAAGTCAGTGGTGGGCACGATACTTACCTCGCTCAGTAAATGGTGTGGGTTATTCCTGTTTCAACGCCAAACAAAAACAAAGCTTATCACAAAAATAAATATCTTGTTGCAATTGTACAATTAGGCTGACATCCTTTGACCCTTGATGGCGTAAATGCTTTTTTAATATAAAATAGTTTATACGTTTTAACTCAGGAAAGTGTTGCTATCTAAAGTCGCAATAACTTATCGTTTTTCGCACAATCAATAAATAACATGAAATCTATAGCGGTGAAATCATCAAATTATTACAAGACCCATTAATTTGATTATAATATTAAATATAGTAAATCCTGTTTTAAGAGGACGCTTATGGACAGGACAAAATTGGATGCTTATTTCAGGTGGCCTTAAAAACCAGGTTGTTTTCCAGAAGAAAGAGACGGAGAAAAGGACAGAAAGCGAGAGAGCGGATGAGTAATGAAAATAGTTATGATAAAATTTATTACAACTTCTTATTGATTACTAGTAATTATCATTCAATTCAATTTTAACATGTAAACAAACAATAAATGTTAAAATTAAATAAATACAATTAAATATTAAGATTAAACATTGTAAAAAGAAAAATAATCAATTATTATTGCTTTATTTTTCAAAATAAATAAACAACTAAATGCAAATATTTTATTCGAATAAAATTTCTAAAAGATAACGATAAAAATAAAATTTCATTGGGTTAGAAAAAGAAGAAAATATAATCTTTTCTCTTAAGACTCTTAAAGCCTCCTTAAAGATCCTTAAAATTTTAGAACCATTAAGACTTTTAAGGATTCTTAAAGCACTGTTAAAGGTCCATAATGAGACATTTAAGGCAGTTTTAAGGAGGTGCCTTGTAATCATGTGGATGTGATCAGGAGTTTTGCAGTATAATTAGTCCAGTCAATTCACAGAAGTTCCTTCGTGAATCTCAATGAAATGTCAGATTGTTACCTTCCTTTGTATTCAGTTGTATCGAAAGGAGAAGTTTTAAAGAACACTGTAATGGTTTTTTATCTTTTTCAAAAACATATTTAACACCATCCTAAAGTTGTTTACTTAATATGTAAAAACAAAACAAAAATGTTTATTTTTAAAAACATTTTATACAGCGAGTTAATTATTATTACCACTAACCAAAGATCGGCTTTTTACATTTTATAAAAAACAACAAAATAAATTCCATTAAAAATATCAAGTATAGTTTTTTTTCACAAGTTATCAATTTTCATTTATTATAACTTTCCGCCATCCACTTTATTTGCACA
The DNA here is from genome assembly GCA_029721355.1 of Tegillarca granosa. Lineage (NCBI taxonomy): Eukaryota > Metazoa > Mollusca > Bivalvia > Arcoida > Arcidae > Tegillarca > Tegillarca granosa. The sequence goes on along the minus strand of CM056609.1, from coordinate 26,076,802 downwards.
TCAGTTTCTTTAAATATATTGACATATTTCGAACATGTTTGTGTTTTTTATCAATTAATCATATTTAAAATGTAATTGTAGTTGTTTTCATTGTTTTTTTTTAAAGTTATATATATATATATATATATATATATATATATATATATATATATATATATATATATATATATATATATATATATATATATATATATATATATAATGCATAAATAATTTGATTGATTTGATATATGGATCCTTTTAAATGTTACGCCAAACTTAAACTAGGACAAGAAGCCTTTAAATAGGACATAACCAAGATAGGTTTGATTTGTTTTTCATCCAATATTAATCATATTTTAACTGAATTAATTATTGTATATATGGCACACCTGAATTTAACATATTTTTGTTATATATTTTCTACCTACAAAGAGGGTAGCGTTGCTGGTTGAGTAAAACTCCCTATTCGTAACTGTTATTATTCATTATTTTCAACTGTTTGGCTTATATCTTTTATGTATCAAACTTTTCGGTCTTAGTGTCACTGATGAGGAATGAATTTCCGAAATGTGCACATCTGGCACATTAAAATTTAACTGGTATTTGTATTATATATTTACTTAGTAACTAGTACTTTTTGTAGTTTGTAACACAAAATGCAGCCGTCTTGATTTTAAATATACGTTAAGATCTCAGATTTATTTCGAGTTTTAAAGAAATTCTAAGCTGGATTTCAATTTTTAAAATTTTAGAAATTTCGATTTATTAATTTTTCAATTTGTTTGCTTTTCTTGTCTTTTTGTTTATTTTTTTTTATTTATTTATTATTATTTTTTTTTTTTGTATCTATAATTTTTATAATTTTCTAAAATAATGTGCACGTTCGTTGCATATAAATCAAATAGGTATTTGTATTAGATATTGAAAAATAAATTTTATTCGCAAAATCATAACAGAGTTTATGGCAACAAGGTCGGAATATCGAGAAAAACTTTCCAAAATGGGATACAAAAAAATTTTCTGATCTTGACCGTTCTGATAACGATTAAATGTTTTATCACCTTGTAATTTCGATAACATTATATTTGTCTTAACATATCTTTTTTCTGTCAAAATTCACGCCTCTGTAAATGTCTCTATGTAAAAATCTCTAATGTTGAATAGTTAAAACAACTTGCAATAATCCACTTTTTTTAAATTTATTAATTCAAATTTAAATTTTTACAGTAGTGTCAAATATCTCTTTCAGTTTTATTTTATTTTGCCGACAAATGATTCATAAACCATACATGCATTTACATATGATTTCACAAGTTGCAATTTTCGTAATATGAAAACAAAGCGTCCTTCTGAATAAAAGTGTCTTTAAAGTTGTCAAAGAATAGTGTCCCTGATGAGGAATGATTTTCCGAAATGTGCACATATGGCACATCAAAATTTAACAGGTATTTTTGTTATATATTAGAATGTTATGAACCGTGTTAGATTAATTTTTTGTGTATTAAAATCAGAGTTAGTAATTTAATAGACGTTTATAGATATTGATTATTGTTTGAATTGTTATTTATATTTATTAACATGGTTTTGTAATAGCTTTAAGATTTTATGTTACAATGTAAGCGAGGTAACTATTTTTATAAGAACATATTACAGAAAAAAACTAAACGATTAATCGTTGATCAATTTTAGTACAACTTAAAAATAATATTTACAAAGCATAAATTTAAAAAGTTTATATGCCGATTGATTGTTTGAAAAAATTAAACAGGCTCTAAAAAAGAATAATTATTATGGTGGTAAAAATTGGTATGTGCCTCGAACAACAATTTTATTACCACGAAATATACAGTCTTGAGTTTTATGCATGTAGGCTGTTAAATGATTGCTCCTTTACAACCTCTTTGTTTCTGCCTTTAAGTATCAGGAACGAAACTAAACAGTATTAAAGCAACGAAAAGCTAAGGAATGGAAAAAAAAACTCATTTAAAAACCGTTATATAACACAAAAATATACACAACACACATATGTCTGCATGCAAAATTGCAATATCCGCAGAATCAGATTTTTTCTATGTGAACGTTATCGGGTTTCATTTTAATACCTGGTATACAAACTTTAAAACAATGAAACGACGAAACCTTTCAAAGCCTTGTAAAAGACGTTTACCTTAACGACAATGTTCAAATTACTGACTTTCTGGTAAGTCCGTTATAATTTGTTTTTATTTTCTAAACCTATGGACGGTTTCAGCTATGGCAGTTAACTGAATGGTGTGGGTTATTTATAGCAATGTTGTTTTAAATAGCAAATATTTTACCTTCCTCAGTAAAGAAAATCTCATTTATGTCCGAGGATTGACCTTAAAGGTAAAACTTGTATGCATGAGATGTGTATGTGTGCCTCATGCATGTCCCGGTGAGATTTGAACTCATGACCTTCCGCATTACCACTGATCCACCCAGAGAACGTTTGCTGCGTCCTTATATTGGTCTTCTACTTACGCAAAGGCAACGTCAATTTAGAATGCACTGGCTGATTGCACTCGTGTCTTTTCGTTTTCAGTTATAACTCGCTAGAGAGGTGAGTTTTTCACTGATGATTCTCGCTTAACACTGTTAGGGATATATGGACGGCAAAAGTGTTTTTTCGGCGTCAAAGTAAACGATAGATTGAATCTTGCGTAACGAATGCAACACATTAAGGGGAATTCTTTTTGGTTTGGGCGGGAAAATTTCAGTGCATGGAAGCATTTTTCGTGGTTATCCAGGTCAATCTTTCAGGATCAGGTTTTAGCACTACAGGTACACAGACTGCGCAAGAGGATTAAAAACGCATTAACGTATCCTTATCTTTATCTTATCTTACGCAGGTCCTTATTCGGAAGTATAACAATACCCCTGTAACGACAACAAATACATTGACGTGATCAATATTAAAAAAGAGCAGCAACTAAAGTCAGTGGTGGGCACGATACTTACCTCGCTCAGTAAATGGTGTGTGTTATTCCTGTTTCAACGCCAAACAAAAAGAAAGCTTATCACAAAAATAAATATTTTGTTGCAATTGTACAATTAGGCTGACATCCTTTGACCCTTGATGGCGTAAATGCTTTTTTAATATAAAATAGTTTATATGTTTTAACTCAGGAAAGTGTTGCTATCTAAAGTCGAAATAACTTATCAATTTTCGCACAATCAATAAATAACATGAAATCTATAGCGGTGAAATCATCAAATTATTACAAGATCCATAATTCTCATTAATTTGATTATAATAATAAATATAGTTAAACCTGTTTTAAGAGGACGCTAATGGACAGGACAAAAGTAGATGCTTATTTTAGGTGGCCTTAAAAACCAGGTTGTTTTCCAGAAGATGTGTTTGAATAAATTTACATATTATCATGTCAATTTATAAGTGTAAACAGTCAATTGTATTTATAGTAGAGGTTTAAGATAACAAAAACAGTACAACCTGCCACTGCATGGTGATATCACTAAATAAACAATTTTTCAATAACATTGTTGACTTTTAGAAGCTTTAAAAGTCAGTTTCATTTAATTCTTTTACAAATCCCAAAGACCAATGCGGCACATCATCGTGCGTATTAAGGAAAAACTGCTGTTTAATTAACATCTATTTTTCTTTCTAAGCCTGGTCGGTTTAAATTGATAAGACTCAATTTGTCCAAATTCGTCCTTGTTCTTTTCTTTGTAGAATCTGTTGTCATTCTCGCACGAAAACGTCTTCTATCAGCCGATGCCAATGTTTACATAACATCATTTTTTTCTTGAAGTGTTAAAATGTTTAATGTTCATAAAATAAGACAAAGAAAATCTTATCAAATAATATTATTGTTTCTTCTTATAAATCGACTCTACAAGTGCGATACGGCTGAGCAATCAGATTAACATAATATCATAAACAACATTGTCACTTAGAGAACCAAATCAATTGACAATCATCACGTGATACTATCAAGGCAAAATGGCCGTCTAATTCAGGCTCTTCCTTGCTGCCGTTACTTTCTTTCTATACTTTTCAAATAATACAATAGACTATTGTCTGTTCAGTAACAATTTTGTAGTTTAGATTATACAGAAACCACGCAGCATTTGTCTAGTTGTCTAAGCATAGTTTTATTGCGATTTTTACGGGGATTGTTTACATAGCCAACGTCAAACGTTATTAATATAGTTTAAGGAAAATTCAATGCAGACAGCACAGCAAATCGCCATATGCTTATTTTAACCACTTTTTTTGAAATTCATTTTATATTCTGAATAATCAAGCTAATAAAAAACCATCCATCCGTTCAAAATAGGTATCGATCATTGAATAGTAAATGACAAGGTCGCAGTGTAGAATTAATAGTCTATTAAAAATCTCAATAAAATAAAGATGCCCGTGAATTTTCCTTTAAGAAATGCGACACAAGATTTTTCCCTAGCACACACACACACACACACACACACACACACACACACACACACACATTTATATATATATATATATATATATATATATATATATATATATATCCCGAATATGATTTCTTAAATTCTTTTTGAATGCTTTAAATATTCATATTTCATCTGATTACACAGCTTATTAGTATAGTTATATTTTTTTCTAATTTGACAGTGTCCTACGTTACCAAAAAAAACATATTTAAAATGTAAAATGCACTTCAACCAATGTTTGTTTTTAAAACATTTCATTGCATTCTGGTTTCAAAAAGAGACAACTCTCAATATTTACATATTTATAATGTAGTGGTTTCTTTTTAAAAAACGTGTTTCCTGCCTTACTCATACTTTTTACAACACTATATTGCTAAGTGTTTTATAGATGTAAATATTTAATGCAAATATAACTCTAACAATCGCATTTTTGACCAAAAGAAGAACTGTTAACAACCATTTCCTACATTATGGTTTTCTGTACGTTATCCAATAGCTAATTTAAAATGTCGGAAAGATTTTTCGGGATATTATTATCGATATAAATATCCATGTTTTGTTTTCAAAATTGGCAGACGACATAAATTTAGGCAGCAACCTGAAACCGAGGTTTTGACAAACTACTGATGGTTTAACTAAGTAAATTGATAACAGAATAAAGGATTGACTGTTAATGAATAGATGCAAATGTCATCAACTTTCTCAACAAGAACGCAACATTACACAAGCAAGAATAACAGAAAAACAGAAAACATGCCGAAAACCCCCGATTATAAAAACCCGACCGTAGATGGACATTGAATCAAATGAACAATGGTGTAGTTATCACTCCATTACATAAGCGAGATATGCATCATCATATTTATGGCATGTTTCCTGAAAATAATATGACAAATTAGCCAAAGCAAGTAAATATATATTGTTGTTAGAATTCTAGCGTTAATATTTTTTTCGAGAGTACGTTTCAGAACCTTCATTCATTTTTAATGAGGAGATTCGCGCGCGCGCCAGCGCGTGTGTGTGTGTGTGTGTGTGTGTGTGTGTGTGTGTGTGTGTGTGTGTGTGTGTGTGTTTCTTCTTCTTCTGTTTAAAACAGAGTTTTGATAACAATGTGGCCAAACCTATTCTCTGTTTGAATTCTTACCTCTTTGTCGAAAATGAGATTAAGTTTAAATACTTACTTTTGCCAATATCAACCAATAATGGTTTCAGAAATGTGAAACGTTTAACATTTTGAACATTTGCAAGGTGACCATGTTTACGGCAACTGATCTAAAACACATAATAAAAAAATTTATGCATGATTGAAAATAGAAGGAATATACATATTATGAGGAATGAATTTCCGAAATGTGCACATCTGGCACATCAAAATTTAACTGGTATTTGTATTATATATTTACTTCCCCTGAGCGGGTACCGCTGCTGGTGGAGTAAAACTCCCCGAGGGTATCCATAACTCAGTAGGCAGTACTTTGTGCTGTCAGAAAATGTACAATTTATTAAAATTTTCGGTCGTCTGAAATTTGAAATTTATTAAAAACTAAGGTTTGTTCCCTCATGCAAAGCATTCCTTAGCTGGATTTGGATTTATATAGTTTTGAAACTTTAGATTCATTATTTTCAACTGTTTGGCCTATATTTTTATGTATCAAACTTTTCGGTCTTAGTGTCACTGATGAGGAATGAATTTCCGAAATGTGCACATCTGGCACATCAAAATTTAACTGGTATTTGTATTATATATTTACTTTCCCTGAGCGGGTACCGCTGCTGGTGGAGTAAAACTCCCCGAGGGTATCCATAACTCAGTAGGCAGTACTTTGTGCTGTCAGAAAATGTACAATTTATTTAAATTTTCGGTCGTCTGAAATTTGAAATTTATTTAAAACTAAGGTTTGTTCCCTCATGCAAAGCATTCCTTAGCTGGAGTTGGATTTATATAGTTTTGAAACTTTAGATTCATTATTTTCAACTGTTTGGCCTATATTTTTATGTATCAAACTTTTCGGTCTTAGTGTCAATGATAAAGAAAACATTTCCGAAATGTGCACATCTGGCACATCAAAATTTAACTGGTATTTGTATTATATATTAAACATCGTTATCATTTCCGTCATCCTTTTTAGCTTTCTTCTTTTTGATGTATTTCAAAAAAGTTTTCAACAAAATATTCATCTTAGTAAATTTTTTTATTCAAGTTTAAAATTATATATTTTAAATTCAATATTAAAAGACTTATAGGTGTCAATAAAATAAACCAGACTACTAGACATTTACATCAAATCGATTATTTAGTAATCTGTTTCCTAAATATATTTTTTATAGGTTTTAAGAAAATAATTTCAATCCAATAGCTACCCTATGAATGAAGTCATTTACGTTTACGTTTAACTTTTGTTAGTTTATTTTAATAAGGATGGAATTTGGAGCTATATGCATTATTCATCGTATCGACAAGATTGATGAATTTATGACCAGTACCAGGTAATACGAAAATTCAGGCATTTCTTTTAATACGCCAAATTATTATGCAATACTGAATCTTCAAGGTTTTCGGTTTAAATAAAGGCTTGTCATCGTGCTGCCTAATAACAATGTCGCTATTCAAACAATATTTTTATTGAATGGTAAAAGCTAACACAACCTGCAATAAAATTCCTTGAATTATGCGAATAATTTTTTCTTAGCATGAGATTTTGATTAAAATAAAAGTACGTTAACGGAGTTGTTTCCTAGGTGTTGTGGTAATATAAGCGTCGATAATTTTTTCATGTTAAAAAATTTAGCAATAATAATAAAATAAAACACAAACATTCCAGTTCTTGTTCAAATCACAATCTCAAAAAAATTCAAACTTTGAAAACTGGTCATTTTAGTTATACTTGTGAGCTTTCATCAAGGAAGTGAGGCCGAGTGCTCCGGAAGGGTAAGCACCTCCTGTCTGGCTAGCGACACCCGTGACAACATACTTATCAACAATATTGTGATGACGGCAATAAAACTTTAAGGGCCTTGATTAGCCTAGGCTTGCAATATTCTTGCGTCAACAATTTAATTTTAAGAAGTTTGCTTCGTTGTAGAATGTCCCCATTGTGGGAACAAGCTCTACCATAACATATTAACTGTAATACATATCAACCATATGCAGGAGAAGCATCTATATATCGGTCTGTGCAGTTGAATGATTCAGCGACAGTATTTTCTCCAGATTTGACAAGGTTCTGTAAAAATTATGATTCATATAAATTAAGACACAAATCAGCAAGCAAAGTTGCATAGTTCGTGCCTATTGTCGTACCGATTGTTTGTTGGAAAATGATATTCCAAACACATATGTTTTTTTTAAAACTCATAATTTTGTTAATGGTATCTTCAGTAAATTTTTGTTTGCAGTCTGTATGGTGTTTGACAAAATATCTAGAATCCCTGTTGAGCACTAGATATTTATATCTTTCTTTACCGTTTTTTGTAAAAGAATAAGTTTTAGACTTTCTTCCAATTAAGAATGAGGGATAGTGGTGTAAATGGTAGCAATTTAATATAAACTCAAAATAATGTACTTGAATAATAGCGTTATAAAAATTTCAAATATCTAAATTTTGAGCGGACCGTTTTTGCATTTATACTTTTTTATAAACATGCTTAGATATTTATACAGCCACTGCACATTATGTAATATATGAAATGATTCTGCTTTCAAAATTTTACTCACAATGCATATTTTTGAGAACATTTCAATAAAGAATACAGTACAAAGCCATGTCGTCAATTTGGATACTAAATTTTGCTCTTTTCTAAATATTCTTGATTGTTTTTTTTTTTTTTGTTATAAATTCAAAAAGGACCAGATGTTAAAAAAACAATCTATATTTTAATGTTTTTAATCCATATTTCAATAAAAGACCTGCCATGAGGTGACATACACAACATTTCAAAATATGAATAGCATAAGTTATTTGAGAAGAGTGTGCATAAGATGTCTTCGTTTTCGTTGACAGTTAACTACAAAAATCCAAAATTCATAAAATTTTGGATCATATTCTTAAAAAGAAAGTAAATCAAATAAAATAAAAAATCATGTTGCTAGGGTACTTGTTTTTGAGAAATGGAAAGAATTTTAAATTTTTACCCCTTATTATTTAAATTTGAAATCCTACATATTTGACACACAACATTTTTCCAAAAAGATCGGTTTTGCAATTGATTGCACAATTTGTTTTCAATGAAATCGATTTGTTTGATAATGTCAACACTTTGCTTATTCTGTATGTTTATACTATATTCTGTCAATTACACCGGAGAACCATGAATGCATCTATTAACGACAGGTAAGATCAGACGTAAGCCATTTTTTCTTGCACAAAACAATAAGGCTATATTCAGCATGGATGTCGATATGAAAGACATTAAAACTCTTGAAAGCATCAAATTGTGTGTGTGAAGCCCCAAACATTAGCGAAAAATCTTAAAGCATTGTCAGTTTATTTGCTTAACTAAACGATACATTTAAAATATTTTCATGATCTAAATTGATTAAAATGTAATAATAACTTAAATAAAAAAAAATTAATAATAGTATAACACTTGTAGACTTGACGGGAAATTTTGTATTTTTTAACAATAATTCTTACTGTTCGGTTACTGTATAAGAAGAAACATTAGCCGTAGGAAACTTTCGCGGTTTTGATGTTCTTAACTATTTCGCGGTAAGAAATTTTCACGGTTTCGCCTGTAGGGAAAGTTTACAAAGGGAAATAACTTTTATTCACTGATTATAAACAAACAAATCCATGTTCCGATTTGTGATTCAGGTTATAACTACTGAGTTGTTTTCAGACAAAATAAAACTATTTATGCATGTGAGTTGTTTGAGTTGTTATTTTTATTTTTCAGTTGTTCCTATTGCAACAAGGCAGCTTTGGTTCCCATATTCGCTTTGTGTACTTTAATCACCCCAAGCTTCCGGTTGTTTTGATTAATTTTCACATCACACAACCAAGCTGTCAAGCCTGGCAGTAATTAAAACCCCTAATAATCTTCTTGATGGTTTACAACCATTGTTTATGCAACATTAATACTTCTAATATTTCGTATTTTAATGTATTGTTTGTGTTTACCAAGTGACGATCTTTTTTAAAAATATTTTTAAATCTTGTGTTAATTTTTATCTGCAAATAGTAAGGTAGGCAGATCAAGAATGTTTTATTTAGATTTAAGAAATAAACATGTTTTTTAATTTGAATTTTATTTAGCACTCTGTACACAGGAAGGGAGGGAAAAGAAAATTTCGCCGGGAAGATATATTCGCGGTACAAGAGCCACAGCAAAAATCGGTAATATTTCTTCCCCGCGAATGTTTCTTCTTATACAGTATTTTGTCCTATTGCCTTTATATTATTGTAAATCTTATTACACTATTATCATACTATTAAACAATATTTCGATGATAAGCATAAATCTTTTAAAGGTCTTTAATAAGCGTGAACCTGAAACAACCTTGAGACAACAATATATGTTTAAATAAGTTGTATTAAGTTCTTGAAGTAGGAAAAAGCTGTATCATACTGAGGCAAAGAAAACAATCAACAAGAGACACTGGTATATTTCTGCATGTAGACAATGGTAATGAAGTAATATTTAGTTTTTATAGATCCCAATGTGCCGTTCTAGAATCTAAGCTAAATTATAAATTCGAACTTGAAATATCAGTGGCATTTAGGATATATTACATTCACTTTTTTCCAAAAGTTGGATAATTTTCGCATAAAATGTCATTTAATGCAGTGCAATGATTTGAAGAGGTATTACCTTAAGTTTTTCGAGATCATTTGTCCATTTTTGCTGAAATGATAGCGAATCATTTACATGTATTTGTCACGGTTGAGGAATTTTTTTATACAATAATTAAATGATTTGTTTCAAACCTTCATTCAGTGAGAAACCAGAGGCTCAGAAGGCTGAGCCTGTATCGCTCACCTGGGCCAGGTAATCTCCGTAGTAGATGTTTAAATCATTCATGTAAAGTTTGGTTTAATTTAAACCAGTAGCTTCAGAGCAGAAAGTCAAAATATGCTTATCCCATAGGGTCTAATGTTAAACAATATCCTATGCTGGTGTCCAAGTTTTTTGGCAAATTTAAAAAAACATTTCGGCAATCTATGGAAAGGACCTTTCATACATCATTCCTGTCACGTTTGGTTCAATTGGCTTCAGTAGTTTCAGAGGAGATAGCCAATATATGCTTTTTCCCATAGGGTCCAATGTTAAACTATGTCCTGCGCTGGAAGCAATGTTTTTTGGTGGATCCGGAAAATTTCGGCAATCTTAGTAAAGGACCATCCATACATCATTCCTGCAAAGTTTGATTCAATTGGCTTCAGTAGTTTCAGAGGAGATAGCCAATATATGCTTTTTCCATAGGGTCCAATGTTTAACTATGTCCTGCGCTGGCAGCCATGTTTTTAGTGAATCCGGGAAATTTCAGTAATCTTAGTAAAGGACCATCCATACATCATTCCTGTAAAGTTTGATTCAATTGGCTTCAGTAGTTTCAGAGGAGATAGCCAATGTATGCTTTTTCCAATAGGGTCTAATGTTAAAAATATGTCCTGCGCTGGCAGCCATGTTTTTTGGTGGATCCGGAAAATTTCGGCAATCCTAGTAAAGGACCATCCATACATCATTCCTGTAAAGTTTGGTTCAATTTGCTTCAGTAGTTTCAGAGGAGATAGCCAATATATGCTTTTTCCCATAGAGTCCAATGTTAAACTATGTCCTGCGCTGGCAGCCATGTTTTTGGTGGATCCGGGAAATTTCGGCAATGTTAGTAAAGGACCAACCATACACCATTCCTTTAAAGTTTGCTTCAAATTGGTCCAGTGGTTTCAGAGGAGATAGTCAAAATGTGAAAAGTTTACGGACGAACGACGACAGACGCCAAGTGATGGCAAAAGCTCAATATGGCCTGTGGCCAGGCCAGGTGAGCTAAAAAACGGTATAAAGCAAGGAATTTTTTTTCACTAGTATTCATTTTAAAGGGAAAGGTATTGGAAGATTTTAGGTTCTTTCTTTTAGAGTCCACATTTGGTTTTAACAAATATAGATTGGACCTTATCTGAATTACAGATAAGTGAATGTGTGTTATAAATCAAATTGATCGACAGTTTAACACCAGACAATATAAGGATTAAGATGAAGTATGATTTATCTGAAGAAAAAAGTTTGACGAATGATAAAAAAGTAAAGTATGAAAAAATATCAGGTTCGAAATATGAATACGACATTAATGTTTTAATCCACGAATAAATGCCTATTTTTATTATAAATTCTGTTATAATGCACCGATGAATCAACATATTCAAGCAGTTTTATGAAAGTCAAAGAAGACGTTATTAATGGCGTTATATAATATTCGAGAAGCACGGAACACATTAAAATACTAGTAAATACAGAGCTACTTATTTAAAAACATGATTTAATTTTAAAAGTTAAACATCTTTTTTTTAGAAATTTGTCGTCTTTTATCAATCGTTTAAAAATCATGACAACTCCAGCACAGTATTTACAGTTCTTCATATCTATGTCTACTCGATGATGACAGTTACGTTCTGTGTTATTTCAAAGAAATTTGCCATCGCAATTTTCATCAGTTTCAATCACATTGCATTGAACTCGTTTCAAGTCCCTCTAATCTTTAACATCTTTTTCTTTAATAATAAACATCAGAAACATACAAGTCATGTAAGAATAGTCAGTAAATGAGTAATAATTTAATGTTTACGACTTGGAACTGAAACTGTGTGTGGTAAAATTGCAGTTTGAGGACCGACACGACTTCCTTAGCAACCAAGCCATGAGATACATTGAATCGGCTTTATATAACCACAAAAGCAGTCAAATAATATTCTTAAAATATATAATTGATGTATGACGTGATTTCAAAAAAGTTTAAAGGTTTCTGACTCATAATACAGAAGATATTATTATTGTAGAAAGTTACCTCGCTTACAATATTAGTCTAATCTAAATATGTAGTTGCTATTATTAACACAATCATTTTAAACAGTTAAAACTTATAAGTGTTTGTAACATTATTAGTTTGTTTTTATGATTGATAAAACTGATCTAACTATACAATGGGTAAATTCTATATTTCCTCTTTATTATCGATTAACAATTTAAAACAATAAAAGGTTTCCGGGAAAAGAATTTTTTCCTCTTTTTTCTCTTATTTGTATCGTCAAACAAATAAAAGTGAATACATTTCTAAATACTACAGACAACACAAGAAATTCAAACGTAAATGGTAAGTGTCAACTGAAGTTTAAAACATTGTAATTAATAATGAATAAAAAAAATCAATGTTCAATACAATTAACAAAATAAATTACTGAAGAATAGCCAAAAATGTTAACCTTTTTAAAGAAAATAAAAATATAGGCAGTATATCTAATTTTTATTTGTGCAGAGAGTTTACATCTTTACAAGTTTAACCAAAAATTACTCATTGCATATTATGTTAAAAGATGATTGATGGTTTGCATAATAATGGTAGATCATGTTTGTAATATGGGAAATTTCTTTGCAGTAATATCCCTGCTTCTCCTGCGTATGGTGTACATGTTTCACAGATAATACGTTATTTTTAGAGCTTGTACCCACTATGGGGACTTTCTACAGCGAAGCAAACTGCTTACAATTAGATTGTTGACGCAAGAATATTGTAATCCTAGGCTAATCAAGGCCCTTAAAAAGTTTTATGGCCGTCATCACAATATTGTTGCTAAGTATGTAGTCACTGTATCCAAACTTATACTGGATAAATATGACTTACCATAGTTCTTCGTTCCTTTCATTTTCAAAATTGACTTGCACGTGACGCGTGTAGCTAGCTAGACAGGAGGTCCTCACTGCCTTGATGGAAGTTCACGTGTATAACTAATTTTGCCAGCTTTCAAAGTTTTTTTCTTTTTTTTATGATTGTGGTTTGGACAAGGACTAGTATGTTTGTTTATTTATACAACAAAGCAAGCTAAAATAAATTATAGTATCAGGGATATAAGTGTAGGCTCATCAAGGCCCTGAAAAGTTTTATGCTCCCATCACAACACTGCTTATAAGTATGATGTCCCTGTAACATAACTTATCAAGTATATATTTGACGGCTCATGACTTAATGTTCCTTTAATTCTCAATTCTGATTTTACACAATGCAATTGAAACTAATTAGGCAGGAGGTCTTTACCCTTCAGGAGCACCCAGCTGGCTGGTGGAAGTTCAAGTGTTTAAATAAACTTGTCGGTTTTCATTTTCATGATAGCTATGTTTTTTTTTTTAATTCTAGATGTTTTAATACATTTTTGTTTTAGATTTTTTTATTTTTAAGTTTGTTCCCCAAGGAATAACTTCTAATATACGTGTACATTGTTTTGTTTTGCAAATAAATCATGATTTTATTTTGGAGTAATAAGCTACATTTCGTAACTGTTATTTAATATTTTAAATTCAAACTGAAGCCATCAGATCCTTTTGTAGATAGTTTTTTGTATACAAATTTTCTTGTACATAAAGTCGTCACTTATATGAGAAGTTCTATAGCTTCTTTGCATGAAGTTTAACACAAATGACAATTTTATTTTGTCGAGATGGTCAGTTAACATATAGTGAAGAAAACTGGACCCTCAAGCAAACCTTTTTTCACAATAAGGTCCATCTCTTCTGCAATAGAAATAGAGCATGCTTTGACCAGTTGGCCACTGAGCCCGTTTTTTTTTTAGCTTTTTGATTTTTTAAACCAAATTTCATATCATTTTTGCATTTTATTGTTTATTTAAAGCAAATAGTTTTCGAGTAAATAGCCAAAAATTGTAAATATTTGGAGTAATAATATATATAACATTTGAAACAATTGTATGTTGTTGGGGTAACAATATATCTAAAAATTAAAACAATTGTACTTGAACTTACCATGAACATGTTTTGATAGCCATGGCAACAAATTTTACAAACCTAATTGCTATGGCTTACACATTCTTCTGTGTCATTAAAATCTACCAAGTAGTTTTGGAGGTTAAATCAAAATAAATGATAATTATGCATACACACACTCACAGACACACACACACAGCCCTATGCTATAACTTCATCTAACCACTGGTCAGTTGAGTTTAAAAAACAAACACTGTGTTTGATATATTTATAACCTCTGTATTAAGACATCAAGTTCACATAGTTCATAAAATTAATATATACAACCATGTTTGTGAAAGAAACACAGAAATTTGAAACAATTGGCCTTCCAGCCTATGCAGAAATAGTTTACAAAAATATGTGCAATAATGAAGTTGCCTCATTGAACAAGTTAAGGGTGTACATTTTTTTGTAACTTCATTCCAATTATCTGTTTTTTGAGAGAGAGAGAGAGAGAGAGAGAGAGAGAGAGATGTAAATTTAAAACATTCTAATTTGTTTGAATTCCTGATACCAAAAATATATACACATTTTTTTATATTATAAATATTTTGTATTGGACATCTAGTCGTATAACAGTTTGTGGTCTTGCATGGTATTAATTTTTCACTTCTAAAATCACCTGACAAAAGCTTTTCTCCAAGAATCTTCACAAAGAGAGCATTCAAAATTAAACAAAACTGGCCAGTCAAATAAACTTACTATAATATTATCAGATTATTAACTATTTATTCTTAAGTTTGAGATAACTTGGTAGATTTTTAAACAAACGTGCTTTTGTGTCTGTATGTGTGTCAGGCCTGTAGTTTATACAGCATTATACAATTAGCTTATACATTACTTCAAAAAGCACTATTTTAATATATATATTTTAAATATATGTCTCCTCAATTTTTTGTTACATAGATTGATTTATATACTGAAAACAGTACTTAAAACTACTAATACAAGTTCTTATTTATCTGTGGGACTCAGTTTTCATGAATTTTTAACAAAAAGAAACATTTTGTGGTGCAATAAAATTTTGATAATGCACTAATTCTGCATCACTTTGTAAATAGCCAGAGTTATACAAAGTCCCAATGTTTTATTCTTTATGACTATCCCTCCCTCATAAAACCAAAATCTGATCATAAACAAATTTTTTTTTCTCAAAAAAAAAACCATCTGTCGATAATTTTATACTTACTTTACATAGTACACTGAACACTTCACTAACAAGATAACTATAAACTGGGATTTTGTGATGAATAATAATAAAATGGTCTACAAATCATAATTACACATGTAAATTGGGTTCACCAGCATACAGTCCAATTGGTATCCTGATGTTTTTTTGTGGAATTATATGGAATCACATATAACTTTAGCATTTTTATTTTAAAATTATGATATTCCTAAAAAAATGCAATTAAAGCATACTTCATATCCATTGCATGTAATAGTTCCACAAAAATCATGTAAGGCTTCATTTGGAAACCTAATGAACTCAAATTTTCAGTTCAGTTTTTGTTCTCAATATAGTTCATTTTCAAATATAATAATCACAGAATTATTGTCTACATAGCATAAATTAAATATGTTTATGAAAAAAAAAATGGCTACTTTGCTGACTGTGGAATCTTGGGTAATCCAAACTCATCCACCGGAACATCCTGCAAAATAAAATTTGAAAAAAAAAACATTATTTTGAGATGATGCTTTACATAAAAAGCAAAAGTCTTGGTTGTTTAATCAATTTTTTCAGAATTTTTTTTTTTAATTATTTATGCATGTATTCTGAGCTGACTTATAATGCATAGCAATATAAAAAGACTATAATCATCAGACCTTTTATTATAAAATAATAATGGAGGTAGTCAACAAATGAAACTGTTGTTGATCAAATTGGTCAGTTCAGCCATAACTTTCATGTGTCTGGATTACAGATACTACAATTATTTATATTTCATCTCCTATTTTTTTGTTCAATCCAATAATCCTGAAGTTGCTGGATTAAGGATGCTAAAATTACTTATAGTCCAACCCTATTACCATATGTTGAATGGTTTGAGCTAGGGCTGCATTAATTATGCTACAATGGAATTCACCAGAGCACCATGTGATACCTCATAACATTTGTGCAGGACAATTATTTCTACTGATAACAGAATCGCATAAAATGAAGACCTTTTTTCGGGAATATTTGACGTAGACGTTTTCCATTTCTTTCCGCTCAAACATTAAGAGGTATGGATCATGTGGTATGCTGGCAAGTTCTATTGTTCCATCCATATTATTTATGTACATGAGTTCAATATGGTAACAATGCTGTGGCTACATTAAGTATGTTACAATTCCTTATTCCATCTCCATCATGCCATAAGGAGAAGATAAAGCTGTACTGCATGTGAAATGGTTTTCACGGGTAATTTTTAGTCTTCAGAAATATGATTGGATTGGTACTCCCACTAATTCCCTTTTTTCATATCTTGATGAAGGAGCATCAAAGTTTTTTTCCTTTTTTTAAAAAAAAAGTTCACAGTTCACTTTAGTGCACTGAAGATTTCCAAATGTCTGGCAAGATGAACATATCAAATCAAACTGGAATGGCAAAAACTGAACTAAAATTATCACCTGTGACTCTGGCCTCAAAGGAAAATTATATTTTTATATAAATCTAAAAAGGATATTAACTGACCTGATGAGCTAACAGTACATTCAACAAATCAAAGTACTAAAAGTACCAGCATCAACACCAAATCTCTGGAAAATTCAAATATTTTAATAAAATAAAACTGGATTAAACTTATAGGTACAGATTACACATACCTTTGAACTTTCCATTCCAGGTTCACTAGATGGTATGGATGGTGCTGCTACTTCATCAAGATATGAACTATCTTCATCTAAACCAATTTCATCACCTAAAGCATCTAATTCAGCTGCTAGGTCATCATCATCAATTTCTGGCATTCCATAGCTACGACCCATGACCTCCTGTATTTCACTAGCCTGTTCTGTTAAATCTTCAAGTTCATCTTGCAGATCCTTATATGCAAAATAAGCAAAAAGGTTAATTCAATGCATGTTTATTTCACAAGAGATAATTGGTTAGAATTCAACCAATGCCTTATGAGAAAGTATTTTAGTCAAATCAAATAACCTGTTTATGAAATGACTGAGAATGCATAGAGAAAAGCACTATCCTAAGTGTTTATGAAATGATTGGAAAATTAAATACGTGGAGAAAAGCACTACCCTTTTGGCAATCTTTTACTCACAAGAACATGACATTAACCTATTTGGTGAGAGGTGCTGTGACCTTTAAACTAAGTAAGGTCATTAAAGAGGAGTTATGTTTGAATATTTATATATATTACAAAATCAACAAAATATTAAAGTGTTCAATAGAAATTTTTATAATATTGTACTTCTATGAGAATAACAGTGTTTGACAGGGAATTTTGCTGATTTTCACAGAAAATCCAATAAACTTTAAACATGTTTAATATTATTCGCTTACTTGAGTCTAGTCATAACTGAAAATAACTTTGTGCCTTCAAAAGTAATATAAAATTTTTCTGTAGAAAGAATTCTTTTACTGCTTAAGATATTAAATTTCAAAAATGGTTATGTTTACACAGAAACTGATATCTTTGGTGACATATTACATCATATGGGCAAAAGAATTCATCATTTGCCTACGGCAAACTTTTAACTTTGTGCAAAGACATCCTATGATACAGGTAATTGCAGATATCCTTTATAACTTGGCTCAAGTAAGTAACAAGAATTCCAAGGATTTAAATGTCTGGTGAGTTTTTGATCAAGAAGAAAATACATTACTTCAACATAAACTTTCACATTTTGACATGCAGCCGCCACTGACACCGGAAAAGTAACACCTAAGTCTCGCCTTATGGCAGTGCCAGGCTCGACAAAAATTACCACACTTAATTTATGTTTATTGGATTCTTTTATAAAATCTTACTATAATTTACTATTCACAAACAGTGAATCTAACAGTAGAGGATAACATAAAGAAAACAAAAAGTCAACTTATCAAGAGTCCTATACTTGTTGTTTCAAATGCTGATAACTGGATCAGCTATAGTCTTAGGATAAACAATCTTAAAATGATGCTAGTGTCAAATATCTTGATGTTTGATTTTAAAATTCCTAATTCAAATGGCCTTATGTGTGCTCCATGTGCAAAATCCTGGCCCTGGCCACTTTTTAAAAGTAAGTTGTAGCAAAGTACACTGAAATAAAGACTTCACCTTTACTGACTTGCAGAATTAAATAAACTAAAGCCAAGATCGCAGGATGTGCAACGCCATGTATGTATGTATTGCTAATATGATCTTTTTTATAAAATACTTTTAAATACAATTTTTCTTTTACATTTAATTAATTTAATGATTACCTCAACTTTGTCTACATCAACATGTTTATATGCTTTTTTAAATTCTTTAACACCAATTTTCATGGCATCAACCTGTAAACATAAGATTAAATGCTGTACATAACAAATCTAGAATTAAAAGACCTACAAACAAAGACCTTTTTGAGCAAGAGTGGAGTAAGCGTTTAACCACCCACTCAAGATCCTCACCTATTTTGAGACAGTGAGGTTTTCATTTTTTGGAGCAAACTAGTGTACCTTACCCCCCCCCCCCCCCCCCCAAAAAAAAAAAAAAAAAAAGAAAGAAAAAACCAACGGCTATCTAAAAACGAAACTGAATATGATATACTTAAGTAGGATTCATGCTTTAAATTACTGGGAGACAACTTCAAATTTTTGAGAACCAAACTTAATTAAGATGGTCATTTAAAGATGAATCTGCAATTTGCAGACTGAAAAGAATATATCAATTCATTAAAATGAACACAATGTACTACGTAAAAGGAAGTTTAACAATGATTTCCTTCAAAGTAAACTTTTACCAATACTTTTGCAAATTTTATTCAAAACAGCAACATCAACTTAGTAGCCACTGTCATTGCTGGATCTTCAACACAAAAGAATTCAAATAAAGGGAAATAACTACATCACAGCAATTATATATTAGATTAAAAGAGAAAACAAACTTTCAAAAATACTTGATGGTTAATTGGCAAAAAACTTGCTCAAAAGGTGTGTATTGGATATCTTATAAGCAGAGGCCATGGTGTAGTAATGATGTATTATGTTCCATTATACAAATTATTTCAGTAGGGTTAGTTTTTTGGATGGGGTGGAGTAGAGTGGAGTAGAGTGATGGTACTTTATGCCCAGTTAAGATTTTTTCATATCAATGCAGTCAAACTAACAAACTTTTTCTCACACTAGGATCTGCCAAGCTTGTTTCAAACTTCGGCGGTGAGAGGCATTGTCATCCACAAGTATGTGCTTTAGACCAATTATCCCATGTGGTCTCTAGTTATTGGAATATAGAGAAAAATTACGTAAAAAGGAAATAGAGAACATAAGATGAAGAAAACAAACAAAGCTTACTGTTGTTTTTGTGTCCTTCAATGTCTGTATGTTATAATTCTGTTGTTCTAAGTTAAAACTCTGCTGCATTAAGTTTTCTCTCTGATTTTCATACCTTTAAATGTATTAATAAAACAAAATGAAACAATGTAGTTAAAACAAGGCATCACAAGTAATACTAATTCCCTCGCAATTGGGTCATGTACAGTCAAACTTTGGTTATTTTAACCTTTATTATTGGATTACCTTATGTTATTCAAAGTTCTAGGTAGGTTCTCACTGCCCTGCACTATAACTTCTTGTTAAAAAAAACTTCTTTTATTCAAACTTTGTAATTCAAATACCTACAATTATTTGAACCTTTTCACTTCTAAAAAGAAACTACTCTCCCCTGTACAATCTAATACAAAAGAGTATAGTTTCACCTTTACCCATTTGTGTTACCTAAGCATAAATAACTGTCCTTCTTTATGCATGTGTATGCCAAGTACTGTCCATCATAAGCCATGCTGATCATTATTCGCAATAATTAATCCTAAATGTTCAATTAAAAAGTAAATATAATTCCTGGTGTAACAGAAAATAAGCTGCATGTGTAGCTATACCCAAGTAAAATATGAAGAGAATTCTACTGACCATGGTTACCATCATCAAAAATAAAAAAAATGGCATCTGAATATTTATTTATTATGTTATATACATGTAGTCACAGAATTTTAAAGAAATTATTATTTTGTAATTAAGGGTGACAGAGACAGTTTAAACCTTATTCGCATTCCAATTCTAGAAATTATATGAACCTGCTCTGTTTCATTTTGTTTAAAATTCTGTAAATTCATAAAAAGTGTATTGCAGGCATAAAGCAAGATGTACTTGCACTGGATGGCTGTTTTTACTTTATATCTTATGTATTACCATGTGTATTTGATTTAATACCTGATGGTATTAAATTTTGATTTTTATTGGAATAAATTAATATGTCTGTTTTTATGGAATTAATCATGATAGGTCATGACATTATTCATTATAAACTGACACCAATAAAACACTTCTAATGTGCAATATGATAACGTACAGTGGATCAAGTTTAAAATTCCAAATTTACTTTTTCAAACCCTCCAATTATTTGAATCTAAAATGATGACCCTTGAACTTTGATTAATCAAAGTTTGACTGTATAATATTGTTTTCAAAGAATCTGCTATATTTAGCTGCCAATTCGCATATTGCACTAATAACATACAAACAAACAAAAAATTAAATAATAATTATTAATATTAAATATTTATCAAATATCCAAGATTCTTCTTTGTATATGCCAAATTTAAACCAAATTGATGAACAAATAAATATGTAATGCTTAGAAATAGCATCAGGTTATTTAAAACCAAATAACACTTAGAAGTGAAATCAAATCTCAGGACCTCAATCTATTGAACATGGGATGTGAAATTGGAGACAGCAAAAATTTGATTCAAGCTTTTCACTAATCATTGATAGACACATGAACCTTGAAATATGTGGCAGACAAAGGCGTTTAGATGAATGACAGTAACTACCATATGTATAAATTTCATACATCAAATTAATATCTTTGCATGATTATCCAGTTCGCCAAAGAATAGCACTTTGACACCCCTCCCGTCATTTTTTTAATGGTTCTGAACTAAACTCAAAAATAACAAATTTGAGTTCTCTAAAAATCACCAATTCCATCACAATACATAGTACTTGCACCCATGCCAAGTCCGACAAACAAGTATTGGGTTTTGACAAGTGCAAATTCAAAGTTGGTAGAAAGGAAAAAGGGACAAAATTAATGCTCTGCCCTGCTTAACTAACTTACATTTTCTTTTGTTTTAATACTCTCATTGCCTTCTGTTTTACCATATTCTGAAAGGAAAAAAAAGAAAATACTTAGAAATTTACTCAAAGTTACATTGAGCTTCTTTACCCTTATATATGAGCATAACTAAAAGCAATAAGAAATTTATGCACATACATGTAAGCATGTTACAATGCAACTTCAGGGATTTTTCTGGCCACTCACAGGGTCCGGTAAAGGGACCCATTCCCAATGCCAAAAAGCATACATTTTTCCCAATTTTGTAGGTAAAAATTCCCAAATGATCCTGCTTTGAGAAACTTAAGAAAAAGTGAAAAAAAAAACTATATTTTTGATGTAGCTTGTATATCTTTATAATAACCTGTATTTATGCACATTTTGATTTATACTCAATGAGTATCTGGTAGAATGGGAGCAACTCATGAAACAACTTTCTCAGATGTTTGTATTGAAGCCAGTCTATGAAGATATTGTGTTAATGTCTGAGTGATTTGGTACAAATGAGTGACTACCAGCATGTATCAAAATAGTAAATATTCCAGGCAAAGTATTTGATGTGCTGACAATGTGAAAATTTTTAAAGTTTAATGAAAAATTTCCCAAAATGTTGATTTTGTCAATGATTTTCCCAATTTCATCCCAAGGTCCCTTTCCCAAAATGGCCAGAAAAATCCCTGAACTTATGGTAGTCACAATAAAATATGTGTCATGATACACTCCTTTCAATATGTAATGTATCACAATACATATTTAGATAAGTTATTGGCTCATCATTATTTCAAAACATTGTTGCACCGTGGTTTTATGGTTGCTTTACATGTTGAAAGAGAGAGCCCTGAAAGTAAACGATTGGTAATTACCGGTAGCTGTAACTCTTTTGGCTGACAAATCAGGATGTACTTAGCATTAAATATTTTATAATGGTAGATGTTGCGATACAGTGATATATGGCCGCCGAATTGTTTCATCCCTAATATATTGTTACATACATGTAGAAGAGTTGTCAGAAAACTCAGACAATAGCTATAACATAAAATTATTTTCTTGCATTATTCCTTCTGTATGACCTATACATAGGTCTATTATATTGGTAATAAGCCAACCAGTTATTGCATACATCAACTTTTGGTAACTTGCTAATATGGGGTTGACAGTTTAACCCATATTGGTGAAACTTTTTGGGGTTGGATACATCTTAACCAACCTTTCATCAAGATATATGGGATGGGACAAGATCATGGGTAACAGTAAAACAGCTGACTAGTGATCGGTCAAATCTTCATCACTGATCCAATCAGACTGACTGATACAACACATGTCTTCAGCCACAAGCTGAGGGAAAATATACATGTGTGTAAATATCATGTGACATGGATGGATACCAATTGTTTGGTGAAATGAAAAAGTACAAAGAAGAAAAGAAAAGACCAATGAGATAGAAGCCTTAGAAGCTAAAACCTGCAGCAGCCAAACTGACAAAGTGTTCAAACAATAGTGATTGTAAGGAGAATGACACAGCTCACCTAGATATCTAGTCTAACAAAATCCTTCATATAGACCATACAGAAACATTATCTATCCGAATCTACTTAAAAAATACACCTTATAAGACAACATGAAATTATTTTAAAGGGAAACACTTTAATATAACTTTACCTTTGATGGTCCCTCTCTCATCTTTTCATTTGATCTTTGTACTTGACTAATTCAGCATCAAGTCTAGCAATTTTCTTATCAATAGATTCTCCTCGACTGTCAATCTGAAAACAAATAATGATAAATATATGTAATTTATTATAACAAATAAGCTTGTTTGTATATCTTTTTTTTTTTGGTTGGAACATATGTAACTATGTTAAGGCCAATTCAACTTAACTGGTAGATTCTCATTTCCACCCGCCCCACCGAAAATGTGCTGCCCCAAGTCATTTTATTTTCGTTTCCCATCCCACACATATTCAAAGTATGTTCCAGAGTTATATCCAGTCCGCGGCATTTCAGAATAGGGTTTGAAGCACTCCCATAAACCGGAAGTGTGAGGTTGAAATCAAAAGTAGCTTCATACATGTTACGGATAGAGCATGGTTTGCTTAATTTTGCATCTTGCAATTGTCCCAAAGAATTACAGGCATGGTACAGGGCAAATATAGCAGACACTCAACAGTTATTGGAGCTATACAATAATTTAATAAGCGGCCATATAGACAAAAGGGCGCTATTGCCTATGCAGATGTCAACCATGTGAGAGTGCTAGTTTTCGTATAAAATAAAACCCTCCCACTTGCCCAAAAATTTTTGTCCAACCTGGATGAGGAGCTGCTATTTAAATTGAATTGGTCTAATTATATTACCATAACTACCATATCTCAAAAGTTCAATGTTTAAATAACACATTAATAACAACTATAGTTGTTTCAGTGCTTTCTCTGACCCTGGATTTTTATCTTCAATGTTTCAATCTTGAATTATTTCATTTTCACAGAAGTCTTTTTCTTAACATGGACGTAACAATGATTTCTTCTTATTCATAAATCTGAGATGGCTCTTTGATAATTTAATTAGTCTCTGTTACTCTTGTAAGGTGTTGAGGGTAAGAGTCTTTTTCACAAAGATCTTTGAAGAAATATGTGTGGGTTAAATTTATTGTACTCTTTAGTGTTCCGATGAACTTTACCATGTAAGTATATACCCATCAAAATAACGTTTAAGAGCAGAAACGTTATCAATCACCTGACCTCTCATGTGGCTAACTCAGATGTTGGTAGGCTGAGTAGAAAGGACTCAAATCAGTCAGGAAGTCATTTTTAGAACCAAAATTGAACCTTTTAATTTTATCATTCTTCTGATTAAACTGGCAACTGACAACTTACATTTGAAACACAATCATTGAGGTTCGGTGGTGGTTCTTTTGGTTTAGATTTACCAAATAATCGGTTCATGTTTAGTGTCTGGTGTGTTTCCACTTCACACAACACACAGAATTCCTGCTCCAAATGAAAACCGGAAGTAAATAGTGAGTCAGTTTACGTCACTTCCGTAGGGAGAAATTTGTTATTTGGCATTTTCTTTCAAAATGCTTGACAAAAACCATAAAAAAAGTTTGTAAAATATTTTTAAAAATTTCATTTGAATAATTATCTTTTTGCTAAAGTAAAACTCATGAATTTATTGGTAAATATTTTGCTTATTTGAGAAATAGGTCGTTTAGTAGGTACTGTTGTTAAATGACTTCTCCTTGTGAAAGCCAGAATTGCAATTTGACAATGGACTCGATCAAATGACTCTGAATCAGAGAGAAGATTGGTTCGTGACACATAAAAGCATGAAAGAGTACGCATTGCTTCATGTTTAGTAGTAATCGCATATACTGTCCTACATATTAACCTGTTTTTTAATGAAATCTACCATCTTGATTAGTGTTCTTTATGTAAAATTGCAAAGCACCTTCCAAAAATTATAATTTATTTTTCATTTTTCGCGCATAAAACCGCACTGGCTTAAAATATTTGATTTTGTTTTATAAAATTTAATCATATCGTTTGAATGTAGATTGTTTTTGAATTAATTTAATTGATAAGTTATACTAACCAAGAATTGGCTGTACTGCATCAAAATTTAAACATTTAAAATGTAATTGTACAATACCTATGGCTTTTAAAAATCTTCAGTAATCCCAATCTTGATATTAATTATTATTGAATGTTACAACAGTTATGAGCATGTTTAAGTTCCTTACCAATTTTCTGCAGACAACGGGCCATTTGCTACATTACTTAGAGTACAGTAACAAAATGCATTCATGTGTTTATATTCCAAAGACAGTCATAAAAAATACATTTTATAACATCAGTTGACTTCATCAAATTTTTAAATACACTGAAAAATGTTAGCAATTTTATACATTACTCAGTATCATTAGTATTGTTTGGATCATAGCCCAATCAGAAACCTTGTACCATCTCACCATCTTGTTCTTTTTCATGCAGTCATATTTACATGTTTACACAAAACTATTCTGTTTTAAGAAATGATATTCAATTCATTTGTCAAAATATATCACAATTGATACAAAGCATAGTGCACCACAGTAGTAAAGACATGTTGTTTATTATCACAAAGTCCTATAGAACAGCCCATACTTCTGTATGCCATTACTGGTACATGATTGGTTTTCTTACTTTTAAATGATAATGCATTAATGTTATTTAACACTTATAACCCCTATATATGATGTTTATATAACACCTACTTCAACCCTCCTTTTCATTCTTAGTTTATCAATAATGTATTGTTAATTCGGTTTTACACATCGTTTTTAAAGGCCCTGGTCAGATATCAGAATTACTTGTTGATTTTAACAACACAAATGTTTCAACTTCTGTACATACATGTACCATATGTATTTTCTGTCATAAGTTTTAGTTTTTTGCTTTTGCAATGTTGCTGCCCTGAAAAAAATTGCTGAGCTGATTCTCTGCAATTATGGATGATAGTTTGTATCATTTTGCAATTTGATTACCAGTAAATGATATTCAACATTGTTCACAGTTATTTTTTTTATTATATTTTCAGGTGGGTTTGGAAAAGTAATAAGTTTGACAGAATAATTACTTGCTTTGAGCTAATGTATATACCAGATTTGAAAAGTGATAAAAGGATTCAAGTGGAAATGACAAGTTATAAAGAAGTTATGTTTAATGTGTTGTGATTGGTGTTCACTTACTTATATCTATGTATCCTTGAATTTGATTGGACCAAATTTTGTTGTGATGACACATATGGAGTCATTTTTGCACTGATGATACTTCCACCAGTCTGAAATGAATCCAAATTTTCATAGTGAATCATTAAATATGGCAATGGACAGAGGTCATGCTCAGATGTATGGCCAGGACTTTGGCAAAGTACCGATTGAATGGCAACAGTATATGTCAAGTCAGATGATGCCAGGACATAATCCGGCCTCAAGTTATTTTAATGAAAACATGTACTCTTCTGGAGGACCTTTACATCAGATGACTCAACAACAGTCTGAGTATGAACAGATGAGTTTGGACAACCGTAAACTAGAGCAAGAAAGAATGGGAAGCATGACTCCTCAGGGAACTACAAACACTCCCATTCCCCCCTCTCAACATTTTGACATGAAACAAGAAGCCCCGTTAAATCAGTTAAACCAGTATACAGAGAATATGATGTCATATCCTGGTGGCAAAGTGGGGAGTTATTCTCATCCAAGTCCAAGGAATGAGAGAGGACTTAGTGACTCCCCAGAAAAAAGAAACAGTCCTTCAGTGTCTTTGGCTTACAATCGAACACCAGAAATGGCAGGAAGTCATTATTCAAATGAAGTTAATAGATTTGCATCTGCACCACCAGAAAAATCTGGTATAGGTCATGGAATGCCACCATCATTACAAGAGAGGGTATCATTAAGCCCTCCTAAAGCTAGAAATAGCCCCGCTGTTACCTCTGCTTATGAAGTGAAGGAAGAAAACATTCAAAGTAATTATGAAAAAGATATGATGCAATATGTTGCACAGATAGACAGAGTTAGTAATCCAGGTTATATAGGGAATGATAATAGACCAGATTCTGTACCAGGAGGATCACCTAACGAACCAAGAAACAGTCACCCGTACCCAGGATCTTATAATTCCAATCATCATTTACCACCGCCACAAAGTCAAATAGCACCTCCACAAAGTCAGGTACCAACACAAACTCAGCTAGCCCCGCAAAATCAATTACCACCACAAAATCACTATACAAATGAAATGTTGCAGTTTTTGAGTTCACAACAGAATTTAGGATCAAGAAATTATGGTGGTGCTTCCACTAGTCATGAGACATTAGCAAGGACACCTGAACAAAGAGTCAGTCCTGCAACATCACCGTATGTATCAAAACCACCACCAGAGTCATCCTCATCTGTCCAGCAGCATTCAGGTCAAATGTCACAATACATGCCACCAACGGCACAGCAGGCAAACATAAACTATAATGATAGGACTCATACTAGTTTGCCACCACCAGCCTCAGATAAGTCATCAAGTCCTTCACTTAATTCATTTAGTGTTAAACAAGAAATTTCTCAGCATCCAAGTCATTGTTCTGATGAAAGTGTAAAATATGGATATTCTCATAATCAAGCAAATGCAATAGCATTTAATAGTGTAAGTCCGAAACTTGAACCAAAACTTTCACCATATGAAAGTTCGCAAGATGGCACTTCTGCTAGTGTTTACCCTGACATAAAGCCACCAACAATGCCACCAGGACCTGGCATGGGTATGTTTCAGTATGGTGGATTCAATCCATATACAGCTAGTCATTTACCAGGTGATCAAATTAGATCACAATATCCAGGTCACATGCCTATGCCCTACTATGGGCAAGGGCCCTATCCAGGGTCACAAATGCCGGGACAAGATCACATGAGTGACGAAACAAAAAGTAGAATGATGGCTTCACAACAGCAGTATTATCCACAGTCATATCCTTCTAATTATGAAATGGCATTAAATACTCAGCGATATTTTCAGCAGCAAGGAATGATGGGTAATCAGTGGCAGTCAATGCAAGGAAACAGTGGGCAAATGATGGGGGGATATGGTAAAAGGAAGATTATGGAAAATGGAGACAATGGGGTGTCTGCAACAAGCAAAAAATCCAGGGGTTACAATGATGAAGATTATGACTTTGATTTGTGTAATACTTGGGATGAAGTGACAAAAGTGACCCCAGATGTGGAGGAATCTCAAAATGAAGGAGAAGAAGCAAAGAGTTCAGAAAATTCAGTGAATTCTGACACTGTACGGACTATATTTAATTACAGTTATGATCCAAGTCTTACTGAAGTGTCTCATAAGATTATACTAACTGAACAAAGACTCTGCGAGGATCTGAAGAAAATCATTTTTAAGAAACCTATTCTGCATATATATAATCCCTTAGTATATGCATTTGAGGCTCATTTGGAATTTGTCAAAAGATACTGTAATACCACAAAGACAGTTCTATTCTTAGGAATGAATCCAGGTCCTTTTGGAATGTCACAGAATGGCGTAAGTATTAAATTGATCATTCAAAAAACATTATTTTGTTCCCTATTTGCCAAGACAAAAAAACTAGGTAGACAGACCTTTTTCTGTTACATTAGCTCTATGTAGCAGA
Organism: Tegillarca granosa; assembly: GCA_029721355.1. Lineage (NCBI taxonomy): Eukaryota > Metazoa > Mollusca > Bivalvia > Arcoida > Arcidae > Tegillarca > Tegillarca granosa. The sequence goes on along the minus strand of CM056609.1, from coordinate 26,047,904 downwards.
GTTCATGGCTAACAGTGGTTGACCACAATTTACAAATCAAAACTTTGTTAGGTTCTAAAATTAGGGTAGATGTTAGGTTCTAAAATTAGGGTAGATAAGAAAATGTAAACACTTTTTACCTCCCCATATATGGCTACACCTACCAGCTGATATGATTTTACCTTTCAGCTACAGATGACAGGGTAGAAACAAGTCAGAATTTTTTCTTCTGTAAAATTGACTTTTTCCCTCGTAGTGAAGTACTTTTGAAAACTGAGTGCCAAGTCGGGCAAAATTTAACGTCCTAAAAGGAATTTTCATGCAATGTATTGGGATGTACATATGTTATTATTTGTAAAATTAACATTTAAAAACCAAAGTCTTGTCTCAAGATGTATGAACACTTTGAAACGTTTTCAGTTTTGGGACACTCAGATGCAGGCAGCTAAGCGGTTTAAAGCATTGGCTTACAATCACAACACAGTTTCACAGTTCACTTGCCAAAAGACTTGAGTTTTCACCTGGAACTAGTTTTCCTTTGACATCCCTAAACTCACTACCTATATATCTGTAAGAATCTTAACTGGGATGTAAAATTTCACTCGCTGGTTTTGATAGGTTCCAATATATTAAGATTAAGGGTGAGTTATTAAAATGTGGCCATACCATTGGTATCAGTATTGTAATACAAATGGGGCCTTGGTGTCTATATGATCTTTATGTACATTGATTGACCACAGCGCCCTTCACTACCTAGGTCTATATTGGGCTCTTAGGTAAATTCTAGCATAAGAATGTTTGTCAATTTGCTTGTAAATGTTTAGCGGTTTTCTGCTGTTGCTCAAATTTCCTCTACTGAACTGACCACTTCAGTACATTATTAAGTGAAGAATCATAATTTTAGTGTAAAATTTGTAAACTCCACTCCACTTTGATTGACAAGGCCCCAGCTTCACGATCATCACTCATTTAAGTGTACACTCAAGTGAAATATACCCATTTTTCTCCTATCAATATTTTTTATCTCAACAAAATTACACAAAAGAATTTAAATATATAACATTAGATAGTTAGTTTTAAAAGTCTAATGTTTTAATAATTGACATAGAAATATTCCCTAATTTGAGTTGAGTGTACACTTAATTGAGTAAATGAGAGTGAAACTTGGGGTAGATGTACAAGTAATCCTTGGTCTTTTAACATCTAATGTACTTACAAGTTAATGAATCCAGTAAGAGATTGGGCCTTTATGGACTTCTCTGATAGCCTTCAAAGTAATCATTGTAAAGTTTGTAAGTAAAAGTGGTAATTTTAAATTATTTAAATCACATAATTTTATGACTGCAAGTTCTGAATACCATTACCTGCACAATTATTTTCATAAAAACACATAAAGTAACTCTCTAGTATAGCAACTAGTACCAGAACTCTCTGCTTTAAAATAAAAGAAGGTAAAAATCTTTTTCTCTCAAACAGTGGGAGCCTTCTCTGGAGTCTTCAGCTGATAGTTTGTTCATTTCCTGAAATTCAGTATGACCTACTCTTCACTTTTTATACCCCCTGCAAATGAAGTTAAGGTGGTGTATATAGGTATTATACATTTATTTGGAATGTAGCTTTGTTGTTCGAAGATAAACAATTAATTGTTTCAAGTTCTTTGTTTTTCATTGATTTTTATAGGAGTTATTGTCCTTTGATCATAAAATTTAAAAAACTTTTTCTTAAAAAGCAAAGCTCCTAAGCAAAAAGGGACCTTGGTGGCTGAGTGGTCTAAAGCACGCTTACGGATCACAGTGCCTCTCACCACCTGGGTTTTGAATCCCAATTAAGACAGATCCTAGGGTGAGAAAGTTTGTCAGTTAGCTTGCCGAAGGTCGGTGGTTTTCTCCGGGCACTCCGGTTTCCTCCACCTTCCCAGAACTGACCGCCTTGAAATAAGTGAAAGAATCTTGACTGGGGCATAAAACACCATTGCTCCACTCCACTCTCCACTCCTAATCAAAAACTGATTGATTTTTGGCATCTGTAGTGTTTGAAACTACCGGTAGTTGATTTATATAAGAGTAATTGCCCTGAAAAACAATGGCTTGCATTGAGTGTCACAAAATCTAGATGGTGGGTCTACGGGGGTAATTTTTTCATTTAGATACAACTCTAGTTACTTTTGTTACTTGTTTTGCTATTTTGAAAACAATGCAGATAATAAACTTTTGATGTTTTGAAGCATAGATTTTTTCCAATATAAAAATAGCTTTCGTCATGGCAATATTGAAATAAACTTTAAATTGCTTTATCTTGACTAAAAATAAAGTTTTTGACATTATTTGTTGCTGCAATGAACTTGACAATAGAGTCAAGTCAAAGGTTAAGTAAATTTAATCTTGGATGTATAGGTTTTATCTAGACTTAACCAGGTGAGAGATCCAGTTCATGAGGCCTCTTGATTCATCATACATCTCTTTTATTTTATTATCAAATACCTTTATAACTCAAAAACTGACAAAATAAAATGTTAGACAATAAATCAAGGTTACTGACTATTGTTAGATAGAATTACCTTTTTTTTTTTTTTTACAATTACTACAACATAGTAATGACTTCAAGTACAGACTGCAGTTAATTCTATGAAATAATGAATATTGATTTTTTAGTTTCAGGATATTGGATGTTTTCCGTGTATTTTCATGATGGTCTAATTATATATTGTACATGTATTGCTTTTATTATGTATATATAATATGTCAGTCATTTGAACAGTAATATTTTTCTGTAGAAAAGAACTTTTTTTTTTTTTTTTTTTTTTTTTTTTTTTTTTTTTTTTTTTTTTTTTTTTTTTTGTGTGTTTAACTGATTATTAAACAACTGGTTTTTGTTTAAGCACTGGATTTTATGACAAATTAAATAAAGTTTCAGATAACTGAGGTACTGAATCTTAAGAAGTGTAAGTGTTGTCTCAGGCTCCAAATTTTTTGTCGCCAAAAATTTCAATTGATTATGTTGCCAGTTTGTCAGTTCTGATGCCAGAACCCCCTTATTTGTGTCTTTTATTTGGATTAACATAAACTTTTATGTTGCCAAAATAATCACAGGAGTCAAATTTTCTTGCCCAACTTTTTAAAAAATCACAATTTGCGACATTGGTGGTGCCCAGAGCTAATTATAACTCTGCTTAAGACAAACTAAGATTTAGATCACTAAATATAAAACCTGAACCAACATGGTTATCTAACTAAACGGATATACAATAAGTCTTACTTTACGCAACTAAACTAATACCAAACTGAACCAACATAAACTGAGCCCTACAAAACCAAACCAATCATTAGCCTTATCAACAAAACTGAGCAATCAGTAAATCTTACCAAACTAAAATAAATTAAATGTTATAATTTCTTACAAAGCCAAACCAACAAAAGCTCCGGCTTTACCAAACCAAACCAATTATTAGCCTTATCAATAAACTGAACAATCAATAAGCCATACCAAACCAGAATAAACTAAAAGTTTTTCAAAGCCAAACCAATAAAAACCAGAGTCCTACCAAACCAAACCAAACCAATCATTAGCCTTATCATCAAAACTATCATCAGAAGGCTTTCCAAACCAACATGAACTAACAGTTATCATTTCTTACCAAACCAAACCAACAAAAAACTGAGTCTCACCAAACCAAATCAATCATTAGCCTTATCACAAAACTGAATCATCAGTAATCCATACTTAACCAGAATTAACTAACAGTTATCATTTTTTACCAAACTAAACCAACAAAAACCTGAGCCTTACCAAATCAAACCAATCATTAGCCTTATCAACAAAACTGATCCATCAGTAAGCCTTACCAAACCAAAATGAACCAATGAATAAGAAGTTATACAGGACAAGCTCTATGTATCACCATTGTGGCAAATTGCAATTTTTTTTAAAAAAGTTTGGCAACAAAATTTGGCTTTGTTTTGGTGACAAAGAACTTTGTGTCAGTCTGAACAAAGGCTCAAGTAGAAGGACTTTGGCCACAAAATTTTGCTCCTGTCAACAAAATGTTTGGAACTAGAGCTAACTGGTATATACATTTATTGATATATACCATATTACCATTGTTAAAGAATATATTACTTAACTATTTTGTATTTTCTTATTTCCTTTAGATACCTTTTGGTGAAGTTAGTATTGTACGTGATTGGTTTAATATTAGAGGACAGATACACAAGCCATCCAGGGAACATCACAAGCGACAGATTATGGGTCTTCAATGTCAGAGGAGTGAGGTAATGTTTCCACGATTTTTTCATATTCATAGTCTTTCAAATGCTCCAGTGGTATTGCAGTCAGAGAATTAGTCTTTAAATTTACTATATTTTTTAATTCATTCTAGACATAAATAAAATTGTATGATATTGAAATGATAAACCCACACAATCAACAAACCAATACTGCAGCTTAATTGGTCTTCATATTTTATCAAATCTGAATTTTGACAAGTATGTTAGTTTTTTGATAACAAAGCTCCCTTACACCTGGGTTCCAATCCCACTTAGGAGGTCACACACTTAGGAAGGTCACACACTTAGGAAGGTCATAGTGTGTGAAAGTGTTTCACCAAGGTAAATCTTTTTATTAGGCTCTTAGGTTCCTTCCAGTACTCTCAGACTTCTTGGTTTCCTATGGCAACCTGGGCTCCTCATTTTCTTCCAGGATATGCTATCATTACAATCAAATATTTGATTCTTGTATGTATAGGGTTAAAATTGCATGGTTTTGTTATTAAAATAAGTTTTGGAGAAAAATTTTTATCACATTCTGTGTTTTTAAATAAATAATAATATTGGGTGTAATGTAAAGATATAAGTTTCAGGTTTTTAATTTAAATAATTTTGGTTCAACAATTCTAGAGTTATTGATATTTTCAAGATGACTAAATCTTGGTGGATGATTAATTTTTCAATATTAATTTTTTTTTTCAAATTTTTCAGGTAAGTGGGAGCAGATTCTGGGGATTATTCAAGAGTATTTGTGGAACTCCAGATATTTTCTTCAAGCATTGTTTTGTTTACAATATATGTCCAATGGCATTTATATCTCCTACAAGCAAGAACATCACACCAGCACAACTTCCTGTAAGAGAGAGAACTCTTTTATATAATGCATGCAATGCAGCTCTTTTGGAGGTGTTAAGAATTCTGGATGTCAAAGTTGTTGTTGCTATTGGAAAATTTGCAGAAGGACAGGCAGTTATGGTAGCAAATGATGCAAAAATGTCTAACATCACGATTCAGTCGATTCTTCACCCAAGTCCAATTAACCCTGCAGCTAATCGGGGTTGGGAGAGTGCAGTATTACAACAACTTAACGATATGGATGTAATGAAGTATTTTACTGTTTAAGGAAGAAAATACTATTTGAATTCCAGATTTCCCTGTTTCTGTACTTTGTGAAATTAAGTGAAATCTTAGTTTCGACATTTTTGTTGATATTTGTGTAAATGCATGGATTCATCATTGTTATTGTGTATATTGGTACAGTAGAATATTTTTTTGTGATTCATTAAACAGATGCATTTTTTAAACATTTGTGACAGAAAAACATTTTTTATGAATTTGTTTATCTTTATATATTTATGATCTAAAAAAACCATTTAATGCATTTAGAAGTTTATTAGTCGTTGAGATGTTTTACAATTTACGTGTTAGCCAAGTTTGGTGTGCAAAATAGACAGAACAACTTTGTTGCATGCGAAAAATTTCAAATTTATTAATTCTACCTAGAATATCTACAGCTTCAGTGGAACTATTGTAGTACAGCTGCAATGACCATACAATGGCATATTCTCAAAATTTATACTTTTGTATGTGATGAAAACTTAAATTTAAATACCTGTATGTATGTTAATATTGCCAAAACAAATTATCAATTTGAATTCAACTAAATTGAAAGATGACTAGAAATGATGCTTTCAACAAAATTAAATAAAATTTTTTTGTTTCAATTCAAACAACTTACAAAAAAAACTGAAAAATTTTGTTTTTCTAAGGCCTTGTGCAATACTTTTTAGAGAAATCCATAAATTTTTAATTTTTAATGTCATCATCAATACATCTAGGTATTTTAGTTGTTTTGTGTACTAAAAATAAAATGAGTGTAGATAATAACACTTGTCAATATCAATTTGTCTCTTCATTAAAAGGAATCTTCAAATGAAAAACCTGTAAAATTTTGATACAGGTTTTTTTTTTTCTTTTCAAGATTAACTGCCAAGCTATGATTTTGTTTTGTTTCTTTCTTTTTAGCTCACCTGAGCCGAAGGCTCAAGTGAGCTTTTCTGATCAAAATTTGTCTGTCGTCGTCCGCGGCGTAAACTTTTACATTTTCGACTTCTTTTCTGAAACTACAAGGTGGATATCAATGAAACTTGGTCAGATGCATATATGGGCCAGTGCAATTCAGATTTGTTCATGACGTTGTCCTAGCTCCCAAAACTAGGTCAGGTGACCTATGGTTCAAAAAAACTTAAAAAATCTTCTTCTCCGAAAGCGAAGATGGTAGAAAAAATCTGATGTGATATTTGGCTTCTCTAGGGTCTTAAGCTTATAAATTGTTCATTTCGTGAAATTTGGTAAAAAATTAGGTTACGCGTTTTTGCGTTTAATTTTAAAAATTTCGTAAAATAGCTTCAAATTGTTATAACTTGACTATATGAATAGATATTGACATGGGATTTTCAGTTTTGACTTTTTCTTGAAATAACCTTCAAAATGGGGTCAAGGTCAAAGTTCAAGGTCATGACCTAGTTTGTAATTTGTGCAGTTTTAGGCTATTTTCTTCAAAATTTTAAGAGATATATAATATCAAAACATTGTTAAAATGTTCAGCATGACAAAATGTAAAGAGGTACAAAGTTTCGTAACTGTATGATAATACATGTAGGAGTTGTTGCCCCTGAAATGTTATTTTTCTGCCAATGAAAACTAAAATTGTGCATTAGCTTGAAAACTATAAACTTTTTGTATAGACATGTATTTTAGAATATTGTAGGTATTGACATGACGAACATTTTGATATATGGCTCAAGGTCATACATTCAAAGGTCAAGGTCATAGGTGCATAAAAAGACTGAAATTGTTAATTATCTTGGAAACTATTAACTTTTTGTATTGGCATGTATATTAGAATATTGTAAGAATTGATATGGTAATCATTCTGTTATGAGATATATACTCAGGTTGGCCATATCCTCAGGTGAGCGTTAAGGCCCATGGGCCTCTTGTTATTGAAATGGAAGAATTTGAGGGTGCTATTTTAGAAGAGTTTTGTTACAAAATAATTTCTCATTAATTTTTTTTTTTTTTTTTTTTTTTTTTTGCAACTTTTAGACCAAGCATTAAATGTTTGAATTCCAAATTCATAAATAATCTAGACTTTCTGTCTACAAGGGAGTAACTCTGTTTCTGTTTTTACCGGATGACTGTTGTGATTTTTTTGAGCTGGATTGGAATATTTAAACCCCACTGCCATGTCATAATATGATTACAATGTTTTATAAACATCTTTGTAAATTATAGTTTAGTTAAT
>CM056609.1:25913266-26040256 GCA_029721355.1 Tegillarca granosa | reverse complement strand
AAAAAAAATGAATGTCATAATATGTCCTGTGGATCATCACGGTTATTTATGTTTAATGCAATTAAAATTCCTGCGACAAGGAGGAAAAGTTAAAACATAATTTTCAAAACATTCTCCCTGTGTGTCCTTTACCGTCATTTGTGACAGTGGTTCAAGATGGGTACATGTGTTACTGCAAGTTGTATAATCTTGCATATTGCTAACACATTAAGTCTACCAAAACATTTGAACCAAAATTCATTAGTGAACAAGTTTTAGATTTCTTCTGTAAATAGTGCCAATATCCATGATACACTTAAAATGACTGAAGGTAGAAAGGTAATTTTGTATTTATCCCTATACATCAAGTTTTAATTCCACTGCCAACTTGTGAAAAACAAATGATATTTATTTTTAAAAAAAAAATGAATAATCTATTTAAATTTTTTTTCGGATTTGATACTCGAAAATAAAACAACTCGGTTTATTTAAGTACCTTTACACCCAATAATGTGGGTTCATAGTTGCATTATTAGATAATAATACAAAAAATGATCATAATAATAACAATAACAATAATAATACTGAAATATATATGTTGCTATTTTGGGATAAAATTTCCATCATAGTAGATATAATTTTAAGAAAAACTTCTTTATGTCATTAGATAACTTGTGAACTACAGGAAGTGTTTCTTACTATTGACATAGATATAAGACATCTTGACAATTATATAATAATGAAAACATGAATCCATTACGTTGAATTTCAGAAAAGAAATCTAAGTATCGAGCACCGCAAACATTTTTTACTGTTGATATTCTGTACTGGTAAATATGCATTGGGGTTTTGTTAGACGTGAGATGAAAACTTTTGCCTTCTTCGCAGATAATTTGGAACATTTCGAAACATTGAATAGAAAATCAAGAAATGAAAGTATTAAATTCAGTCAATCGAAAGTATAACTATAATCCAAAATTTGATACGTGCAAACTGAAATTATTTCACACATTACATAACATTTCACTTTATAAACCTTAATGTTAAAATATGTTTGATATAAATTTATTATACGGTTATCAAATGCACAAAATTCACACTTTATAACATATATATATATATTATAAAAATAAATTCCCGAAAATCTACAATCGACAAATCATATTATTCTTTTTTACTGTTTTAAAGCGTACCTGTAACCATTTTTTTTATCACAACTGTTTTATATATCACTCAAATATCCCAATATTAAAAATTCGCATAACAATTGGTGACAAAAAGTTATAGCGGTTTGAAATCCTTTTCCTTGGTCGCAAAGTTAAACACTTCGTTTTGAGTTATAAATGTGTGACGTCATTGACGTATTAGAAGTAGTATCTAGCATAATAAACAGTTGTAACAATAATGATATATCGACGTATGTAGAAGAAAATAACGACTCTGACATGTATCTATTTGTGTCAAATAGTTCTTTATTATTTTGGGAAGCATTTGGCAATCTTATAAATGATGAATTTGGAGTATAGCCGTATTTTTTGGAACCAGAAACGGACGAAATTATTCAAGTCAAATCCCTACCTACTCGAGAATTGTGATGAGAGTTGGTTGCATAGCTGTTGAAAAATACGTGACGAGTGTATACTTGTCAATAACACGAATATTGACTTTAAAATTTTTTTTTTATTAAATCGGACTGGACAGACTCGAGAATTACAATTGGTTGCGTAGCTATAACAAAAAAAAAAAAAAGAAAAAAAAAGAAAAAAAAAATTACGCGATTTGTTTTGACTTATGAAATACACGAAAATTTATTTTATCGTCGACATTTTAAATTTAATTAAATATCAAGTCGGACTGGACAGACTACCGGATGAATAGTATGGAACTAACTATGGCACCGGCAAAAATTCAATACATAATAATTTAATCATCTATGCTGTTTTATGCAATATTTATTCAAAGTTAAATTTAAAAGGCCGTGATGTAGAAAACTTCTAAGTAATCTGACTGCATTACATTTCCTTGATAATTGAAAGATGTTTAAACAATTAAAGTTTGTAACCAGCTCTCGTCAACTGTCCGATGGCTAATTAAGCAAAAACAGTCAAGATATTCATCTCAATTTTTACGCAAAAATATAAATGTTTAAATTGAAACGACACGGATATAAGAACGAGACCGCATTTAAAAAACGAGAAAATAATAAAAATGATATTAATTAATTAATTAATTAATTTGTATATATAGAATAAAAAATTTAAAAATATCACAGCTAAATGTATGCCTTAGTGAAATGTGAAATCAATTTAAATTAAATGCTGTAATTAGATTAATAATCTTGTTTTAAATAGACTACTCTGGTGGTCAATTTTTAATTTTGCCTAATTTTATTTGTTATTATTATTAATATTATTAATATTATTATTATTATTATTATTATTATTATTATTATTGTTAAATTTAAAAATGAAATATCCATTTTTTTAGATGTGAAATGTTTTTACTGTATATGACAACGTTTACCAAATTATATTATTTTACTTTACTCGAACTGTAAACATATTATTGTAAATTCAGGGTCGTAGAATCAACCTGCAAATTAATTTTTCAAATTATAAGTTAAATCCTGTTAAATACAGGTGTGGGTCTGAATCTAAGAAATGTATCTCATAAACAAAAGAATTAATACTAATATAAATTATCGGTACATGTCAAACGGATGTTAATTCCACTTCATTTAATAGTTTTCCCATAAAATAATTATAGACAGTTAAAATACGAGTTCAGATTTGACTTATTTTAGTAGTTGGAAAATGATACTCTTGAAGGTATGTTACTGGTATGACGTCACTACACGGGAGCCTCGATATCGACTTTTTTGAATTGGATTCTTGAGATGTATTAGAAAAAACACAGACATCTTCTTAATAAGGGGATGAATTTTATTGAATTTTCGCTAAAGCCATATTTAAGTAAGATGAATAAAATATATCAAAACTAAAAATCGTTACAGGTACTCTTGAAATTGAAATTCAGTCTTATTTAATAATATTAATCATATAAGCTAATATCAAATTTATTGTTAATTCACGAGTATTGGTTAGTTTTAAAAGATTTTACTTTTTTAATTTTTTTGAGGGGGTTGTTTTTTAAAAATGGACTGATATATTTGTGTTATTTTGCGACAAAACTGGTATCATTACAGAAAATCTGGCTAATTCCGGGACCTAAGTTATAAAACACATGCATGCACTCTGAAATAATAGATACGGTTTACATCTGAACCTCTCGGTTTTTTATGTACGCAGACGGTGTTTGGTGTCATTGACCGAGAAAGTAGAAGAGTGTTTGATGGTATATTTCTGAACGTTTCAGATATGGCATGTAAAATTTCCCAATAGACCGATTTCATATCGGATCGTGAAAAAAGAATTATAAGTGTGAAATAGTAGGATTTAAAAACAATAAAACGGTTTTTGAGAAATTTCGTAATTAGCTTTTTACGGAGTAAAACAATTAAATGTGTCTAATCAAACATGAATAAATATTTGGTGTTTGAAACGTACGAAGACTAGTCTTATAAACTTTAGTACTCAAAAATATTGTCTGCTTATATCATCAATGTGTTACATTTTTCAAATTATAACACATCTTTTGTTAAATTATGGATTAGAAAAAAAATTGTTTTCATTTCGCTCATAAATAATTTCTTTAAATGACATTAATTTGCGAGATAATTAGAAAAGAGTAAAATTGTAACGAAAGAGGGATAGATTAAATACACTCTACTGAAAAATAAAAACCCAAGAAAATCTATTTCTCGAGAATTTTTTTTAACCTCAAGAGCCGGCAATTACCTTAACATGTACTTAATTCAAGATCATTAGACAATGTGGTTTACTACTATCTTACGAAGCTGAGACAGTAAAAAAAATAATGAAATTGATTATTTTATGCCTTTTACGAAAAGGTTCATCTGATTTCATGTAGAAGAATATTTCTCAAAAAAAAACCGTTGCGTAAATTGACAAAAGATCAAATAAAACAGAAAAGTTTTAACTGCTTACATCATTCATAATGGTGTTACAGTAAAATATATGTTTCAGTAATTGATATGGTTTTTCATTTGAATATAGACAATTGACGTTACCAGTACATTAATGTATATAAAAAAATTCCTATATATACCAAAGTTATTTAAGAAAATCGCCATTTCAGTTTTCTAAACAAAATTATTTATTATATCATAGAATATACAAAAATGAAAGACACCTTATAACTCTCAATGAAAAAACAAACATATTCTTGAATAACCTATTTTTTATATTTAAAGATATTTAAAAAAAATACAGAAGTCTATACGTTTTTTTAATGTTTGGACTGGATGTATACAGTTAATCTGATCATTTTAAGATAAAAATAAGTTCATTTAATATATACACAGGTTCCTTTGTATGGTCTGTTGTTGTTTCATCCAAGTTTGCCTTTTCTTATCTTTTTAGCTGTAACAACCAACAGCTTCTTTTTTTGCTGGTCTTCAAACTCGCATCATATTTTTGTTAATAAAGGTTTAAACAGAAGAAATACAATTGACCTCAAAGTTTGTCTGGTCATATTAATTATTTGTGATACACCGTAAAGTAGCAATTTTCAGATTTTTCAGATAATATTTATAGCTAAATCTTGTTTCTATTTGACGCTTTACTAAAAGAAATTTTATACTATTTTGCATACAAGGTTTCATTCAAAATTTTCCAAACACAGATGTTTATCGGAATATTGATAGAGAATTCGATATTAACATAATTACATAGAAATGATGCAAATGAATTCGTTTAAAGCTTGACGTAAAACTTATACAATTCTTTTTCGCAAAAATATAAATAAATATGTAAGTCACAATGAAAATCGAATGATGCACTTAATCTAAAATTACCATTTGTTTCTTCATATGCTACACAACGTTGCAAACTATGTGGTTGACCTTCACCCCAGTTTAAATATTTTGCCGGTTTTCCCGTTTATCCCAGCGCCAATATCCATTCCAATGTTTTAAACCGATCGAAAAACGTCCTAGGCTATAATCTTTAAAGTAATAAAAATACATAAATGTACAGTGTAGCCAAAATCAAAATCAAAGAATCTATTTTTATACTCAGGTGTTTAAAAACATGTTCTTTGAAGCCCGAGATCAACTTAATATATATGTAGGAATTGTTTTGCTAATTGATTTATTTTTAAAATGTTGTTAATATTTATTCAACATTTTCTAAAACCTTAAATGTTAAATATGAGGAATGATTTTCCAAAATGTGCACATCTGGCACATCAAAATTTAGCAGGTATTTGTTATATATATAGTTAACTGATATTACATTACCCAAAGGTTCTTCTGGATATTAAACTCTTTATACATTTCAAAAACATTTGTGATTTTGATGTTGAAATAATTCTATTCTTATCTCTGAGGAATTTTAAACCATCTTTATTTTATTCCATTAATCAGTCATTCTCAAATAATTGCATCACATATTACTTTTCAATATGATATATATATATTTTCTAAATCAGTTATAGATTCAATTTCAAACTATCTTGTTTAACATGTTATTTACTATTCTATTTAACTTTGAGCAAAAGTCGGTTCATAGATGACTCAGATTTAATGTTTTCTAAATGTCAATCTCGAACTTGCTTTTAATTTCCAATTTCATTGTTCTATTTTATAAATATTTACTCCTTAATTTACTGCTGCTTATTTCATTTTAAAGGTATATATGAAAACAAATCAAAGTTTAAAGATATATATATATATATATATATTACTAATTGATGCCTTTCATGTAGTGCTAATTTTTTTACGTTACCGAAAATCAATTTAATATAAACTATGTTGAAAATACAAGATATACTACATCTTGCATTTATTGATGAATTGGAACCGGGTAAAAAATCGGTAAATAATTTTTATTATCGCCATGCTCTTTTTTGAGTCTGAATTATCAGATGGCAGAAATTTAGACAGCACCCAGAAACCAATTTTTTAAACAACTGGTGACATGGTAACGTCTTTGGTAATGGGAAAGAGATGGATATACCGTTACTGAAAACATGCAATTGCTAACAACTAACACAAGAACACGACATAAGACAAGCACAAAAAGACACGAAACCAAAAGGGAAAGACGTACTTGAACCTCCGATTATAAAATTCCCGACTATTGTCAGCTCTTTTGTCAAATGTGCAATTGTGAGCTTATAATTATATTACAGTTGAGCTTAATGTGATATCAATGAAAATCAGTTCATAACTGTTGTCTTTTTGAAAATACTTGACAAATTGTTTTAAATAACACAATAAAAAACATTGTCCTTCGAATGAGACCTTAAAAGCCGATACTCTTTGTCACGGCAAATGTTGCGCATTAAAGAACCCTCCCTGCATATTGCCCAAAGCGCAATGCAAAGGCCTGTTTCGGGCACTATTATAAGTGATATAAGTAAACTATTTTTGACTGGGAAGTAAAACCCCTTTAAATCAGACAATCAATCACCAGATTGATGTAGATGGAATAACACTTTTACAAAGTGGCGACAAGTTTTTACTTTGTTTTTGGGATTTTGATATGGACAAGGACTGGTATGTTTGTTTTATTTAATAAGTGTGTACACCTTATACTATAATATATAATTAAAACAATCTAGTATCTTGAAATATAAAGTTTGATTTAAATTAAATTAAAATAATAATTTACAATTAATATTTTAATTAGTCTTATTCAATAACGTATATTTTATCGCGACCTTATGCTTTAAGTCAAAAAGACCAGTTGGAGGTGTCCGACGGTAATATAAATGCTAACTAAAATGATCACGTTTTTGCTGTACATCTTTCGTGATTATAACCTGAATCAGTATTAAAGTGATGCTCTAGATAGACGAGACATGCAGTCCCGCCGAAGTATTAAAATTCTGACCGAAACCAACTACCGGTTTCAAAATAAAATGTATCTTATTTGAATGTTGTTTAACGCTTTGTCACAATTATAACACTTATTTCATGTAAGTGTTTAGGAATGCATTTATTGATTGCATATATATTATCACTTATATCAAGACATAACAAGCTGTAGGTAATGGCAAAAATCACATGATGAAGAGGCATCTTCAAGGATCCTTAAAGCCTCCTTAAAGCTGCCTAAAATGTCTTTTAAGGACCTTTAAGGGGCTTTTAGGTTCCTTAAAATGCCTTTAAGGAGTCTTAAAGGACTCCCTAAAGATCCTTAATAAAAGTGAAATTTTAAGGAACATTGGATGCTTATTATTTAAATAGAAATTTATCATTGAAATTTTCATTAGTTATCCTCTTTTACTTGAAATCGAACCCTGGATCATCAAGTTAGGAGTCCATCACCTTACCTATGTAGCTTTTTAAAAGATGATACTGAGACAAGTGGGACATTTTTTATTTATTTGTGAAAAAAATTTCTTTTATTTCTTATAGAAAGGGAGAGATGTTTATTTAAAATTCTTTTACGTGAAAGTCAAGGATTCAATGTACAAGGCAGAGAAAGAGAGAGAGAGAGAGAGAGAGAGAGAGAGAGAGAGAGAGAGAGAGAGAGAGAGAGAGAGAGAGAGAAAGAGAGAGAGAGAGAGAGAAAGAGAGAGGGAGGTAGAGAGAGAAAGAGTATAAACTTGTGTTCTTATTTTGTTTTGATTATTTACTTTACCAACTCTTTTTCATTAGGAATTGAATTTATTCGATTTTCGATATCATCATGTGTCAGTTCAATATATGCCGATTTCAAAGAACTGAAATGTGCTCTCTCTCTCTCTCTCTCTCTCTCTCTCTCTCTCTCTCTCTCTCTCTCTCTCTCTCTCTCTCTCTCATGCCTCATCTATGCATAACACTACCCCCCCCCCCCATAAAATAAAATAAAATAAAATAAAATAAAATAAAATACATAGAACATTATTTTGCGATTACTTTTATTTCTTTAGTTAATGTATGTTTTAATATTTTAATATCAAAATTGCCTCCTAAAATCACTTCCGAAAACACTCTTTTATTTCCAACAGGGTAAGGTAATCAATTTAATATGTTATTAGACCTCATACTGATCTCCTACCTAGATAAGAAACTGCACATCAAAGTCAAAAGCCGTGCGTGAAATCACCTGGGATATATAATCAAACAAGTACCGCTGTATACAATTAACAAATACCGTTAATTACTTTATGCTTACTGTCGATCTGATTGAAACATAGTTTGTTTACCTGTACTGTGAAAACTGCACATTCGTTATCTAATTCATTAATAAATTAAGAAACAAGTATTTTTAAGACACTACATACGGCTCCTCTTAACAAACCTAATGTAGAAATTAGAATTTAGACGCGTTATCTATGTCTGCTATGTCGTATAAAATATAAAAAATCAAATTTACTTAAAACGAATCACACTTTTTAACTGAATGAATGTAATAGCCATCGTACCATAAATAATTGAATTTTTCTTGGAGTTTTTATGAAACATCTTTAAGGATCCCTTTAGCTTCGTTAAAGATCCTTAAAATTTCTGTTCCAATAAGGATCATTAAAGCCTCCCTAAAGATCATTAAAGGTGCCCTTAAAGAGTCTTTAAAGGTCAATTAAAGATCCTTAAAGATGGAATGGCTTAAGAAGGTTTTAAGGCACCGTTAAGGATCTTGAAAGACATATTTAAGAATCTTTAAGGATTGAGGATCCTTAAAGATCATTAAAATAGTGGGTTGGTCTTGTGAATATCTTTGGAGTTTGCTAGGGGAAATGTGCCATAATGATTTTTAGCGTGTCATACCTACTGTGACTGTGGGCTTCGATTTCTAAGGTATCATCGTAAAATTCCGTAAGTTTTATTCTTATTTAACAAGTGATTGTTTAAAAACAACCATTACACTTTTTAAATCTTTGCGTAGAACTAGATAGAAGTCGATCCCACACCTTGCAAATCTCAACTTACATTTTCCAAGAGATCTAACAAACAGTCTAAAACACGAAATGACCCATGTGGGAATCGGAAATTTATAATGAGGTCCAAACAAAAATTAGAAGTGGTGCTTTTTATGAACATTTAGATAGCATTTAAATACGCTGTATACAAAATAATGCATATGATGAAGTTGTTTTGTCTAAAATGATCTCTTAAGCTACTTTTTGTTATGTATTTTAATCTTTGTATACAGTCATAAATTTATTCAGAAATATTTAGTATTTTATTTTGAATTCCTTAAATGTATTTAAAAACAGAAGCTGATTGGTGATTTCGTTCAATCATAGTCTATAATGATACAATTTTTTTCAAAAAAGATAGCATTTTAACATCAAGTATTTTTCAAACGACTGATTACCACGGCCTTAAAACCATATTTATCTTACAGTTTTATCAACTCATTAGCAATTGTTACAACAATTTACATCGATATACACTGGCTAATATATTAAAACATGACACTGTATGTATGCCTCAAATGAAATTGTTGCATAAATTGATGTTTAAAAATGTATTTTATATCTTATTTAATCTCGAGTTATAGAAGAAACAATTTCTTGGTTAGCTCTATTCAGTTTAATTTAGGTACTAAAATGAATAAGAAAGAACGATACAGCTAATAATTTTCGACGGTCGTTGATAGAACTTGTCTATATAGGCAGCCTGTCTGTAAAGGCCATTTTGGCCGTATCCCTTGATTGGTCTTTATAGGCAGACTTCACTGTATATAAAACAGAAATTTCTGAGAACAGAACTATAAATAGTGCAATGAGTTACAGTAAACATCGATTATGACGGTATTGAAAATAAAACAAGCATTATATATATATATATATATGTGTGTGTGTATTTATATATATATATATATATATATATATATATATATATATATATATATATATATATATATATATATAATGCATAAATAATTTGATTGATTTGATATATGGATCGTTTTAAATGGTACGCCATACTTAAACTAGGACAAGAAGCCTTTAAATAGGACATACCCAAGGTAGGTTTGATTTGTTTTTCATTCAATATTAATCACATTTTAACTGAATTAATTATTGTATATATGGCACACCTGAATTTAACATATTTTTGTTATATATTTTCTACCTACAAAGAGGGTAGCGTTGCTGGTTGAGTAAAACCCCCTATTCGTAACTGTTATTATTCATTATTTTCAACTGTTTGGCTTATATCTTTTATGTATCAAACTTTTCGGTCTTAGTGTCACTGATGAGGAATGAATTTCCGAAATGTGCACATCTGGCACATCAAAATTTAACTGGTATTTGTATTATATATTTACTTAGTAACTAGTACTTTTTGTAGTTTGTAACACAAAATGCAGCCGTCTTGATTTTTAATATACGTTAAGATCTCAGATTTGTTTCGAGTTTTAAAGAAATTCTAAGCTGGATTTCAATTTTTATAATTTTAGAAATTTCGATTTATTAATTTTTCAATTTGTTTGCTTTTCTTGTCTTTTTATTTATTATTTTTTTTATTTATTAATTATTATTATTATTATTTTTTTGTATCTATAATTTTTATAATTTTCTAAAATAATGTGCACGTTCGTTACATATATATTAAATAGGTATTTGTATTAGATATTGAAAAATAAATTTTATTCGCAAAATCATAACAGAGTTTATGGCAACAAGGTCGGAATATCGAGAAAAGCTTTCCAAAATGGGATACAAAAAAATTTTCTGAACTTGACCGTTCTGATAACGATTAAATGTTTTATCACCTTGTAATTTCGATCACATTATATTTGTCTTAACATATCTTTTTTCTGTCAAAATTCACTGTAAATGTCTCTATGTAAAAATCTCTAATGTTGAATAGTTAAAACAACTTGCAATAATCCACTTTTTTTAATTTATTAATTCAAATTTAAATTTTCACAGTAGTGTCAAATATCTCCTTCAGTTTTATTTTATTTTGCCGACAAATGATTCAAAAACCATACATGCATTTACATATGATTACACAAGTTGCAATTGTCGTAATATGAAAACAAAGCGTCCTTCTGAATAAAAGTGTCTTTAAAGTTGTCAAAGAATAGTGTCCCTGATGAGGAATGATTTTCCGAATTGTGCACATATGGCACATCAAAATTGAACAGGTATTTTTGTTATATATTAGAATGTTATGAACCGTGTTAGATTAATTTTTTGTGTATCAAAATCAGAGTTGGTAATTTAATAGACGTTTTTAGATATTGATTATTGTTTGAATCGTTATTTATATTTATTAACATGGTATTGTAATAGCTTTAAGATTTAATGTTACAATGTAAGCGAGGTAACTATTTTTATAAGAACACATTACAGAAAAAAACTAAACGATTAATCGTTGATCAATTTTAGTACAACTTAAAAATAATATTTACAAAGCATAAATTTAAAAAAGTTTATATGCCGATTGATTGTTTGAAAAAATTAAACAGTTTCTAAAAAAGAATCATTATTATGGTGTTTTAAAATTGGTATGTGCCTCGAACAACAATTTTATTACCACGAAATATACCGTCTTGAGTTTTATGCATGTAGGCTGTTAAATGATTGCTCCTTTACAACCTCTTTGTTTCTGCCTTTAAGTATCAGCAACGAAACTAAACAGTATTGAAGCAACGAAAAGCTAAGGAATGGAAAAAAAACTCATTTAAAAACCGTTATATAACACAAAAATATACACAACACACATATGTCTGCATGCAAAATTGCAATATCCGCAGAATCAGATTTTTTCTATGTGAACGTTATCGGGTTTCATTTTAATACCTGGTATACAAACTTTAAAACAATGAAACGACGAAACCTTTCAAAGCCTTGTAAAAGACGTTTACCTTAACGACAATGTTCAAATTACTGACTTTCTGGTAAGTCCGTTATAATTTGTTTTTATTTTCTAAACCTATGGACGGTTTCAGCTATGACAGTTAACTGAATGGTGTGGGTTATTTATAGCAATGTTGTTTTAAATAGCAAATATTTTACCTTCCTCAGTAAAGAAAAACTCATTTATGTCCGAGGATTGACCTTAAAGGTAAAACCTGTATGCATGAGATGTGTATGTGTGTTTAACGGATTGCATTATCTCAAATCAAAGTCTCATGCATGCCCCGGTGAGATTTGCACTCATGACCCTCCGCATTACCCCTGATCCACCCAGAGAACGTTTGCTGCGTCCTTATATTGGTCTTCTACTTACGCAAAGGCAACGTCAATTTAGAATGCACTGGCTAATTGCACTTGTGTCTTTTCGTTTTCAGTTCTAACTCGCTAGAGACGTGAGTTTTTCACTGATGATTCTCGCTTAACACTGGTAGGGATATATGGACGGCAAAAGTGTTTTTTCGGCGTCAAAGTAAACGATAGATTGAATCTTGCGTAACGAATGCAACAGATTAAGGGGAATTCTTTTTGGTTTGGGCGGAAAAATCTCAGTGCATGGAAGCATTTTTCGTGGTTATCCAGGTCAATCTTTCATGATCAGGTTTTAGCACTACAGGTACACGGACTGAACAAGAGGATTAGAAAACGCATTAACGTATCCTTATCTTAACTTACGCATGTCCTTATTCGGAAGTATAACAATACCCCTGTAACGACAACAAATACACTGACGTGATCAATGTTAAAAAAGAGCAGCAACTAAAGTCAGTGGTGGGCACGATACTTACCTCGCTCAGTAAATGGTGTGGGTTATTCCTGTTTCAACGCCAAACAAAAACAAAGCTTATCACAAAAATAAATATCTTGTTGCAATTGTACAATTAGGCTGACATCCTTTGACCCTTGATGGCGTAAATGCTTTTTTAATATAAAATAGTTTATACGTTTTAACTCAGGAAAGTGTTGCTATCTAAAGTCGCAATAACTTATCGTTTTTCGCACAATCAATAAATAACATGAAATCTATAGCGGTGAAATCATCAAATTATTACAAGACCCATTAATTTGATTATAATATTAAATATAGTAAATCCTGTTTTAAGAGGACGCTAATGGACAGGACAAAATTGGATGCTTATTTCAGGTGGCCTTAAAAACCAGGTTGTTTTTCAGAAGAAAGAGACGGAGAAAAGGACAGAAAGCGAGAGAGCGGATGAGTAATGAAAATAGTTATGATAAAATTTATTACAACTTCTTATTGATTACTAGTAATTATCATTCAATTCAATTTTAACATGTAAACAAACAATAAATGTTAAAATTAAATAAATACAATTAAATATTAAGATTAAACATTGTAAAAAGAAAAATAATCAATTATTATTGCTTTATTTTTCAAAATAAATAAACAACTAAATGCAAATATTTTATTCGAATAAAATTTCTAAAAGATAACGATAAAAATAAAATTTCATTGGGTTAGAAAAAGAAGAAAATATAATCTTTTCTCTTAAGACCCTTAAAGCCTCCTTAAAGATCCTTAAAATTTTAGAACCATTAAGACTTTTAAGGATTCTTAAAGCACTGTTAAAGGTCCATAATGAGACATTTAAGGCAGTTTTAAGGAGGTGCCTTGTAATCATGTGGATTTTTTCAGGAGTTTTGCAGTATAATTAGTCCAGTCAATTCACAGAAGTTCCTTCGTGAATCTCAATGAAATGTCAGATTGTTACCTTCCTTTGTATTCAGTTGTATCGAAAGGAGAAGTTTTAAAGAGCACTGTAATGGTTTTTTATCTTTTTCAAAAACATATTTAACACCATCCTAAAGTTGTTTACTTAATATGTAAAAACAAAACAAAAATGTTTATTTTTATAAACATTTTATACAGCGAGTTAATTATTATTACCACTAACCAAAGATCGGCTTTTTACATTTTATAAAAAACAACAAAATAAATTCCATTAAAAATATCAAGTATAGTTTTTTTTCACAAGTTATCAATTTTCATTTATTATAACTTTCCGCCATCCACTTTATTTGCACATCAGTTTCTTTAAATATATTGACATATTTCGAACATGTTTGTGTTTTTTATCAATTAATCATATTTAAAATGTAATTGTAGTTGTTTTCATTGTTTTTTTTTAAAGTTATATATATATATATATATATATAATGCATAAATAATTTGATTGATTTGATATATGGATCCTTTTAAATGTTACGCCATACTTAAACTAGGACAAGAAGCCTTTAAATAGGACATAACCAAGATAGGTTTGATTTGTTTTTCATCCAATATTAATCATATTTTAACTGAATTAATTATTGTATATATGGCACACCTGAATTTAACATATTTTTGTTATATATTTTCTACCTACAAAGAGGGTAGCGTTGCTGGTTGAGTAAAACTCCCTATTCGTAACTGTTATTATTCATTATTTTCAACTGTTTGGCTTATATCTTTTATGTATCAAACTTTTCGGTCTTAGTGTCACTGATGAGGAATGAATTTCCGAAATGTGCACATCTGGCACATTAAAATTTAACTGGTATTTGTATTATATATTTACTTAGTAACTAGTACTTTTTGTAGTTTGTAACACAAAATGCAGCCGTCTTGATTTTTAATATACGTTAAGATCTCAGATTTATTTCGAGTTTTAAAGAAATTCTAAGCTGGATTTCAATTTTTAAAATTTTAGAAATTTCGATTTATTAATTTTTCAATTTGTTTGCTTTTCTTGTCTTTTTATTTATTTATTTTTTATTTATTTATTATTATTATTTTTTTTTTTTTTTTGTATCTATAATTTTTATAATTTTCTAAAATAATGTGCACGTTCGTTGCATATAAATCAAATAGGTATTTGTATTAGATATTGAAAAATAAATTTTATTCGCAAAATCATAACAGAGTTTATGGCAACAAGGTCGGAATATCGAGAAAAACTTTCCAAAATGGGATACAAAAAAATTTTCTGATCTTGACCGTTCTGATAACGATTAAATGTTTTATCACCTTGTAATTTCGATCACATTATATTTGTCTTAACATATCTTTTTTCTGTCAAAATTCACGCCTCTGTAAATGTCTCTATGTAAAAATCTCTAATGTTGAATAGTTAAAACAACTTGCAATAATCCACTTTTTTTTAAATTTATTAATTCAAATTTAAATTTTTACAGTAGTGTCAAATATCTCTTTCACTTTTATTTTATTTTGCCGACAAATGATTCATAAACCATACATGCATTTACATATAATTTCACAAGTTGCAATTTTCGTAATATGAAAACAAAGCGTCCTTCTGAATAAAAGTGTCTTTAAAGTTGTCAAAGAATAGTGTCCCTGATGAGGAATGATTTTCCGAAATGTGCACATATGGCACATCAAAATTGAACAGGTATTTTTGTTATATATTAGAATGTTATGAACCATGTTAGATTAATTTTTAGTGTATTAAAATCAGAGTTAGTAATTTAATAGACGTTTTTAGATATTGATTATTGTTTGAATCGTTATTTATATTTATTAACATGGTATTGTAATAGCTTTAAGATTTTATGTTACAATGTAAGCGAGGTAACTATTTTTATAAGAACACATTACAGAAAAAAACTAAACGATTAATCGTTGATCAATTTTAGTACAACTTAAAAATAATATTTACAAAGCATAAATTTAAAAAAGTTTATATGCCGATTGATTGTTTGAAAAAATTAAACAGTTTCTAAAAAAGAATCATTATTATGGTGGTAAAAATTGGTATGTGCCTCGAACAACAATTTTATTACCACGAAATATACAGTCTTGAGTTTTATGCATGTAGGCTGTTAAATGATTGCTCCTTTACAACCTCTTTGTTTCTGCCTTTAAGTATCAGGAACGAAACTAAACAGTATTAAAGCAACGAAAAGCTAAGGAATGGAAAAAAAAAAACTCATTTAAAAACCGTTATATAACACAAAAATATACACAACACACATATGTCTGCATGCAAAATTGCAATATCCGCAGAATCAGATTTTTTCTATGTGAACGTTATCGGGTTTCATTTTAATACCTGGTATACAAACTTTAAAACAATGAAACGACGAAACCTTTCAAAGCCTTGTAAAAGACGTTTACCTTAACGACAATGTTCAAATTACTGACTTTCTGGTAAGTCCGTTATAATTTGTTTTTATTTTCTAAACCTATGGACGGTTTCAGCTATGGCAGTTAACTGAATGGTGTGGGTTATTTATAGCAATGTTGTTTTAAATAGCAAATATTTTACCTTCCTCAGTAAAGAAAATCTCATTTATGTCCGAGGATTGACCTTAAAGGTAAAACTTGTATGCATGAGATGTGTATGTGTGTCTCATGCATGCCCCGGTGAGATTTGCACTCATGACCTTCCGCATTACCACTGATCCACCCAGAGAACGTTTGCTGCGTCCTTATATTGGTCTTCTACTTACGCAAAGGCAACGTCAATTTAGAATGCACTGGCTGATTGCACTCGTGTCTTTTCGTTTTCAGTTATAACTCGCTAGAGAGGTGAGTTTTTCACTGATGATTCTCGCTTAACACTGTTAGGGATATATGGACGGCAAAAGTGTTTTTTCGGCGTCAAAGTAAACGATAGATTGAATCTTGCGTAACGAATGCAACAGATTAAGGGGAATTCTTTTTGGTTTGGGCGGGAAAATTTCAGTGCATGGAAGCATTTTTCGTGGTTATCCAGGTCAATCTTTCAGGATCAGGTTTTAGCACTACAGGTACACAGACTGCGCAAGAGCATTAAAAACGCATTAACGTATCCTTATCTTTATCTTAACTTACGCAGGTCCTTATTCGGAAGTATAACAATACCCCTGTAACGACAACAAATACATTGACGTGATCAATATTAAAAAAGAGCAGCAACTAAAGTCAGTGGTGGGCACGATACTTACCTCGCTCAGTAAATGGTGTGTGTTATTCCTGTTTCAACGCCAAACAAAAACAAAGCTTATCACAAAAATAAATATTTTGTTGCAATTGTACAATTAGGCTGACATCCTTTGACCCTTGATGGCGTAAATGCTTTTTTAATATAAAATAGTTTATATGTTTTAACTCAGGAAAGTGTTGCTATCTAAAGTCGAAATAACTTATCAATTTTCGCACAATCAATAAATAACATGAAATCTATAGCGGTGAAATCATCAAATTATTACAAGATCCATAATTCTCATTAATTTGATTATAATAATAAATATAGTTAAACCTGTTTTAAGAGGACGCTAATGGACAGGACAAAAGTAGATGCTTATTTTAGGTGGCCTTAAAAACCAGGTTGTTTTCCAGAAGATGTGTTTGAATAAATTTACATATTATCATGTCAATTTATAAGTGTAAACAGTCAACTGTTATTTATAGTAGAGGTTTAAGATAACAAAAACAGTACAACCTGCCACTGCATGGTGATATCACTAAATAAACAATTTTTCAATAACATTGTTGACTTTTAGAAGCTTTGAAAGTCAGTTTCATTTAATTCTTTTACAAATCCCAAAGACCAATGCGGCACATCATCGTGCGTATTAAGGAAAAACTGCTGTTTAATTAACATCTATTTTTCTTTCTAAGCCTGGTCGGTTTAAATTGATAAGACTCAATTTGTCCAAATTCGTCCTTGTTCTTTTCTTTGTAGAATCTGTTGTTATTCTCGCACGAAAACGTCTTCTATCAGCCGATGCCAATGTTTACATAACATCATTTTTTTCTTGAAGTGTTAAAATGTTTAATGTTCATAAAATAAGACAAAGAAAACCTTATCAAATAATATTATTGTTTCTTCTTATAAATCGACTCTACAAGTGCGATACGGCTGAGCAATCAGATTAACATAATATCATAAACAACATTGTCACTTAGAGAACCAAATCAATTGACAATCATCACGTGATACTATCAAGGCAAAATGGCCGTCTAATTCAGGCTCTTCCTTGCTGCCGTTACTTTCTTTCTATACTTTTCAAATAATACAATAGACTATTGTCTGTTCAGTAACAATTTTGTAGTTTAGATTATACAGAAACCACGCGGCATTTGTCTAGTTGTCTAAGCATAGTTTTATTGCGACTTTTACGGGGATTGTTTACATAGCCAACGTCAAACGTTATTAATATAGTTTAAGGAAAATTCAATGCAGACAGCACAGCAAATCGCCATATGCTTATTTTAACCACTATTTTTGAAATTCATTTTATATTCTGAATAATCAAGCTAATAAAAAACCATCCATCCGTTCAAAATAGGTATCGATCATTGAATAGTAAATGACAAGGTCGCAGTGTAGAATTAATAGTCTATTAAAAATCTCAATAAAATAAAGATGCCCGTGAATTTTCCTTTAAGAAATGCGACACAAGATTTTTCCCTAGCACACACACACACACACACACACACACACACACATTTATATATATATATATATATATATATATATATATATATATATATATATATATATATCCCGAATATGATTTCTTAAATTCTTTTTGAATGCTTTAAATATTCATATTTCATCTGATTACACAGCTTATTAGTATAGTTATATTTTTTTCTAATTTGACAGTTTCCTACGTTACCAAAAAAAACATATTTAAAATGTAAAATGCACTTCAACCAATGTTTGTTTTTAAAACATTTCATTGCATTCTGGTTTCAAAAAGAGACAACTCTCAATATTTACATATTTATAATGTAGTGGTTTCTTTTTAAAAAACGTGTTTCCTGCCTTACTCATACTTTTTACAACACTATATTGCTAAGTGTTTTATAGATGTAAATATTTAATGCAAATATAACTCTAACAATCGCATTTTTGACCAAAAGAAGAACTGTTAACGACCATTTCCTACATTATGGTTTTCTGTACGTTATCCAATAGCTAATTTGAAATGTCGGAAAGATTTTTCGGGATATTATTATCGATATAAATATCCATGTTTTGTTTTCAAAATTGGCAGACGACATAAATTTAGGCAGCAACCTGAAACCGAGGTTTTGACAAACTACTGATGGTTTAACTAAGTAAATTGATAACAGAATAAAGGATTGACTGTTAATGAAAAGATGCAAATGTCATCAACTTTCTCAACAAGAACGCAACATTACACAAGCAAGAATAACAGAAAAACAGAAAACATGCCAAAAACCCCCGATTATAAAAACCCGACCGTAGATGGACATTGAATCAAATGAACAATGGTGTAGTTATCACTCCATTACATAAGCGAGATATGCATCATCATATTTATGGCATGTTTCCTGAAAATAATATGACAAATTAGCCAAAGCAAGTAAATATATATTGTTGTTAGAATTCTAGCGTTAATATTTTTTTCGAGAGTACGTTTCAGAACCTTCATTCATTTTTAATGAGGAGATTCGCGCGCGCGCCAGCGCGCGCGTGTGTGTGTGTGTGTGTGTGTGTGTGTGTGTGTGTGTGTGTGTGTGTTTCTTCTTCTTCTGTTTAAAACAGAGTTTTGATAACAATGTGGCCAAACCTATTCTCTCTTTGAATTCTTACCTCTTTGTCGAAAATGAGATTAAGTTTAAATACTTACTTTTGCCAATATCAACCAATAATGGTTTCAGAAATGTGAAACGTTTAACATTTTGAACATTTGCAAGGTGACCATGTTTACGGCAACTGATCTAAAACACATAATAAAAAAATTTATGCATGATTGAAAATAGAAGGAATATACATATTATGAGGAATGAATTTCCGAAATGTGCACATCTGGCACATCAAAATTTAACTGGTATTTGTATTATATATTTACTTCCCCTGAGCGGGTACCGCTGCTGGTGGAGTAAAACTCCCCGAGGGTATCCATATCTCAGTAGGCAGTACTTTGTGCTGTCAGAAAATGTACAATTTATTAAAATTTTCGGTCGTCTGAAATTTGAAATTTATTAAAAACTAAGGTTTGTTCCCTCATGCAAAGCATTCCTTAGCTGGAGTTGGATTTATATAGTTTTGAAACTTTAGATTCATTATTTTCAACTGTTTGGCCTATATTTTATGTATCAAACTTTTCGGTCTTAGTGTCACTGATGAGGAATGAATTTCCGAAATGTGCACATCTGGCACATCAAAATTTAACTGGTATTTGTATTATATATTTACTTTCCCTGAGCGGGTACCGCTGCTGGTGGAATAAAACTCCCCGAGGGTATCCATAACTCAGTAGGCAGTACTTTGTGCTGTCAGAAAATGTACAATTTATTTAAATTTTCGGTCGTCTGAAATTTGAAATTTATTTAAAACTAAGGTTTGTTCCCTCATGCAAAGCATTCCTTAGCTGGAGTTGGATTTATATAGTTTTGAAACTTTAGATTCATTATTTTCAACTGTTTGGCCTATATTTTTATGTATCAAACTTTTCGGTCTTAGTGTCACTGATAAAGAAAACATTTTCGAAATGTGCACATCTGGCACATCAAAATTTAACTGGTATTTGTATTATATATTAAACATCGTTATCATTTCCGTCATCCTTTTTAGCTTTCTTCTTTTTGATGTATTTCAAAAAAGTTTTCAACAAAATATTCATCTTAGTAAATTTTTTTATTCAAGTTTAAAATTATATCTTTTAAATTCAATATTAAAAGACTTATAGGTGTCAATAAAATAAACCAGACTACTAGACATTTACATCAAATCGATTATTTTAGTAATCTGTTTCCTAAATATATTTTTTATAGGTTTTAAGAAAATAATTTCAATCCAATAGCTACCCTATGAATTAAGTCATTTACGTTTACGTTTAACTTTAGTTAGTTTGTTTTAATAAGGATGGAATTTGGAGCTATATGCATTATTCATCGTATCGACAAGATTGATGAATTTATTACCAGTCACCAGGTAATACGAAAATTCAGGCATTTCTTTTAATGCGCCAAATTATTATGCAATACCGAATCTTCAAGTTTCCGGTTTAAATAAAGGCTTGTCATCGTGCTGTTTAATAACAATGTCGCTTTTCAAACAATATTTTTATTGAATGGTTAAAGCTTACACAACCTGCAATAAAATTTCCTGAATTATGCGAATAATTTTTTCTTAGCATGAGATTTTCATTGAAATAAACGTATGTTAACGGAGTTGTGGCAATA
Source organism: Tegillarca granosa (assembly GCA_029721355.1). NCBI lineage: Eukaryota > Metazoa > Mollusca > Bivalvia > Arcoida > Arcidae > Tegillarca > Tegillarca granosa. The sequence continues at coordinate 26,019,162 of CM056609.1, read as the reverse complement.
TAAGCGTCGATAATTTTTTCATGATAAAAAATTTAGCAATAATAATAAAATAAAACACAAAAATACCAGTCCTTGTTCAAATTACACTCTCAAAAAAATTCAAACTTTGAAAACTGGTCATTTTAGTAATACTTGTAAGCTTTCATCAAGGAAGTGAGGCCGGGTGTTCCGGAAGGGTAAGCACCTCCTGTCTAGCTAGCTACACCCGTCAAGTGCAAGTCAATTTTGAGAATGAAAGGAACAAAGAACTATGGTAAGTCAAATATATCTAGTATACGTTTGGATACAGTGACAACATACTTATCAACAATATTGTGATGACGGTAATAAAACTTTAAGGGCCTTGATTAGCCTAGGCTTGCAATATTCTTGCGTCAACAATTTAATTTTAAGAAGTTTGCTTCGTTGTAAAGTGTCCCCATTGTGGGAACAAGCTCTACCATAACATATTAACTGTAATACATATCAACCATATGCAGGAGAAGCAGGGATGTTACTGCAAAGAAAAGGAAAGTTGACAATTGAAAAATTGAAGTCATCACTTTTGTCGTATAGCTTCAAATGTATACTTCCGTAAGTGTCATGATATGGTATTAGTCCAAATATGAAGCAGAACATGAAGAAACTGATGTAACTTTTATTTCAAGCTCGCTTGAATAGATGACATTCACATATTTCCAAATTTTGGATTATTTAGCGATAGAACGTCATCTATATATCTGTATGTGCAGTTGAATGATTCAGCGACAGTCTTTTCTCCAGATTTAACAAGGTTCTGTAAAAATTATGATTTATATAAATTAAGACACAAATCAGCAAGCAAAGGTGCATAGTTCGTGCCTATTGCCATACCGATTGTTTGTTGGAAAATAATATTGCCAAGATTGTGTCTTCAGTAAATTTTTGTTTGCAGTCTGTATGGTGTTTTACAAAATATCTAGAATCCTTGTTGAGCAGTAGATATTTATATCTTTCTTTACCGTTTTTTGTAAACGAATAAGTTTTAGACTTTCTTCCAATTAAGAATGAGGGATAGTGGTGTAAATGGTAGCAATTTGATATAAACTGAAAATAATGTACTTGAATAATAGCGTTATAAAAATTCCAAATATCTAAATTTTGAGTGGACCGTTTTGTGCATTTATACATTTTTATAAACATGCTTAGATATTTATACTGCCACTGCACATTATGTAATATGTGAAATGATTCTGCATTCAAAATTTTACTCACAATACATATTTTTGAGAACATTTAAATAAAGAATACAGTACAAAGTCATGTTGTCAATTTGGATATTAAATTTTGCTCTTTTCTAAATATTCTTGATTGTTTTTTGATTGTTATAAATTCAAAAAGGACCAGATGTTATCAAAACAATTTATATTTTAATGTTTTTAATCCATATTTCACTAAAAGACCTGCCATGAGGTGATATACACAACATTTCGTTTCGTTGACAGTTAACTACAAAAATCCAAAATTCATAAAATTTTGGATCATATTCTTAAAAAGAAAGTAAATTAAATAAAATAAAAAATCATGTTGCTTGGGTACTTGTGTTTGAGATATAGAAAGAATTTTCTCCCCTTCCCCTTATTATTTAAATTTGAAATCCTACATATTTGACACACAACATTTTTCCAAAAAGATCGGTTTTGCAATTTATTGCACAATTTGTTTTCAATGAAATCAATTTGTTTGTTAATTTCAACACTTTGCTTATTCTGTATGTTTATACATATATCACAATTGACATTTTTTTCCTATATTCTGTCAATTACACCGGAGAACCATGAATGCATTTATTAACGACAGGTAAGATCAGACGTAAGCCATTTTTTCTTTATTTTTGCACAAAACAATAAGGCTATATTCAGCATGGATGTCGATATGAAAGACATTAAAACTCTTGAAAGCATCAAATTGTGTCTGTGAAGCCCCAAACATTAGCGAAAAATCTTAAAGCATTGTCAGTTTATTTGCTTAACTAAACGATACATTTAAAATATTTTCATGATCTAAATTGATTAAAATGTAATAATAACTTAAATAAAAAAATTCAATAATAGTATAACACTTGTAGACTTGAAGGGAAATTTTGTATTTTTTAACAATAATTCTTACTGTTCGGTTACTGTATAAGAAGAAACATTAGCCGTAGGAACCTTTCGCGGTTTTGATCTTCTTAACTATTTCGCGGTAAGAAATGTTCACGGTTTCGCCTGTAGGGAAAGTTTACAAAGGGAAATAACTTTTATTCACTGATTATAAACAAACAAATCCATGTTCAGATTTGTGATTCAGGTTATAACTACTGAGTTGTTTTCAGAAAAAATAAAACTATTTATGCATGTGAGTTGTTTGAGTTGTTATTTTTATCGTTTAGTTGTTCCTATAGCAACAAGGCAGCTCTGGTCCCCATACAGGTTTCGCTTTGTGTACTTTAATCACCCCCAGCTTCCGGTTGTTTTGATTAATGTTCACATCACACAACCACGCTGTCAAGCCTGGCAGTAATTAAAACCCCTAATAATCTTCTTGATGGTTTACAACCATTGTTTATGCAACATTAATACTTCTAATATTTCGTATTTTAATGTATTGTTTGTGTTTACCAAGTGACGATCTTTTATAAAAATATTTTAAAATCTTGTGTTAATTTTTATCTGCAAATATTAAGGTAGGCAGATCAAGAATGTTTTATTTAGATTTAAGAAATAAACATGTTCTTAAATTTAAATTTTATTTAGCACTCTGTACACAGGAAGGGAGGGAAAAGAAAATTTCGCCAGGAAGATATATTCGCGGTACAAGAGCCACCGCAAAAATCGGTAATATTTCTTCCCCGCTAATGTTTCTTCTTATACAGTATTTTGTCCTGTTGCCTTTATATTATTGTAAATCTTATTATACTATTATCATACTATTAAACAATATTTCGATGATAAGCATAAATCTTTTAAAGGTCTTTAATAAGCGTGAACCTGAAACAACCTTGAGACAACAATATATGTTTAAATAAGTTGTATTAAGTTCTTGAAGTAGGAAAAAGCTGTATCATACTGAAGCAAAGAAAACAATCAACAAGAGACACTGGTATATTGCTGCATGTAGACAATGGTAATGAAGTAATCGTTTATATAGATCTCAATGTGCCGTTCTGGAATCTAAGCTAAACTATGAATTCGAACTTGAAATATCAGTGGCATTTAGGATATATTACATTCACTTTTTTTCCAAATGTTGGATAATTTTCGCATAAAATGTCATTTAATGCAGTGCAATGATTTGGCAAAGTATTACCTTAAGTTTTTCGAGATCATTTGTCAATTTTTGCTTAAATGATAGCGAACCATTTACATGTATTTGTCACGGTTGAGGAATTTTTTATACAATAATTAAATGATTTGTTTCAAACCTTTATTCAATGAGAAACCAGAGGCTCAGAAGGCTGAGCCTGTATCGCTCACCTGGGCCAGGTAATCTTAGTAGTAATTTAAATCATTCCTGTAAAGTTTGGTTTAAATTTAAACCAGTAGCTTCAGAGGAGATAGTCAAAATATGCTTATCCCATAGGGTCTTATGTTAAACAATATTCTATGCTGGTGTCCAAGTTTTTTGGCAAATTCAAAAAAAATATTTCGGCAATCTATGGAAAGGACCTTTCATACATCCTTCCTGCAAAGTTTGATTCAATTGGCTTCAGTAGTTTCAGAGGAAATAGCCAATATATGCTTTTTCCATAGGGTCCAATGTTAAACTATGTCCTGCGCTGGCAGCCATGTTTTTAGTGAATCTGGGAAATTTCAGTAATCTTAGTAAAGGACCATCCATACATCATTCCTGTAAAGTTTGATTCAATTGGCTTCAGTAGTTTCAGAGGAGATAGCCAATGTATGCTTTTTCCCATAGGGTCTAATGTTAAAAATATGTCCTGCGCTGGCAGCCATGTTTTTGGTGGATCCGGAAAATTTCGGCAATCTTAGTAAAGGACCACCCATACATCATTCCTGCAAAGTTTGATTCAATTGGCTTCAGTAGTTTCAGAGGAAATAGCAAATGTATGCTTTTTCCCATAGGGTCTAATGTTAAAAATATGTCCTGCGCTGGCAGCCATGTTTTTGGTGGATCCGGAAAATTTCGGCAATTTTAGTAAAGGACCATCCATACACCATTCCTGTAAAGTTTGCTTCAAATTGGTCTAGTGGTTTCAGAGAAGATAGTCAAAATGTGAAAAGTTTACGGACGAACGACGATGGACGCCAAGTGATGGCAAAAGCTCAATATGGCTTGTGGCAAGGCACGGTGAGCTAAAAAACGGTATGAAGCAAGGAATTTTTTCACTAGTATTCACTTTAAAGGGAAAGGTATTGGAAGATTTTAGGTTCTTTCTTTTAGAGTCCACATTTGGTTTTAACAAATATAGATTGGACCTTATCTGAATAACAGATAAGTGAATGTGTGTTATAAATCAAATTGATCGACAGTTTAACATCAGACAATTATATAAGGATTTAGATGAAGTGTGATTTATCTGAAGAAAAAAGTTTGAAGCATGATAAAAAAGTAAAGTATGAAAAAATATCAGGTTCGAAATATGAATACGACATTAATGTTTTAATCCACGAATAAATGCCTATTTTTATTATAAATTCTGTTAAAATGCACCGATGAATCATCATATTCAAGCAGTTTTATGAAAGTCAAAGAAGACGTTATTAATGGCGTTATATAATATTCGAGAAGCACGGAACACATTAAAATACTAGTAAATACAGAGCTACTAATTTAAAAACATGATTGAATTTAAAAAGTTAAACATCTTTTTTTTAAAAAATTTGACGTCTTTTATCAATCGTTTAAAAATCATGACAACTCCAGCACAGTATTTACAGTATTTCATATCTATGTCTACTCGATGATGACAGTTGCGTTCTGTGTTATTTCAAAGAAATTTGCCATCGCAATTTTCATCAGTTTCAATCACATTGCATTGAACTCGTTTCAAGTCCCTCTAATCTTTAACATTTTTTCTTTAATAATAAACATCAGAAACATACAAGTCATGTAAGAATAGTCAGTAAATGAGTAATAATTTAATGTTTGGAACTGAAACTGTGTGTGGTTAAATTGCAGTTTGAGGACCGACACGACTTCCTTAGCAACCAAGCCATTAGATACATTGAAACGGCTTTATATAACCACAAAAGCAGTCAAATAATATTCTTAAAACATATAATTGATGTATGACGTGATTTCTAAAAAGTTTAAAGGTTTCTGACTCATAATACAGAAGATATTATTATTGTAGAAAGTTACCTCGCTTACAATATACAGTCTAATCTAAATATGTAGTTGCTATTATTAACACAAACATTTTAAACAGTTAAAACTTATAAGTGTTTGTAACATTATTAGTTTGTTTTTATGATTGATAAAACTGATCTAACTATACACTGGGTAAATTCTATATTTCCTCTTTATTATCGATTAACAATTTCAAACAATAAATGGTTTCCTGGAAAAGAATTTTTTCCTCTTATTTCTCTAATTTGTATCGTCAAACAAATAAAAGTGAATACATTTCTAAATACTACAGACAGCACAAGAAAGTCAAACGTAAATGGTAAGTGTCAACTGAAGCTTAAAACATTGTAATTAATAATGAATAAAAAAAATAAATGTTCAATACAATTAACAAAATAAATTACTGAAGAATAGCCAAAAATGTTAACCTTTTTAAAGAAAATAAAAATATTGGCAGTATATCTAATTTTTATTTGTGCAGAGAGTTTACATCTTTACAAGCTAAACCAAAAATTACTCATTGCATATTATGTTAAAAGATGATTGATGGTTTGCATAATAATGGTAGATCATGTTTGTAATATGGGAAATTTCTTTGCAGTAATATCCCTGCTTCTCCTGCGTATGGTGTACATGTTTCACAGATAATACGTTATTTTAGAGCTGTTACCCACTGTGGGGACTTTCTACAGCGAAGCAAACTGCTTACAATTAGATTGTTGACGCAAGAATATTGTAGTCCTAGGCTAATCAAGGCCCTTAAAAAGTTTTCTGGCCGTCATCACAATATTGTTGCTAAGTATGTAGTCACTGTATCCAAACTTATACTGGATAAATATGACTTACCATAGTTCTTTGTTCCTTTCATTTTCAAAATTGACTTGCACGTGACACGTGTAGCTAGCTAGACAGGAGGTCCTCACTGCCTTGATGGAAGTTCACGTGTATAACTAATTTTGCCAGCTTTCAAAGTTTTTTTTTTTTTTAGTTTTTTATTTATTTTTTTTTTTTATGATTGTGGTTTGGACAAGGACTAGTATGTTTGTTTATTTATACAACAAAGCAAGCTAAAATAAATTATAGTATCAGGGATATAAGTGTAGGCTTATCAAGGCCCTAAAAAGTTTTATGCTCCATCACAACACTGCTTATAAGTATAATGTCCCTGTAACAAAAATTATCAAGGATATATTTGACGGCTCATGACTTAATGTTCCTTTAATTCTCAATTCTGATTTTACACAATGCAATTGAAACTTATTAGGCAGGAGGTCTTTACCCTTCAGGAGCACCCAGCTGGCTGGTGGAAGTTCAAGTGTTTAAATAAACTTGCCGGTTTTCATTTTCATGATAGCTATGTTTTTTTTTAAAATTCTAGATGTTTTTATACATTTTTTTTTTTAGATTTTTTTATTTTTAAGTTTATTCCCCAAGGAATAACTTCTAATATACGTGTACATTGTTTTGTTTTTGCAAATAAATCATGATTTTATTTTGGAGTAATAAGCTACATTTCGTAACTGTTATTTAATATTTTAAATTCAAACTGAAGCCATCAGATCCTTTTCTAGATACTTTTTTGTATACAAATTTTCTTGTAAATAAAGCCGTCACTTATATGAGAAGTTCTATAGCTTCTTTGCATGAAGTTTAACACAACTGACTATTTTATTTTGTCGAGATGGTCAGTTAACATATAGTGAAGAAAACTGGACCCTCAAGCAAACCTTTTTTCACAATAAGGTCCATCTCTTATGCAATAGAAATAGAGCATGCTTTGACCAGTTTGCCACTGAGCCCGTTTTTTATTGAGCTTTTTGATTTTTTAAACCAAATTTCATATCATTTTTGCATTTTATTGTTTATTTAAAACAAATAGTTTTCGAGTAAATAGCCAAATATGTATATTTTTGAAGTAACAATATATATAACATTTGAAACAATTGTATGTTGTTGGGGTAACAATATATCTAAAAATTAAAACAATTGTACTTGAACTTACTATGAACATGTTTTGATAGCCATGGCAACAAATTTTACAAACTTAATTGCTATGGCTTACACATTCTTCTGTGTCATTAAAATCTACCAAGTAGTTTTGGAGGTTAAATCAAAATAAATGATAACTATGCATACACACACTCACACCCAAACATCCCTATGCTATAACTTCACCTAACCACTGGTCAGTTGAGTTTAAAAAACAAACACTGTGTTTCATATATTTATAACCTCTGTATTAAGACATCAAGTTCACATAGTTCATAAAATTAATATATACAACCATGTTTGTGAAAGAACACAGAAATTTGAAACAATTGGCCTTCCAGCCTATGCAGAAATAGTTTACAAAAATATGTGCAATAATGAAGTTGCCTCATTGAACAAGTTAAGGGTGTACATGTTTTTGTAACTTCATTCCAATTATCTGTTTTTTGAGAGAGAGAGAGATCTAAATTTAAAACATTCTAATTTGTTTGAATTCCTGATACCAAAAATATATACACATCTTTTTATATTATAAATATTTTGTATTGAAGAAAGTTTTCAAAATATGATACCAAATAATTATCTAAGAAATTACATAAAACAAAAAGAAAAAATACTTTGATCCATTCAGATTAATAAACACTTCTAAAGTCAAATATGCGAGCAAAATTTTTAAATTACTGAATTTATCTATTAAAACTGCATTGAGTTTTTCAGTTTTCTGATATTTTTTCACGATTTTCTAAAAATATATTTGTGTGTTTACATGATCCGTTTTTTTTATGATGTAACCATATTCTAAAATTAAATCTCCCAGATCTACATTTTGCTGGGAAATTACTGCTTTAAATATTTTTGTTTGAGCTTTTATCATTGAACCAAATATAACATTTTTATTAGGAACACCATTCAGTAATCGGCACAATTTCGATTTTTCCTAGGATAACTTAATGCAGCTTTTAGCCATCATGCAGCTTGGATTTAGAATTAATATTTACACAAAATTCTAAATTAAAAGTCTGTATAGTTTTTTTTAAATCACATTCTGACATTGCAATCAGCTAAAAAAAATGAAACAACAAAAGTATATGAACAGAGTTTTACAACACTTATAAAACAATGCTCATAAGAAAGATGGACAAATATTTCAATAAAACTCCAAAGTATTTAAGACAATTATATATATATATATATATATATATATATATATATATATATATATATATATATATATATATGTTGCAAAATATATATATGTATCAAGTTTGAATTAGAGAACAAATATCTTTGTTGTTTAAAATGGACATCTAGTCGTATAACAGTTTGTGGTCTTGCATGATATTAATTTTTCACTTCTAAAATCACCTGACAAAAGCTTTTCTCCAAGAATCTTCACAAAGAGAGCATTCAAAATTAAACAAAACTGGCCAGTCAAATAAACTTACTATAATATTATCAGATTATTACCTATTTATTCTTAAGTTTGAGATAACTTGGAAGAATTTTAAACAAACGCACTTTTGTGTCTGTATGTGTGTCAGGCCTGTAGTTTATACAGCATTATACAATTAGCTTATTCATTACTTCAAAAAGCACTATTTTAATATATAAATTTTAAATATATGTCTCCTCAATTTTTTTTTACATAGATCGATATATATACTGAAAACAGTACTTAAAACTACTAATACAAGTTCTTATTTATCTGTGGGACTCAGTTTTCATGAATTTTTAACAAAAAGAAACATTTTGTGGTGCAATAAAATTTTGATAATGCACTAATTCTGCATCACTTTGTAAATAGCCAGAGTTATACAAAGCCCCAATGTTTTATTCTTTATGACTATCCCTCCCTCATAAAACCAAAATCTGATCAAACATAAACAAATTTTTTTTTCTCAAAAAAAAAAAACCATCTGTCGATAATTTTATACTTACTTTACATAGTACACTGAACACTTCACTAACAAGATAACTATAAACTGGGATTTTGTGATGAATAATAATAAAATGGTCTACAAATCATAATTACACATGTAAATTGGGTTCACCAGCATACAGTCCAATTGGTATCCTGATGTTTTTTGTGGAATTATACGGAATCACATATATTAACTTTATCATTTTTATTTTAAAATTATGATATTCCTACAAAAATGCAATCAAAGCATACTTCATATCCATTGCATGTAATAGTTCCACAAAAATCATGTAAGGCTTCATTTGGAAACCTAATGAACTCAAATTTTCAGTTCAGTTTTTTTCTCAATATAGTTCATTTTCAAATATAATAATCACAGAATTATTGTCTACATAGCATAAATTAAATATGTTTATGAAAAAGAATGGCTACTTTGCTGACTGTGGAATCTTGGGTAATCCAAACTCATCCACTGGAACATCCTGCAAAATAAAATTTGAAAAAAACATTATTTTGAGATGATGCTTTACATAAAAAGCAATAGTCTTGGTTGTTTAATCAATTTTTCAGAATTTTTTTTCTTAATTATTTATGAATGTATTCTGAGCTGACTATAATGCATAGCAATATAAAAAGACTATAATCATCAGACCTTTTATTATAAAATAATAATGGAGGTAGTCAACAAATGAAACTGTTGTTGATCAAATTGGTCAGTTCAGCCATAACTTTCATGTGTCTGGATTACAGATACTACAATTATTTATATTTCATCTCCTATTTTCTTGTTCAATCCAATAATCTTGAAGTTGCTGGATTAAGGATGCTAAAATTACTTATAGTCCAACCCTATTACCATATGTTGAATGGTTTGAGCTAGGGCTGCATTAATTATGCTACAATGGAATTCAACTGAGCACCACGTGATACCTCATAACGTTTGTGCAGGACAATTATTTCCACTGACAACAGAATCGCATAAAATGAAGACCTTTTTTCGGGAACATTTGACGTAGATGTTTTCCATTTCTTTTCAAAAATAAACACTAAGAGGTATCGATCATGTGGTATGCTGGCAAGTTCTATTGTTCCATCTATATTATTTATGTACATGAGTTCAATATGGTAACAATGCTGTGGCTACATTAAGTATGTTACAATTCCTTATTCCATCTCCATCATGCCATAAGGAGAAGATAAAGCTGTACTGCGTGTGAAATGGTTTTCACGGGTAATTTTTAGTCTTCAGAAATATGATTGGATTGGTGCTCCCACTAATTCCCTTTTTTCATATCTTGATGAAGGAGCATCAAGGTTTTTTTTCCTTTTTTTTAAAAAAAAGTTCAAAGTTCACTTTAGTGCACTGAAGATTTCCAAATGTCTGGCAAGATGAACATATCAAATCAAACTGGAATGGCAAAAACTGAACTAAAATTATCACCTGTGACTCTGGCCTCAAAGGAAAATTATATTTTTATATAAATCTAACAAGAGCACCGCCGAGCGTAGCATTATACGCCCGTGTTATATTGATCGAGTAGTACTATTTACTAGTGTGGCAACACCTTTAGGGGTTTCGCGGGAAAGAATGGAACAATCTAGAGGATTTCTATCAGTAGAGCTCATCCACAGAACTTGCCACTCAAAAGTTTGACACAGACCTAACGGATAAGTGCCAAACCTACCAATAATTTGGTAAAGAATTGGTTACTTTAATATGGGTACGAATTCAAAACGGTACGTTAAATTGTTTTTGGATGATAGCGCCGACTTTAAACAGTTATTGTGGATTTTATGTAAAAGATAGAAAAAATATAAAATACCGTCTTTTCCGTCAGATCTTAAACATTTTTCGGTCAATGGACGACTTTTTCGTACAATGAACTGTTATTGAACAGGAGTGCGTTAAACCTAATTGTTTTTTGGAAAAATTCATTTTTTGCATGTTTGACCCCAAAATTAAGTACGATACCGATTTTTCCCAAAAATTTCACCAAGTTAGATAGCTAGATCCCATTAGACTCCATAACCTCAGAAATTTTAGCAAAATCTATCAAGGAGTTTTCAAGGTCCCCAAGATGCAAATATATGCTGCTAAAAAGGAGAAAGTTGTCGCCTTTATCATTTCACATCCAGAGGATGTTCCGAATGAATTCGTCACTAATCCTCTAGATTGTTCCATTCCTTACTGAGAAGTATAAGTACAACTAGGATATATGTATGTAAAAATATATTGCTAAATGGATAGTGGTAGACTGCTATATAATTCATATTCATTTCCAGGAAGGAAGAAGTTTAAAATATAATGTTAGGTCATGGCAGTGTTTTCATGTGTTAAGCATTGCATGCAGGAAGATTTTAGGAAACAAATACATTTTTTGTCTGAAATGTTTTGAGAACCTTTTTTTTTAACCAACCTGAAATAATTTATATCTATAAAGCTTAATTATAATTTGAACTGTTGTCGTGATCTGTGCAGTATGATAAAAAGGTGTTTTAAGTTAAAAAAGGGGCATAACTCCTCCAAAAATAATCTGAAAAAGTTGTAATTCAAACTTGCACCAGATAATAACATCGTAAATGTGTATACCAAATTTCATTTGAATCCATAAATAGTTGTAGGCTCTGATGATCGGAAACCACATGGTCATACATACAAAAATTTCTAAGTTAAAAAAGGGGCATAACTCCTCCAAAAATAATCTGAAAAAGTTGTAATTCGAACTTGCACAAGGTATTACCATGGTAAAGCTGTATACCAAATTTCATTTGAATCCATAAATGTTTGTGGTCTCTATTGAACGGAATACAAATTGTTAACAGACGCCCGCCCGCCCGCCCGCCCGCCCGCCCGGACGGACAGCACCGTAACATTATACGTCCCGTCATATGACGGGCGTATAAAAAGGATATTAACTGACCGGATGAGCTAACAGTACATTCAACAAATCAAAGTACTAAAAGTACCAGCATCAACACCAAATCTCTGGAAAATTCAAATATTTTAATAAAATAAAACTGGATTAAACTTATAGGTACAGATTACACATACCTTTGAACTTTCCATTCCAGGTTCACTAGATGGTATGGATGGTGCTGCTACTTCATCAAGATATGAACTATCTTCATCTAAACCAATTTCATCACCTAAAGCATCTAATTCAGCTGCTAGGTCATCATCATCAATTTCTGGCATTCCATAGCTACGACCCATGACCTCCTGTATTTCACTAGCCTGTTCTGTTAAATCTTCAAGTTCATCTTGCAGATCCTTATATGCAAAATAAGCAAAAAGGTTAATTCGATGCATGTTTATTTCACAAGAGATAATTGGTTAGAATTCAACCAATGCCTTATGAGAAAGTATTTTAGTCAAATCAAATAACCCGTTTATGAAATGACTAAGAATGCATAGAGAAAAGCACTATCCTAAGTGTTTATGAAATGATTGGAACATTAAATACGTGGAGAAAAGCACTACCCTTTTGGCAATCTTTTACTCACAAGAACATGACATTAACCTACGTATTTGGCGAGAGGTGCTGTGACTTTTAAACTAAGTAAAGTCATTAAAGAGGAGTTATGTTTGAATATTTATATATATATATTACAAAATCAACCAAATGTTAAAGTGTTTAATAGAAATTTTTATAATATTGTACTTCTATAAGAATAACAGTGTTTGACAGGGAATTTTGCTGAATTTCACAGAAAATCCAATAAACTTTAAACATGTTTTATATTATTCGCTTACTTGAGTCTAGTCATAACTGAAAATAACTTTGTGCATTCAAAAGTAATATAAAATTTTGCTGTAGAATGAATTCTTTTACTGCTTTAGATATTAAATTTCAAAAATGGTTATGTTTACACAGAAACTGATATCCTTGGTGACATATTACATCATATGGGCAAAAGAATTCATCATTTGCCTGCGGCAACTTTTAACTTTGTGCAAAGACATCCTAAGATACAGGTAATTGCAGATATCCTTTATAACTTGGCTCAAGTAAGTAACAAGAATTCCAAGGATTTAAATGTCTCGCCTGGTGAGTTTTTGATCAAGAAGAAAATACATTACTTCAACATAAACTTTCACATTTTGACATGCCGCTGACGACACTGGAAAAGTAACACCTAAGTCTCGCCTTATGGAAGTGCCAGGCTCGACAAAAATTACCACATTTAATTTATGTTTATTGGATTCTTTTATAAAATCTTACTATAATTTACTATTCACAAACAGTGACTCTAACAGTAGAGGATAACATAAAGAAAACAAAAAGTCAACTAAGCAAGAGTTTTATACTTGTTGTTTCAAATGCTGATAACTGGATCAGCTATAGTCTTAGGATAAACAATCTTAAAATGATGCTAGTGTCAAATATCTTGATGTTTGATTTTAAAATTCCTGATTCAAATGGCCTTATGTGTGCTCCATGTGCAAAATCCTGGCCCTGGCCACTTTTTCGAAGTAAGTTGTAGCAAAGTGCACTGAAATAAAGACTTCACCTTTACTGACTTGCAGAATTAAATAAACTAAAGCCAAGATCGCAGGATGTGCAACGCCATGTATGTATGTATTGCTAATATGATCTTTTTTATAAAATACAATTTTTCTTTTACATTTAATTAATATAATGATTACCTCGACTTTGTCTACATCAACATGTTTATATGCTTTTTTAAATTCTTTAACACCAATTTTCATGGCATCAACCTGTAAACATAAGATTAAATGCTGTACATAACAAATCTAGAATTAAAAGACCTGCAAACAAAGACCTTTTTGAGCAAGAGTGGAGTAAGGGTTTAACCACCCACTCAAGATCCTCACCTATTTTGAGACAGTGAGGTTTTCATTTTTGGAGCAAACTAGTGTACCTTACCCCCCCCCCCCCCCCCCCCCCCCAAAAAAAAAAAAAAAAGAAAAAAAAAACCCAACGGCTATCTAAAAACGAACTGAATATGATATACTTAAGTAGGATTCATGCTTTAAATTACTGGGAGACAACTTCAAATTTTTGAGAACCAAACTTAATTAAGATGGTCATTTAAAGATGAATCTGCAATTTGCAGACTGAAAAGAATATATCAATTCATTAAAATGAACACAATGTACTACGTAAAAGGAAGTTTAACAATGATTTCCTTCAAAGTAAACTTTTACCAATACTTTTGCAAATTTTATTCAAAACAGCAACATCAACTTAGTAGCCACTGTCATTGCTGGATCTTCAACACAAAAGAATTCAAATAAAGGGAAATAACTACATCACAGCAATTATATATTAGATTAAAAGAGAAAAACAAACTTTCAAAAATACTTGATGGTTAATTGGCAAAAAACTTGCTCAAAAGGTGTGTATTGGATATCTTATAAGCAGAGGCCATGGTGTAGTAATGATGTAATAATACAAATTATTTCAGTAGGGTTAGTTTTTTGGATGGGGTGGAGTAGAGTGGAGTAGAGTGATGGTACTTTATGCCCAGTTAAGATTTTTTCATATCAATGCAGTCAAACTAACAAACTTTTTCTCACACTAGGATCTGCCAAGCTTGTTTCAAACTTCGGCGGTGAGAGGCATTGTCATCCACAAGTATGTGCTTTAGACCAATTATCCCATGTGGTCTCTAGTTATTGGAATATAGAGAAAAATTACGTAAAAAGGAAATAGAGAACATAAGATGACGAAAACAAACAAAGCTTACTGTTGTTTTTGTGTCTTTCAATGTCTGTATGCTATAATTCTGTTGTTCTAAGTTAAAACTCTGCTGCATTAAGTTTTCTCTCTGATTTTCATACCTTTAAATGTATTAATAAAACAAAATGAAACAATGTAGTTAAAACAAGGCATCACAAGTAATACTAATTCCCTCGCAATTGGGTCATGTACAGTCAAACTTTGGTTATTTTAACCTTTATTATTGGATTACCTTATGTTATTCAAAGTTCTAGGTAGGTTCTCACTGCCCTGCACTATAACTTCTTGTTAAAAAAAACTTCTTTTATTCAAACTTTGTAATTCAAATACCTACAATTATTTGAACCTATTCACTTCTAAAAAGAAACTACTCTCCCCTGTACAATCTAATACAAAAGAGTATAGTTTCACCTTTACCCATTTGTGTTACCTAAGCATAAATAACTGTCATTCTTTATGCATGTGTATGCCGAGTACTGTCCATCATAAGCCATGCTGATCATTATTCGCAATAATTAATCCTAAATGTTCAATTAAAAAGTAAATATAATTCCTGGTGTAACAGAAAATAAGCTGCATGTGTAGCTATACCCAAGTAAAATATGAAGAGAATTCTACTGACCATGGTTACCATCATCAAAAATAAAAAAAATGGCATCTGAATATTTATTTATTATGTTATATACATGTAGTCACAGAATTTTAAAGAAATTATTATTTTGTAATTAAGGGTGACAGAGACAGTTTAAACCTTATTCGCATTCCAATTCTAGAAATTATATGAACCTGCTCTGTTTCATTTTGTTTAAAATTCTGTAAATTCATAAAAAGTGTATTGCAGGCATAAAGCAAGATGTACTTGCACTGGATGGCTGTTTTTACTTTATATCTTATGTATTACCATGTGTATTTGATTTAATACCTGATGGTATTAAATTTTGATTTTTATTGGAATGGATTAATATGTCTGTTTTTATGGAATTAATCATGATAGGTCATGACATTATTCATTATAAACTGACACCAATAAAACACTTCTAATGTGCAATATGATAACGTACAGTGGATCAAGTTTAAAATTCCAAATTTACTTTTTCAAACCCTCCAATTATTTGAATCTAAAATGATGACCCTTGAACTTTGATTAATCAAAGTTTGACTGTATAATATTGTTTTCAAAGAATCTGCTATATTTAGCTGCCAATTCGCATATTGCACTAATAACATACAAACAAACAAAAAATTAAATAATAATTATTAATATTAAATATTTATCAAATATCCAAGATTCTTCTTTGTATATGCCAAATTTAAACCAAATTGATGAACAAATAAATATGTAATGCTTAGAAATAGCATCAGGTTATTTAAAACCAAATAACACTTAGAAGTGAAATCAAATCTCAGGACCTCGATCTATTGAACATGGGATGTGAAATTGGAGACAGCAAAAATTTGATTCAAGCTTTTCACTAATCATTTATAGACACATGAACCTTGAAATATGTGGCAGACAAAGGCGTTTTGATGAATGACAGTAACTACCATATGTATAAATTTCATACATCAAATTAATATCTTTGCATGATTATCCAGTTCGCCAAAGAATAGCACTTTGACACCCCTCCCGTCATTTTTTTAATGGTTCTGAACTAAACTCAAAAATAACAAATTTGAGTTCTCTAAAAATCACCAATTCCATCACAATACATAGTACTTGCACCCATGCCGAGTCCGACAAACAAGTATTGGGTTTTGACAAGTGCAAATTCAAAGTTGGTAGAAAGGAAAAAGGGACAAAATTAATGCTCTGCCCTGCTTAACTAACTTACATTTTCTTTTGTTTTAATACTCTCATTGCCTTCTGTTTTACCATATTCTGAAAGGAAAAAAAAGAAAATACTTAGAAATTTACTCAAAGTTACATTGAGCTTCTTTACCCTTATATATGAGCATAACTAAAAGCAATAAGAAATTTATGCACATACATGTAAGCATGTTACAATGCAACTTCAGGGATTTTTCTGGCCACTCACAGGGTCCGGTAAAGGGACCCATTCCCAATGCCAAAAAGCATACATTTTTCCCAATTTTGTAGGTAAAAATTCCCAAATGATCCTGCTTTGAGAAACTTAAGAAAAAGTGAAAAAAAAAACTATATTTTTGATGTAGCTTGTATATCTTTATAATAACCTGTATTTATGCACATTTTGATTTATACTCAATGAGTATCTGGTAGAATGGGAGCAACTCATGAAACAACTTTCTCAGATGTTTGTATTGAAGCCAGTCTATGAAGATATTGTGTTAATGTCTGAGTGATTTGGTACAAATGAGTGACTACCAGCATGTATCAAAATAGTAAATATTCCAGGCAAAGTATTTGATGTGCTGACAATGTGAAAATTTTTAAAGTTTAATGAAAAATTTCCCAAAATGTTGATTTTGTCAATGATTTTCCCAATTTCATCCCAAGGTCCCTTTCCCAAAATGGCCAGAAAAATCCCTGAACTTATGGTAGTCACAATAAAATATGTGTCATGATACACTCCTTTCAATATGTAATGTATCACAATACATATTTAGATAAGTTATTGGCTCATCATTATTTCAAAACATTGTTGCACCGTGGTTTTATGGTTGCTTTACATGTTGAAAGAGAGAGCCCTGAAAGTAAACGATTGGTAATTACCGGTAGCTGTAACTCTTTTGGCTGACAAATCAGGATGTACTTAGCATTAAATATTTTATAATGGTAGATGTTGCGATACAGTGATATATGGCCGCCGAATTGTTTCATCCCTAATATATTGTTACATACATGTAGAAGAGTTGTCAGAAAACTCAGACAATAGCTATAACATAAAATTATTTTCTTGCATTATTCCTTCTGTATGACCTATACATAGGTCTATTATATTGGTAATAAGCCAACCAGTTATTGCATACATCAACTTTTGGTAACTTGCTAATATGGGGTTGACAGTTTAACCCATATTGGTGAAACTTTTTGGGGTTGGATACATCTTAACCAACCTTTCATCAAGATATATGGGATGGGACAAGATCATGGGTAACAGTAAAACAGCTGACTAGTGATCGGTCAAATCTTCATCACTGATCCAATCAGACTGACTGATACAACACATGTCTTCAGCCACAAGCTGAGGGAAAATATACATGTGTCAGTGGTCGCGCTGTCGGTCGCCAACGTCGCAAATTGC
This sequence comes from Tegillarca granosa, assembly GCA_029721355.1. Lineage (NCBI taxonomy): Eukaryota > Metazoa > Mollusca > Bivalvia > Arcoida > Arcidae > Tegillarca > Tegillarca granosa. Next base: position 26,001,013 of record CM056609.1, on the reverse strand, counting down.
GATTTTTTATGATTTTTGGCGATAAAAATCGGCGCCTGGCGATTTTTTTGGCGATTACAAAAATTATCCCACAGTGGTCCCCAAATAAAAGAGTCTTATCGGCACGTGTCGAAAAAATACAGTGTATACAGACGACAGGTATTAACAAAGGATTTACTTGGAAGCCATGTAGAAAGATGTGTTAAAGATGGCAATTAAAGTGATTAGGTAGTATGAAAGAGTTAATTATACTTTTAATTTGTTTCTGTTATTAATTAGTTTACCACCTAGTTAGTGGTCGTGTGTCTTTAATGTTCTCTTGTGTATCCAATCGCACTGTATATAAAGAATCTGTGAACTATGTCGGCAAAATTTTCGAAAAATAAACATTGTAAAAATCACAAAGATCCGACAACACTTAAAATGGACAGCAAAATGACGAGTTTTTACATACTTAAAAAAATCTTTCACCCGTTATCATGGGTAAACGTAAATTGGACTTTACCGCAACCCAACAATCTAAAATTGCAAAATTATCGTCCTTTGGTTTTGGTTCTGATAGCAATGTTATTGAAAATGTGCAGATGCAACAAACACCAGAAAAAAAAAAAAGAAAAAAAAAAGAAAGAAAAGAAAACCGGATAAGTTGTTCATACTTCTAAAACGCCTTAGTACACGTAAATTTATGGACACTTGGAAATTTGGACGTTCATGGCTTAGGTACGATCACAAAACAAAACTTATGTACTGTGATATTTGTATTACAGCTCAAGTCTGCAACTCGTTTACAACTGGATGTGATGTCTTGAAAAAGGAAAGCGTTATAAATTTTTCTTCTTAATAACCAGACCGATTAAAATAACGTATGCAAATTTTATTCATGATCGTGAGGTCAGATCCGGGTCAGAGTGAAGGACTAACTAAATGAATGTGGGTCAAGGGCAATTGTTGCAGCAAATCACGATTTATTTTTTAAATATAAATGGTAAAAAATTTCACTAATGCCATCTTTTACGTATTTGGTGTTAATATTGATTTTTTTGTTGTATGTAAGGTTAAACTAGCAGTCAATCAGAACTGTCGTATCATGATGTAATATTGGATCTAAATATAGAAAAATGCGTTACTGTATTTTTAACTTCATTTGGCGATTCAAATATCATTGTTATTATTATTTAGATTATTTTCGGAAAGTCAGCGTAAATAAATCTGATAATTCAGAATATTTTAGTGCTTTCCCATTTTAATTTCACACATGATTAATATTTTCAGGTGACAATAGTCATGGTTTTGCCGTTAACGTTTCCAAAAAAAAAAAAAAAAAAAAAAAAAAAAAAAAAAAAAGACTTTTAAATGATAAATAATTCGTGATTTTAATTTCTTACGGGGAGCATTGGAAGCCTGTGCATGCATCTGTTTTTGCATTTTTCCTGAGAGATTGATGGGGGTTGTTTAAAATTTCAGTGCATGCATTTTATTCTGTCAGGTAGTGTTAAATAAACAAATAAATACAAATTAAATTGCGTTTTTATTCTTCATTTTACAAACAAGTTGCAATTAAAATGCTAAATAGAATCTGGTACTGAACAGATGCCGATGGTGAATCATTTTATCTTCTGGCTCCAGTTTCCAAAAACTGGCGACAAAAATCCACAACTGGCGATTTTTTTGGCACCTGTTTTTTAGGAGCCAGAGCAACCCCTGATGTGTGTAAATATCATGTGACATGGATGGATACCAATTGTTTGGTGAAATGAAAAAGTACAAAGAAGAAAAGAAAAGACCAATGAGATAGAAGCCTTAGAAGCTAAAACCTGCAGCAGCCAAACTGACAAAGTGTTCAAACAATAGTGATTGTAAGGAGAATGACACAGCTCACCTAGATATCTAGTCTAACAAAATCCTTCATATAGACCATACAGAAACATTATCTATCCGAATCTACTTAAAAAATACACCTTATAAGACAACATGAAATTATTTTAAAGGGAAACACTTTAATATAACTTTACCTTTGATGGTCCCTCTCTCATCTTTTTCATTTGATCTTTGTACTTGACTAATTCAGCATCAAGTCTAGCAATTTTCTTATCAATAGATTCTCCTCGACTGTCAATCTGAAAACAAATAATGATAAATATATGTAATTTATTATAACAAATAAGCTTGTTTGTATATCTTTTTTTTTTTGGTTGGAACATATGTAACTATGTTAAGGCCAATTCAACTTAACTGGTAGATTCTCATTTCCACCCGCCCCACCGAAAATGTGCTGTCCCAAGTCATTTTATTTTCGTTTCCCATCCCACACATATTCAAAGTATGTTCCAGAGTTATATCCAGTCTGCGGCATTTCAGAATGCTACGGATAGAGCATGGTTTGCTTAATTTTGCATCTTGCAATTGTCCCAAAGAATTACAGGCATGGTACAGGGCAAATATAGCAGACACTCAACAGTTATTGGAGCTATACAATAATTTAATAAGCGGCCATATAGACAAAAGGGCGCTATTGCCTATGCAGATGTCAACCATGTGAGAGTGCTAGTTTTCGTATAAAATAAAACCCTCCCACTTGCCCAAAAATTTTTGTCCAACCTGGATGAGGAGCTGCTATTTAAATTGAATTGGTCTAATTATATTACCATAACTACCATATCTCAAAAGTTCAATGTTTAAATAACACATTAATAACAACTATAGTTGTTTCAGTGCTTTCTCTGACCCTGGATTTTTATCTTCAATGTTTCAATCTTGAATTATTTCATTTTCACAGAAGTCTTTTTCTTAACATGGACGTAACAATGATTTCTTCTTATTCATAAATCTGAGATGGCTCTTTGATAATTTAATTAGTCTCTGTTACTCTTGTAAGGTGTTGAGGGTAAGAGTCTTTTTCACAAAGATCTTTGAAGAAATATGTGTGGGTTAAATTTATTGTACTCTTTAGTGTTCCGATGAACTTTACCATGTAAGTATATACCCATCAAAATAACGTTTAAGAGCAGAAACGTTATCAATCACCTGACCTCTCATGTGGCTAACTCAGATGTTGGTAGGCTGAGTAGAAAGGACTCAAATCAGTCAGGAAGTCATTTTTAGAACCAAAATTGAACCTTTTAATTTTATCATTCTTCTGATTAAACTGGCAACTGACAACTTACATTTGAAACACAATCATTGAGGTTCGGTGGTGGTTCTTTTGGTTTAGATTTACCAAATAATCGGTTCATGTTTAGTGTCTGGTGTGTTTCCACTTCACACAACACACAGAATTCCTGCTCCAAATGAAAACCGGAAGTAAATAGTGAGTCAGTTTACGTCACTTCCGTAGGGAGAAATTTGTTATTTGGCATTTTCTTTCAAAATGCTTGACAAAAACCATAAAAAAAGTTTGTAAAATATTTTTAAAAATTTCATTTGAATAATTATCTTTTTGCTAAAGTAAAACTCATGAATTTATTGGTAAATATTTTGCTTATTTGAGAAATAGGTCGTTTAGTAGGTACTGTTGTTAAATGACTTCTCCTTGTGAAAGCCAGAATTGCAATTTGACAATGGACTCGATCAAATGACTCTGAATCAGAGAAAAGATTGGTTCGTGACACATAAAAGCATGAAAGAGTACGCATTGCTTCATGTTTAGTAGTAATCGCATATACTGTCCTACATATTAACCTGTTTTTTAATGAAATCTACCATCTTGATTAGTGTTCTTTATGTAAAATTGCAAAGCACCTTCCAAAAATTATAATTTATTTTTCATTTTTCGCGCATAAAACCGCACTGGCTTAAAATATTTGATTTTGTTTTATAAAATTTAATCATATCGTTTGAATGTAGATTGTTTTTGAATTAATTTAATTGATAAGTTATACTAACCAAGAATTGGCTGTACTGCATCAAAATTTAAACATTTAAAATGTAATTGTACAATACCTATGGCTTTTAAAAATGTTCAGTAATCCCAATCTTGATATTAATTATTATTGAATGTTACAACAGTTATGAGCATGTTTAAGTTCCTTACCAATTTTCTGCAGACAACAGGCCATTTGCTACATTACTTGGAGTACAGTAACAAAATGCATTCATGTGTTTATATTCCAAAGACAGTCATAAAAAATACATTTTATAACATCAGTTGACTTCATCAAATTTTTAAATACACTGAAAAATGTTAGCAATTTTATACATTACTCAGTATCATTAGTATTGTTTGGATCATAGCCCAATCAGAAACCTTGTACCATCTCACCATCTTGTTCTTTTTCATGCAGTCATATTTACATGTTTACACAAAACTATTCTGTTTTAAGAAATGATATTCAATTCATTTGTCAAAATATATCACAATTGATACAAAGCATAGTGCACCACAGTAGTAAAGACATGTTGTTTATTATCACAAAGTCCTATAGAACAGCCCATACTTCTGTATGCCATTACTGGTACATGATTGGTTTTCTTACTTTTAAATGATAATGCATTAATGTTATTTAACACTTATAACCCCTATATATGATGTTTATATAACACCTACTTCAACCCTCCTTTTCATTCTTAGTTTATCAATAATGTATTGTTAATTCGGTTTTACACATCGTTTTTAAAGGCCCTGGTCAGATATCAGAATTACTTGTTGATTTTAACAACACAAATGTTTCAACTTCTGTACATACATGTACCATATGTATTTTCTGTCATAAGTTTTAGTTTTTTGCTTTTGCAATGTTGCTGCCCTGAAAAAAATTGCTGAGCTGATTCTCTGCAATTATGGATGATAGTTTGTATCATTTTGCAATTTGATTACCAGTAAATGATATTCAACATTGTTCACAGTTATTTTTTTTATTATATTTTCAGGTGGGTTTGGAAAAGTAATAAGTTTGACAGAATAATTACTTGCTTTGAGCTAATGTATATACCAGATTTGAAAAGTGATAAAAGGATTCAAGTGGAAATGACAAGTTATAAAGAAGTTATGTTTAATGTGTTGTGATTGGTGTTCACTTACTTATATCTATGTATCCTTGAATTTGATTGGACCAAATTTTGTTGTGATGACACATATGGAGTCATTTTTGCACTGATGATACTTCCACCAGTCTGAAATGAATCCAAATTTTCATAGTGAATCATTAAATATGGCAATGGACAGAGGTCATGCTCAGATGTATGGCCAGGACTTTGGCAAAGTACCGATTGAATGGCAACAGTATATGTCAAGTCAGATGATGCCAGGACATAATCCGGCCTCAAGTTATTTTAATGAAAACATGTACTCTTCTGGAGGACCTTTACATCAGATGACTCAACAACAGTCTGAGTATGAACAGATGAGTTTGGACAACCGTAAACTAGAGCAAGAAAGAATGGGAAGCATGACTCCTCAGGGAACTACAAACACTCCCATTCCCCCCTCTCAACATTATGACATGAAACAAGAAGCCCCGTTAAATCAGTTAAACCAGTATACAGAGAATATGATGTCATATCCTGGTGGCAAAGTGGGGAGTTATTCTCATCCAAGTCCAAGGAATGAGAGAGGACTTAGTGACTCCCCAGAAAAAAGAAACAGTCCTTCAGTGTCTTTGGCTTACAATCGAACACCAGAAATGGCAGGAAGTCATTATTCAAATGAAGTTAATAGATTTGCATCTGCACCACCAGAAAAATCTGGTATAGGTCATGGAATGCCACCATCATTACAAGAGAGGGTATCATTAAGCCCTCCTAAAGCTAGAAATAGCCCCGCTGTTACCTCTGCTTATGAAGTGAAGGAAGAAAACATTCAAAGTAATTATGAAAAAGATATGATGCAATATGTTGCACAGATAGACAGAGTTAGTAATCCAGGTTATATAGGGAATGATAATAGACCAGATTCTGTACCAGGAGGATCACCTAACGAACCAAGAAACAGTCACCCGTACCCAGGATCTTATAATTCCAATCATCATTTACCACCGCCACAAAGTCAAATAGCACCTCCACAAAGTCAGGTACCAACACAAACTCAGCTAGCCCCGCAAAATCAATTACCACCACAAAATCACTATACAAATGAAATGTTGCAGTTTTTGAGTTCACAACAGAATTTAGGATCAAGAAATTATGGTGGTGCTTCCACTAGTCATGAGACATTAGCAAGGACACCTGAACAAAGAGTCAGTCCTGCAACATCACCGTATGTATCAAAACCACCACCAGAGTCATCCTCATCTGTCCAGCAGCATTCAGGTCAAATGTCACAATACATGCCACCAACGGCACAGCAGGCAAACATAAACTATAATGATAGGACTCATACTAGTTTGCCACCACCAGCCTCAGATAAGTCATCAAGTCCTTCACTTAATTCATTTAGTGTTAAACAAGAAATTTCTCAGCATCCAAGTCATTGTTCTGATGAAAGTGTAAAATATGGATATTCTCATAATCAAGCAAATGCAATAGCATTTAATAGTGTAAGTCCGAAACTTGAACCAAAACTTTCACCATATGAAAGTTCGCAAGATGGCACTTCTGCTAGTGTTTACCCTGACATAAAGCCACCAACAATGCCACCAGGACCTGGCATGGGTATGTTTCAGTATGGTGGATTCAATCCATATACAGCTAGTCATTTACCAGGTGATCAAATTAGATCACAATATCCAGGTCACATGCCTATGCCCTACTATGGGCAAGGGCCCTATCCAGGGTCACAAATGCCGGGACAAGATCACATGAGTGACGAAACAAAAAGTAGAATGATGGCTTCACAACAGCAGTATTATCCACAGTCATATCCTTCTAATTATGAAATGGCATTAAATACTCAGCGATATTTTCAGCAGCAAGGAATGATGGGTAATCAGTGGCAGTCAATGCAAGGAAACAGTGGGCAAATGATGGGGGGATATGGTAAAAGGAAGATTATGGAAAATGGAGACAATGGGGTGTCTGCAACAAGCAAAAAATCCAGGGGTTACAATGATGAAGATTATGACTTTGATTTGTGTAATACTTGGGATGAAGTGACAAAAGTGACCCCAGATGTGGAGGAATCTCAAAATGAAGGAGAAGAAGCAAAGAGTTCAGAAAATTCAGTGAATTCTGACACTGTACGGACTATATTTAATTACAGTTATGATCAAAGTCTTACTGAAGTGTCTCATAAGATTATACTAACTGAACAAAGACTCTGCGAGGATCTGAAGAAAATCATTTTTAAGAAACCTATTCTGCATATATATAATCCCTTAGTATATGCATTTGAGGCTCATTTGGAATTTGTCAAAAGATACTGTAATACCACAAAGACAGTTCTATTCTTAGGAATGAATCCAGGTCCTTTTGGAATGTCACAGAATGGCGTAAGTATTAAATTGATCATTCAAAAAACATTATTTTGTTCCCTATTTGCCAAGACAAAAAAACTAGGTAGACAGACCTTTTTCTGTTACATTAGCTCTATGTAGCAGAGTTCATGGCTAACAGTGGTTGACCACAATTTACAAATCAAAACTTTGTTAGGTTCTAAAATTAGGGTAGATGTTAGGTTCTAAAATTAGGGTAGATAAGAAAATGTAAACACTTTTTACCTCTACACCTACCAGCTGATATGATTTTACCTTTCAGCTACAGATGACAGGGTAGAAACAAGTCAGAATTTTTTCTTCTGTAAAATTGACTTTTTCCCTCGTAGTGAAGTACTTTTGAAAACTGAGTGCCAAGTCGGGCAAAATTTAACGTCCTAAAAGGAATTTTCATGCAATGTATTGGGATGTACATATGTTATTATTTGTAAAATTAACATTTAAAAACCAAAGTCTTGTCTCAAGATGTATGAACACTTTGAAACGTTTTCAGTTTTGGGACACTCAGATGCAGGCAGCTAAGCGGTTTAAAGCATTGGCTTACAAATCACAACACAGTTTCACAGTTCACTTGCCAAAAGACTTGAGTTTTCACCTGGAACTAGTTTTCCTTTGACATTCCTAAACTCACTACCTATATATCTGTAAGAATCTTAACTGGGATGTAAAATTTCACTCTCTGGTTTTGATAGGTTCCAATATATTAAGATTAAGGGTGAGTTATTAAAATGTGGCCATACCATTGGTAGCAGTATTGTAATACAAATGGGGCCTTGGTGTCTACATGACCTATATGTACATTGATTGACCACAGCGCCCTTCACTACCTAGGTCTATATTGGGCTCTTAGGTAAATTCTAGCATAAGAATCTTTGTCAATTTGCTTGTAAATGTTTAGCGGTTTTCTGCTGTTGCTCAAATTTCCTCTACTGAACTGACCACCTCAGTACATTATTAAGTGAAGAATCATAATTTTAGTGTAAAATTTGTAAACTCCACTCCACTTTGATTGACAAGGCCCCAGCTTCACGATCATCACTCATTTAAGTGTACACTCAAGTGAAATATACCCATTTTTCTCCTATCAATATTTTTTATCTCAACAAAATTACACAAAAGAATTTAAATATATAACATTAGATAGTTAGTTTTAAAAGTCTAATGTTTTAATAATTGACATAGAAATATTCCCTAATTTGAGTTGAGTGTACACTTAATTGAGTAAATGAGAGTGAAACTTGGGGTAGATGTACAAGTAATCTTTGGTCTTTTAACATCTAATGTACTTACAAGTTAATGAATCCAGTAAGAGATTGGGCCTTTATGGACTTCTCTGATAGCCTTCAAAGTAATCATTGTAAAGTTTGTAAGTAAAAGTGGTAATTTTAAATTATTTAAATCACATAATTTTATGGCTGCAAGTTCTGAATACCATTACCTGCACAATTATTTTCATATAAACACATAAAGTAACTCTCTAATATAGCAACTAGTACCAGAACTCTCTGCTTTAAAATAAAAGAAGGTAAAAATCTTTTTCTCTGAAACAGTGGGAGTCTTCTCTGGAGGCTACAGCTGATAGTTTGTTCATTTCCTGAAATTCAGTATGACCTACTCTTCACTTTTTATACCCCCTGCAAATGAAGTTAAGGTGGTGTATATAGGTATTATACATTTATTTGGAATGCAGCTTTGTTGTTCTAAGATAAACAATTAATTGTTTCAAGTTCTTTGTTTTTCATTGATTTTTATAGGAGTTATTGTCCTTTGATCATAAAATTTAAAAAAACTTTTTCTTAAAAAGCAAAGCTCCTAAGCAAAAAGGGGCCTCGGTGGCTGAGTGGTCTAAAGCGCGCTTACGGATCACAGTGCCTTTCACCACCTGGGTTTTGAATCCCAATTAAGACAGATCCTAGTGTGAGAAAGTTTGTCAGTAAGCGTGCCGAAGGTCGGTGGTTTTCTCCGGGCACTCCGGTTTCCTCCACCTTCCCAGAACTGACCGCCTTGAAATAAGTGAAAGAATCTTGACTGGGGCTTAAAACACCATTGCTCCACTCCACTCTCCACTCCTAATCAAAAACTGATTGATTTTTGGCATCTGTAGTGTTTGAAACTACCGGTAGTTGATTTATATAAGAGTAATTGCCCTGAAAAACAATGGCTTGCATTGAATGTCACAAAATCTAGATGGTGGGTTTACGGGGGTAATTTTTTTCATTTAGATACAACTTTAGTTACTTTTGTTACTTGTTTTGCTATTTTTGAAAACAATGCAGATAATAACTTTTGATGTTTTGAAGCATAGATTTTTTCCAATATAAAATAGCTTTGGTCATGGCAATATTGAAATAAACTTTAAATTGCTTTATCTTGACTAAAAATAGAGTTTTTGACATTATTTGTTCTGCAATGAACTTGACAATAGAGTCAAGGTCAAAGGTTAAGTAAATTTAATTTTGGATGTATAGCATTTTATCTAGACTTAACCAGGTGAGAGATCCAGTTTCATGAAGCCTCTTGATTCATCATACATCTCTTTTATTTTATTATCAAATACCTTTATAACCCAAAATCTGACAAAAAATAATGTTGGACAATAAATCAAGGTTACTGACTATTGTTAGATAGAATTACCTTTTTTTTTTTTTTACAATTACTACAACATAATAATGACTTCACGTACAGACTGCACTTAATTCTATAAAATAATGAATATTGATTTTTTAGTTTCAGGATATTGGTAGTTTCCGTGTATTTTCATGATGGTCTAATTATATATTGTACATGTATTGCTTTTATTATGTATATATAATATGTCAGTCATTTGAACAGTAATATTTTTCTGTAGAAAAGAACTTTTTTTTTTTTTTTTTTTTTTTTTTTTTTTTTGATGTTTACCTGAATTATTAAACAACTGGTTTTTGTTTAAGCACTGGATTTTATGACAAATTAAATAAAGTTTCAGATAACTGAGGTACTGAATCTCAAGTAGTGTAAGTGTTGTCTCAGGCTCGAAATTTTTTGTCGCCAAAAATTCCAATTGATTATGTTGCCAGTTTGTCAGTTCTGATGCCAGAACCCCCTTATTTGTGTCTTTTATTTGGATTAACATAAACTTTTATGTTGCCAAAATAATCACAGGAGTCAAATTTTCTTGCCCAACTTTTTTAAAAAATCACAATTTGCGACATTGGTGGTGCCCAGAACTAATTATAACTCTGCTTAAGACAAACTAAGATTTAGATCACTAAATATAAAACCTGAACCAACATGGTTATCTAACTAAATGGATATAACAATAAGCCTAACTTTACGGAACTAAACTAATTCCAAACTGAACCAACAATAAACTGAGCCCCACAAAACCAAACCAATCATTAGCCTTATCAACAAAACTGATCGGTAAATCTTACCAAACCAAAATAAACTAAATGTTATAATTTCTTACAAAGCCAAACCAACAAAAACTCGAGCCTTACCAAACCAAACCAATCATTAACCTTATCAACAAAACTGAACCATCAGTAAGCCATATCAAACCAAAATAAACTAAAGTTATAATTTTTTACAAAGCCAAACCAATAAAAACCAGGGCCCTACCAAACCAAGCCAAACCAGTCATTAGCCTTATCATCAAAACTATTATCAGAAGGCTTACCAAACCAAAATGAACCAACAGTTATCATTTCTTACCAAACCAAACCAACAAAAACCTGAGTCTTACCAAACCAAATCAACCATTAGCCTTATCAACAAAACTGAACCATCAGTAAGCCATACCAAACCAGAATTAACTAACATTTATCACTTCTTACCAAACCAAACCAACAAAAACTTGAGCCTTACCAAATCAAACCAATCATTAGCCTTATCAACAAAACTGAACCATCAGTAAGCCTTACCAAACCAAAATGAAATGACAGTTATCATTTTTTACCAAACCAAACCAACAAAAACCTGAGCCTTACTAAATCAAACCAATCATAAGCCTTATCAACAAAACTGATCCATCAGTAAGCCTTACCAAACCAAAATGAACCAATGAATAAGAAGTATACAGGACAAGCTCTATGTATTACCATTGTGGCAAATTGCAATTTTTTTTTTAAAAAAAGTTTGGCAACAAAATTTAGTTTTGTTTTGGTGACAAAGAACTGAACAAAGGCACGAGTAGAAGGATTTTGGTCACAAAATTTTGCCCCTGTCAACAAAATGTTTGGAACTAGAGCTAACTGGTATATACATTTATTGATATATACCATATTACCATTGTTAAAGAATATATTACTTAACTATTTTGTTTTTTCTTATTTCCTTTAGATACCTTTTGGTGAAGTTAGTATTGTACGTGATTGGTTTAATATTAGAGGACAGATACACAAGCCATCCAGGGAACATCACAAGCGACAGATTATGGGTCTTCAATGTCAGAGGAGTGAGGTAATGTTTCCACGATTTTTTCATATTCATAGTCTTTCAAATGCTCCAGTGGTATTGCAGTCAGAGAATTAGTCTTTAAATTTACTCTTTTTTTTAATTCATTCTTGACATAAATAAAATTGTATGATATTGAAATGATAAACCCACACAACCAACAAACCATTACTGCAGCTTAATTGGTCTTCATATTTTATCAAATCTGAATTTTGACAAGTATGTTAGTTTTTTGATAACAAAGCTCCCTTACACCTGGGTTCCAATCCCACTTAGGAAGGTCACACACTTAGGAAGGTCATAGTGTGTGAAAGTGTTTCACCAAGGTAAATCTTTTTATTAGGCTCTTAGGTTCCTTCCAGTACTCTCAGACTTCTTGGTTTCCTATGGCAACCTGGGCTCCTCATTTTCTTTCAGGATATGCTATCATTGCAATCAAATATTTGATTCTTGTATGTATAGGGTTAAAATTGCATGGTTTTGTTATTAAAATAAGTTTTGGAGAAAAATTTTTATCACATTCTGTGTTTTCAAATAAATAATAATATTGGGTGTAATGTAAAGATATAAGTTTCAGGTTTTTAATTTAAATAATTTTGGTTCAACAATTCTAGAGTTATTGATATTTTCAAGATGACTAAATCTTGGTGGGATGATTAATTTTTCATTATTAATTTTTTTTTTCAAATTTTTCAGGTAAGTGGGAGCAGATTCTGGGGATTATTCAAGAGTATTTGTGGAACTCCAGATATTTTCTTCAAGCATTGTTTTGTTTACAATATATGTCCAATGGCATTTATATCTCCTACAAGCAAGAACATCACACCAGCACAACTTCCTGTAAGAGAGAGAACTCTTTTATATAATGCATGCAATGCAGCTCTTTTGGAGGTGTTAAGAATTCTGGATGTCAAAGTTGTTGTTGCTATTGGAAAATTTGCAGAAGGACAGGCAGTTATGGTAGCAAATGATGCAAAAATGTCTAACATCACGATTCAGTCGATTCTTCACCCAAGTCCAATTAACCCTGCAGCTAATCGGGGTTGGGAGAGTGCAGTATTACAACAACTTAACGATATGGATGTAATGAAGTATTTTACTGTTTAAGGAAGAAAATACTATTTGAATTCCAGATTTCCCTGTTTCTGTACTTTGTGAAATTAAGTGAAATCTTAGTTTCGACATTTTTGTTGATATTTGTGTAAATGCATGGATTCATCATTGTTATTGTGTATATTGGTACAGTAGAATATTTTTTGTGATTCATTAAACAGATGCATTTTGTTTTAAACATTTGTGACAGAAAAACATTTTTTATGAATTTGTTTATCTTTTATATATTTATGATCTAAAAAAAACCATTTAATGCATTTAGAAGTTTATTAGTCGTTGAGATGTTTTACAATTTACGTGTTAGCCAAGTTTGGTGTGCAAAATAGACAGAACAACTTTGTTGCATGCGAAAAATTTCAAATTTATTAATTCTACCTAGAATATCTACAGCTTCAGTGGAACTATTGTAGTACAGCTGCAATGACCATAAAATGGCATATTCTCAAAATTTATACTTTTGTATGTGATGAAAACTTAAATTTAAATACCTGTATATATGTTAAATATTGCCAAAACAAATTATCAATTTGAATTCAACTAAATTGAAAGATGACTAGAAATGATGCTTTCAACAAAATTAAATAAAATTTTTTTGTTTCAATTCAAACAACTTACAAAAAAACTGAAAAATTTTGTTTTTCTAAGGCCTTGTGCAATACTTTTTAGAGAAATCCATAAATTTTTAATTTTTAATGTCATCATCAATACATCTAGGTATTTTAGTTGTTTTGTGTACTAAAAAATAAAGATGAGTGTAGATAATAACACTTGTCAATATCAATTTGTCTCTTCAATTAAAAGGAATCTTCAAATGAAAAACCTGTAAAAGTTTGATACATGTTTTTTTTTTCTTTTCAAGTTAACTGCCAAGCTATGATTTTGTTTTGTTTCTTTTCTTTTTTATTGAAATGGAAGAATTTTGAATGTGCTATTTTAGAAGAGTTTTGTTACAAAATAATTTCTCATTAATTTTTTTTTTTTTTTTTTTTTTTTTTTTTTTTTTTTTTTTGCAACTTTTAGACCAAGCATTAAATGTTTGAATTCCAAATTCATAAATAATCTAGACTTTCTGTCTACAAGGGAGATAACTCTGTTTCTGTTTTTACCGGATGACTGTTGTGATTTTATTTGAGCTGGATTGGAATATTTAAACCCCACTGCCATGTCATAATATGATTACAATGTCTTTATAAACATTCTTTGTAAATTATAGTTTAGTTTATATGCTACCTTTCAAAAAATTGTCATTTTATCCTCTTTTGCACTGTAATTTTTTTTAAATATTTGATGGCAATTAGACACTGAAATGATGGCCAGTTTGACTTTATCAATATAGAAATCCATTTTAGGGTTTTTAAGGTCCTCTTGTTTTACTTGTTGATGTATTCATTGAAATTAAAAACTGGAGATTACGGAGTCAGATTTTTCTCTAAAATTTATCCAATGTCTGACGTGTATGCTAATGTGTGCATACATATATAGGTATGTAACCTTAAGTCAGTTCAAAACTGTGTAGTGCAACGCAAGCAAGTTTTTAAATCTTCAAATTATTGCTTTTTAATCCCTGTTTATTACTGCCAAATCAAACTATTAAGAAGATAATTTGACATAAATAGGTTGATTTAAAAGATGTATTACAGGCAAATAGTCTATATACATATGTACGAAGAAACTCCACTGAGATCCATGTTAGAAGTGATATATTGTTTTAAACAACTTCATGTAGTTTAATATCTGTTATCAGTTACATTCAACTCATCACCGCTCTTGTAAAAACACTTATTGTTCAGTGTGTGTTAGCTAACAATGCACTCAAAACAATTATTTTGTTACTTTAAAAGATCGCAGCTAAATTTAATTATAGCTTTTACTATTTACAGATGGGACCAAAAGCAATTTTAGAAACATTTCTTAAATCTAATATGATTAAAACACAACAAATTACACACTTTAATTGCATGATAATCTGTAACAAGTTAAAAAACTTTATTTCTCTTGAATTTTTTTTTTTTTTAACAGGAACAATTTTCTACAATTGATGGAAACGGTTCCACTAAAATATGACCTTACATCATCCTATACTTTGAAGACTCCAATTCATTTTGTTATATTACAAACAGTGGTTTTGTTATTATGGTAACAATTACATACATTTATTGACCAATTCACAATGACATATCCATGTCAAACGTATGTTACCTTTTAACTAAGGCCAAGGTCAAAGGTACATTAACATTTTGCCAGTGTATTAAGTTAAGATTGAAGGAATATTGCCAATTTGACATTGAACTCATGTTAAGGTAAGGGTATATTGACAATTTGACATTGACCCCATGTCAAGGTCAAATATATATATTGCAAATTTAACTGACCTCATGTTAAGATTAAGGTTATATCGACAATTTGACATTGACCTCATGTCAAAGTCAAAGATATATTGCCAGTTTGACATTGACCTCATGTCAAGGTAATAGGTATATTGACTATTTGACATTGACCCCATGTCAAAGTCAAAGATATATTGCCAATATGACATTGACCTCATGTCAAGTTAATGGGTATATTGACTATTTGACATTGACCTCACGTCAAAATCAAAGGTATATTGACAGTTTGAAATGGACCTCAGGTCAAGGTCAAAGATTTATTGCTTTAAGCCAGTGTAACAAAATCATGTATGACTTGACATAGAGTTTAAAACTATTGAAGTTGTGTTCACAGAGTCAACTTTTTAAGGTGAATTTGTTTTTAGACATATGTTAAGAAAATGCATTATGCTCGTTCAAGCAGAATTGATAACAATTTTTTTTTTTTTAAAAAAAAAAAAACTTTCACAGTCATTAGTAAGACTCAAATGAAAATTCCTTTCTATATTAGTGATTGTTTACTTACATCATTAAAAATGCTACAAAACAGTAAAACTGTTTCCTATGCCATTTCAGATCAATAAGAAATGGTGAAAATTTCCTCTAAAACAACACAATGACTTCTTTTTTTAAAATAGACTTTCTTTTACCATGAATTTAGTATGTTAAAATATGTGTTACATTGTATTTTGATAACATTTTTTAAAGAAAAATGGACATCTACAACACATATATATATATATATATATATATATATATATATATCGGTATATGTTGATGTTTATGACTTTTATATATATACATTATATAATATCTGTTCCTATTTATACTGAATAATTTATTATGATTCCTGATTAGTACAACCTTGTGTGTTTTTATTGACCAACTTTTATTTATCAATGCTAGTCATTTCTGTACTTTTACTTACAAATTTTGTTGAGTTCTTTTTCTCTTTTTTAAAATATATTTTAAACATGTAAGAATTTTAATTCATATCCATGGTTTTTATAAATCTTTCTTACAACTAGGCCTTTACATTCTTGTGTAATTGATAAATTAAATTGGCTTAATCATCGAGTGATGAATTAGAATTGATATTAGTGCTCATTTTATTATGAAACTTGACTTGAAAATCTTATAGTTTCTCAAATTGTTGAGAAGTCAACAAAGAATTAACTCAGAATTCATTGAACTGTAAAGATACCATAAGAAACTACACTCAACTTAAATATTGCTATTTCTCTCTCATCAATAATTTGTAAATTTTCAGTTTTGTAAGACAGTTTTTATTTTGTTCAACAAAACTACACTAAGCAATTTAACTACAACATTAGATAGTCAAGTTGAACTGTGTAATGTTTTAAAAATTGACTTTGAAATATTCCCCTAATTTGAGTTTAATGAACACTTCATTGAATGAATGATTGTGAAAATAGGACCTTTCTGAAAAAAAAAAAAAACATTATAAAATTGGATGTTTTATAGAAGTTAGATAAAATAATGCAGATTTCTAGACATGGCTATTAGCATTAAATTTTGTTCTCTATGCTCAGTATACAAATGTTCAAAGATGTAGATCTATGGTTACAATCAAGAAAGCTCAATTCTTCACCTCATTTCAAGAACTGACTCTTTACTTATTTGGGAAGTAATATCGACTTGGACACTAAATAAGATAACACCCATCACCCTTCACACTTCATTTTTTTATGAAAGCCAAGTTGACCAATCACCTTGACTTTTTTAATATTAACATACATGTGATTCAAGCATGTATTTTTTTGTATTTGTGAATTTAAAATTAAAATTCAATGAGCATCTTTTATCTGTAAAAAGTGGAGAATTCTGCTAAAATAGTTAAACACTTTACAGCATGCTACATCATGAAATCCACCAATACTTCAAAATCTAGGTTTACAACTTTGTGAATTTTCGTTCTAATCAAATATTTGAATTTTACAGTTTTGTGAATTTTAACAGTACTCAAATGGTTAAGTTTTACATTTTTGTGAATTCTAGTTGTGCTCCAATATTTAAGGTTAACAGCTTTTGTGAATTCTAGGGATGTACTAATATTTAAGGTTTACAGTTTTGTGAATTTTAGAGGTACATCATTTATAAGGTTTACAGTTTTGTGAATTTTAGAGGTACATCATTTATAAGGTTTACAGCTTTGTAAATTCTGGAGGAACATCATTAATAAGGTTTAAAGTTTTGTGAATTCTAGACGTACATCAATAAATTCTAGACATACATAAATTTTAAGGTTTACAGTTTTGTAAATTCTAGAGGAACATCATTTATAATGTTTACAGTCTTTTGAATTCTAGAGGAACATCATTTATAATGTTTACAGTCTTTTGAATTCTAGAGGAACATCATTCATAAGGTTTACAGTCTTGTGAATTCTTGAGGAACATCATTTATAAGGTTTATGGTCTTGTGAATTCATTAGGAACATCATTTATAAGGTTTACAGCTTTGTAAATTCTAGAGGAACATGATTTATAAGGTTTACAGTTTTGTGAATTCTAAAGGAACATTATTTATAAGGTTTACAGTTTCATGAATTTTAGAGGTACATCATTTATAAGGTTTACAATTTTTTGAATTCTAGAGGTACATCAATTATAAATTTTACAACTTTGTGAATTTTAGAGGATCATCAATTTTAAGGTTTACAGCAATTGTGAATTCTAGAAGTACTCAAGCATTTGGACTTGCATTGTTTCATTTTTTAGGATTTTTTTCTCCATTATCTAGCTGTCAAAAAGCCAGATATTGTTACAAGATGACTTTTTCTGTTATACATTATTCATATTAAGTGTAATTGTATATACTTTAGCGGTGTTCTTGAAAAATGTAGAAGATACAAAGGTGTGTCCGTAATATTAAAAAGGGGGGAAGGTATATTATAAGATACACCATGAAGTGTGTTTTTATAAAAATAGAAGTTAGAAATGTGAAAAAAGATTTTGTTTAATTCTTGATAATCTGCAAAATCTATTTTATTATTTCGTTTTTATTTTTCATATTATGTTATTATATATTAATACTGCCATTACTATTCTATTGCTGTGTATGTAGTCCCTTATTTATTCTTTTGTATTTAAGGTGTATTTTTTAATGAAATAAGCCCCTACACAATTCAATGGGCATGGACTAAAATTATATAAATGGAACAGTCCATTGAAATATGTAGGAAAATGAATTATGTTATAGACTCTAAATACATGTACATCATATTTGATGGCAGCACTATAGTCTATTGATTTTGTGTTTTTGTGTACATGAAGTGCAACATGTTTAACCTGAATATTTAACCTTGCATTTCTATGTTAGTTATAGACTGTCCCGAGATAATTCCAGATTTAATGTCATGAAGGGACTGCATTACTAGGCCTGCCCTTGCATGGCACATTTGTTTTTTCCATCATTTTTGTTGGCACAAATTCTTTACCAACTTTTGTGGACTGAAGGATCAGAGAAAAGGTCTTATACTTTGTAATTTTTATGAGCTCAAGTCTTGTCAAGCTTATATCTTGTGTTATCTCCCTTTCCTTTCCATGTATGAAAATGAAAGGTTAAAGGTCAAATATTAAGCTGGTTGAACTTGTCACACTGATTGGTTTTATTATGTTTTATCTGGTTCGATTTTCTGTGTATAGTTGGGTTTTTAATTTTTTATGTGGCATAATAATATTTAAGTTGCAGCTTAAAATGAATCATAGATCAGTTATGTCGTGTTTTTGTTTTTATCTGATGTTGGAATATCTAGTCCAAGCACCCTCTCTCTTCTCTCTCTCTCTCTCTTTCTCTCTCTCTCTGTCATTTGTTTGAAACAACCTTTCACAACCATTGTGTTTACATCGTAGTTAATGAAATTAATATTCAATATTATACTACTTTGCTGACACATTGCTATAATTCTTCCTAATGACTCCTATCACTTCAGTGTATGAAAAACTATTGTTTACTTGTAAATAATAATGAAACTCTGTCACTTCTCTGATGCCATGGTAAATTTAACAAATTTGCCCTAAAGTCAGAAATTTTTTTAGTTGAAATTTTTGACCTTTTATTTCTGCTAAAAATCAATTTCACCTTTAAGAAACTTTCTTGTATTCTTCTTTGACTAGTCTCAGTGTACCATTATTTTTGACGATAATGTTGTAATTATATAAAGATTGTCTAAAGGTTGTACATTTCTTTTTTTCTTTTTTTTTTTTTTTTTCTTTTAGGCAGAGTGAATATAAACACAGAAAAAACTTATTAGAATCAACATAAATTCAGCTTTGGTAGCTACTTTTAAAACCCAATCTGGTATTGTTTTTTACTCTGCCATATAATCTGGAATGGGCTTTTATTTCAGACAAATTGATTTTTATAAAATCCATTTACCATGCTAATATACTCTTAAACTATTATGGATTCACTGAATGTTTTACTTCCATTCAGAAATATTCCTAAGATGGCTTTTTAGGGAAGAAAGGTGTAAAAAGAATTTGTCTACATTTCCATGGGAACAGGTTGATTATTATTTTTTGTATATATATCCATGGCTACAGTTAAATTATAAATGTGTGAAAATCTCCATGGTTTGGGATAAAATTTGATTTTTTAAAGTTTCAGTTAAAATATGAATTTTAATGTAATTATTACTATGATTACCGAGAGAAAATATTTTACTTCTTATTTTAAAAAAAGTTTATTCACTGTTTTTATTAAGAAGTGGCTCTGACGTATTCTCTCTTTTGAAGATGTTTTTTAAATATTTTATTTTTGACAATAAAGTCTTCCACACTTATTGATGATTTCTTTTTACCAAGATTTTCATACATTTTTAAGAAACTTTTTTTCTACTGATGAAGTTAGCATAGTTATGTGTACTGTTTTACATATAAATATCTGAAAAGTTGAAAAATGGATGTGTACTGCATGCAGAGAGTTTTAATCCATGTTGTTTGTTTTTGTGTTGATATATACATATTATATATATACATCTCAAAAAAATCTTTTTTGGAATTTTTTCTTTGTAATCTGTATAAAGTAATTCTATTGTATTCATACTTTTTGTGTTTCAGTGCTTTTTAAGTCTTTTGTAGGTTTTTTATTATCATTTAATGTAGTGCACACCTTTAAAAAAAACTCCAAGATCTCTTTTATAATAAAATGGGTTTTGTTTGAATAAAGCATGTGCTTAATTTGAATTTGGAGTTGTTGTGTTTTTGCTTTTTTTTTTTTTTTTTTTTTTTCAGTGAGAGAGAGATTGATTTTCTTAGATCTCATTCTCACGGCCCAAACTCAGGGTTACTTTGCTAATATTAAGTTGGTCAGATCTGGAATTGGAATGAGGGGGCATCAGTGGCTAAGTGGTCTGAAATGTGCTCTTACGTATTGCAGTGCCTTTCACTGCTTAGGTTCAAATCCCTCTTGCACAGATCCTAGTTTGGGGAGGTTTGTAGGTTCTCTGGCTAAAAGTCAGTACTTTTCTCCAAGTGCTCTGGTTTTCTCCACCATTTTAGAACTGGCCACCTCAATAAAAGTGGAAAAAATATTGACTGGGGTATAAAACAATATTACTCAATTCTGGAATGTTAGGTGAACAAACACTAAGAGGCATTAAGTAATCGTGACCCATAAGCATGCACTTTGGATCATAATCAGATTTTTGATAACATTTACAAACACTACTGCTAGAAGAACATTACAGTCTGAAAGGAGAGTAAAGTGTTGTAGTTAGGAACCACAGTCAGGTCATTCATTACAATTTAAAATTTGAGATAACACTTCCTTACCTGGCACTTCATGAAGTACTGATTCACTTCATGTCAGGTTAACGTGACCCGGGGGGAGCAGTATGAATGTCTTTGACATGGTACAGTGAGCTAGCACCTTCACAAATAATCACCCTGAGTGCACACTAATACAAGGCAGATCATAATAAACATCTTGGGCATACACAAATTTGTTCTTGGATTAATCCTTAGAAAACAATAAACTTGCTCTCATCATGAGTAGCTGAAAAATTGCTGATGAGATGTATAAGTTTAACTTTACAATCAACTAACCACATAAACCATAGTCACATAAATATTTCCAACTTCTCCCAGAGCTGATGTAGTCTCAATATGAATGACAAATTCTTGGCTATTATCCAAGACAATCGCCTAGTAAATGGTCAACAACATATTGTACTACATGTACTACATTTTACAGTTACTACTAAGTGAAATATTTTTAACTGGAGTAATGTTTTCAGAGTGGAGTACTGGTGTTTTATGCCCCAGTCAGGAATCTTTCACTTATTTCGAGGCAGTCAGTTCTGGGATGGTGGAGGAAACCGCAGTGCCCGGAGAAAAACCACCGACCTTTGGCAAGCAAACTGACAAACTTTCTCACACTAGGATCTGACCTGAGTGGGAATCAAACACATGCAATGAGAGGTGCTGTGATCCGTAAGCACACACTTTAGACCACTCGGCCACCGAGGCCCCTTAATGTAATCAGGTTAAAATTTTAGCAAACCTTAACTCATCAGAACATAGAATCTTCTGAGAGGTCATTTAAGTAGAGTTGATTTGGGTAATGGGGTTTTACATCCCAGTCAAGAATATTTCACTTGTATTGAGAAGTCACCAGCTATAGACGAAAGTGCAGAAATTTTGCATATGTATTGCACGGATGGGATTATACAGCAGGGTTCTCTATCGTGCTACTCCTACTGTGGACACGAGACCTCGTTCATTTTAAGTTCCCATACGAAAGAACTGTGACTTTCACTTCCTAGTGCTAAGTGTTTGGCAAAAGAACAGTAAATACCCACTTTCCAGTCTTGGGTAAGACCTGGTCGGGGTTCGAACCCATGACTGTGTCATTTTAGTAGAATGATTATTATGACATAATTTGATAAAAATGTTTACCTGTTAACCTACTTTAATACATTTGAATATGTAATAACAGATTTTAAAAGTTTGGTAGATTTCTTTTAAAAAATCATTTTTTTCACTTTTCCAGAACTACCCACCACAATAAAAGTGAAATATTTTCCACAGCATTCCATCAAATTTCTGGTATTACACAAAATCTTTATACTGTTATAAGAGTCTTTGGTGGCCAAACAATCTACAGCACAAACGTACAGATCACAGTGTCTCTTACTGCCTAACACATTTCTTTTTAAATATTAAAGAGACTTGACTGTTTTGACAACAGTAAAAACATACAAATCTTTTTTTTT
The DNA here is from genome assembly GCA_029721355.1 of Tegillarca granosa. Classification (NCBI taxonomy): domain Eukaryota; kingdom Metazoa; phylum Mollusca; class Bivalvia; order Arcoida; family Arcidae; genus Tegillarca; species Tegillarca granosa. Next base: position 25,978,517 of record CM056609.1, on the reverse strand, counting down.
TTAATCAATATTTTATTCTGCACTGATAACAGATGGAATAAAAATACTTGTTGTGTACCTCCATGTGTTCTCTTAATTGACCTTTTGTTCTTCTAATTCCTCGGACTTAAATACATTGTACACGTAATCATTTCATATAAATAAAGTCTAGCATTTACTGTTTTACAGTTACCATTTTTTTTTTATCAAGAAATCATGATCACATGAAATGAGAAGAATGGAGAGAACAGTTACACACAAAGAGGATTGGTACAGCCCCATTAACATTTTAACAGAACAACAAGAAATCCACAGATTTAATTAAATGTCTCGCCTGGTTAGTTTTTGATTGAGTAAAAAATACATTACTTAAACATAAACTTTCACATTTTAACATACCGCTGCCGCCGAAACTGGAAAAGTCTGAAAAGCAACACCTAAGTCCTTTATGGCATTGCCAGGCTTGACAATAAAAACAGCAATGTACATGTATGTACATAAACATTATATAGACAAAACAATTTCAAAAAAATTGATTAATACAAATCAGAAGTTAGAACAATTTGATCAATATTATCTATTTTTCTCTGTTTAAAAATTTAAAAAAGTTTTGAATTAATTAAATGCAATGCATTCAAAAGAGATGTTTTTTCAAAAGCTTTCAAATGAAAAAGAGAAAAAATAAACCTTAAAGATTTCTGATTAACCAGGTAACCACAAACAGGTACAAGAAAAGTGTACTTTTACATGAATTTAATCTTATTAACTTTAACACTATACATGTCAGTACAATGATGTGTGCATTAGGATACTTTGTTATTTCAGTACTCGAATAAGCAGATAGAAAATCACCTGTCCATTATGGTTCATTGATGCATTGTGACTCCCAAAGGCCGGTTTTCAGAAGTAAATTATTAGGATGTTACATGATTTCGGCACCTATAAAAGGCCGGTGTTCGGAATTCAGAGGGACGGTTTATGAAAGTTTATTTTAATATAAACAAAGAAGGATAAATTCGGGACCGGTCCGGCATGTTCGGTTTGTGGAGGTGATCGGTTTTTAGAAGGGCCGGTATTCGGAAGTTGCACTGTATAAATACATTTCTCCATTTCAATACCGACAAGCATATTTCTTCACTCTCTCTCTCTCTCTCTCTCACTCTCTCTCTCTCTCCCTCTCTCTCTCTCTCTCTCTCTCACACACACACACACACACACACACACACACACACACACACACACACACACACACACAATTACTTCTTTACTCTTCATAACAATGATTATTTCTCAATAATCTTGAATAAATGTGAACACAGAAGTCAAACTGATATCAGAGAGATTATGACAGAAGAATCAGAACTTTTGTACTTTGTTAACTTCTGTAGTAGCATAAAGAAGAGTTCCACAACTTAACCCTACTGTGATCTACAATAGAAATTACCTCTGCACTAAATCACATGTAGACGTGTCAATCAAGTCGCAAAATAATACTAGTAAACATTGACATCGATAGGATAAAGTATTCAAAGTTAAATTCTTTCTGTGATCTACAAAATGACACCTACAATGTCTGAAAATCTTCAAAATCATCAGAATTAATCAGAGTTCATATAAGCCAGATTTAAGTGTAGCATATTTGGACCTGAACTCGTGCTCTTGGCCACTCTTAATGGTATAGATTTCAAACATAAACAAGAAGTTTTAAACTTTGCTATTATTCGACTTTCTTCTTATGTGTTCCTTTCTTATAATGAGATCAGTCATTTTGTACACAGTTGGATTTCGAAGCAAACAGGCATTGAGTATATTTACGGTAACTATTTAGCTTTTCTTCCAGTGTTCAGAAACAGCAACTCCCCCTGCCTCAAGCATACACTATATCTGTGCTATTTCACTTGGCTCAGTTATTTACAATGGGTTCAGGGCCTTCAAATTCCATTCCAACAGATTTTAAAAATCAATCATTTTTCTTTTTCTTTCAATCATCCGTATCTTTGACTGTCAACAGGTTACCTATTTCCATTTGTTTACCAATATTCTCACACTCAAACGCTGATACTACAGAATATAGCCCACTCACACCGCCATTCTGCCGTAAAATATCCAGCATATCCATTGGATGTAGTTCTTTATCTATTACAACAGTCATGCCAGTAGGGTCTTTACGTAGTTGATAATTAAGTCCCTTACTACTGGACAGTGTCCTTATTTCTGCTATTTCTATATCAGAAAAACCTGAAAGATATGTGAATAAAATCATTATAAGTAACATTGGGATTGGAGTGAAGTTATAGTAAGTTACATTCGATCAAGATTTTTTTCCTTTATTAAGATTAGTTCTGACATGTTAGAGAAATCTAAAGTGCCTTGGGAAAATCACTGATCTATAGCTAGCAAACTGACAGAGTTCCTCTCACACTAGGATCTGTCTTGAATGGAATTTTAGAGGCACTTTTATCTGTAAGCATGCACTTTAGAAGTTTAGACCACTCGACCCCTTACAGCATTATGAGGATTTAAATCAAAGGTTCTTTCTATATAGACTTAAGGTTGTAGAGATTTCTTCTTACTTGGAGAGGTTTTCTTCCCAGCGATGTCCAACCGAAACTTAAAAGTGACATTTTTGAAAGGACACAGAAATAACTGTGTGTGACATTTTTTTGAAAGGTCGTGAAAATAGCAGTGTTTGTAAATCTATCAGACACACAACAAAAACTGATTTCAGATTAATATAGGAGATGCATGATTACCCTGTATCTACATGTACATGTATAAGGCTAGTAAAACCACAAAGTAACATGAACTTGATTATGATGTAACAAGAATTCCACGGATTTTAATTTCTCGCCTGGTTAGTTTTTTGATCAAGTAGGAAATACATTACTTTAACGTAAACTTTCCATTTTGACACACCGCCGTCGCCGCCGCCGAAACTGGAAAAGTAACACCCAAGTCTCGCCTTATGGCGATGCCAGGCTCGACAAAAATCCATCAATTCAATCTGATTTTGATTGGGCTGTCAAAATCCATTAATGCAATCTCAAGTCAGTGATAAATTAAGACAACATTGAACATCAAAATGAAAACTTACCTGGCTTAAATTCCAGAGATTCTAAGGTAGTTCGTTTGATATAATCCAGGATAATCTCGTTACACACCTGAATAATCCACCTCTCAAATGGACTGGATAAATTCATATTGGCCGTGCGAAGAGCATCAGCCTTCTCGTATACTTCCCTATATGTCACCCATAACTTTGTCTTATGATTTCCAGCTGTAACTATCTAAAATTAGAAATGTCAACAGTGTTCAATTAAAGCTGTTTATTTCCACCGGTAGCTATCTAAAATTATAAGTGTCAACAATGTTCAATTAAAACTGTTCATTTCCACCTGTAGCTATCTAAAATAGAAGTGTTAAATTTAGGGTTCATTTCCAGCTAAAGCTATTTGAAATTACAAATGTCAATAGTGTTCAATTAAAGCCTTGATTAACGTTGCTATCTACACCAACAAAGCCCATGTTTATGTTCTGTCTCTGTATGCACAATGTATAAGTAACCCGATTTAACACACGGGTTTTTCAACAAGTTCACTGATCTCCCTCCTCATTATAAAACCTTATACAGACTAAAATCTAAACAATGAGCCAAAATTCACAAAACTGGCATTAATCATCCATAATATGTATTGTATTATTTTCTGCAGCATGGCTCTTTTTGTAAAACGTACAATTAGTTCCGAGATGGTGGAAGTCAGACAAACCACCAACCTTTTTCACATTAAGATCTGTCATAATTAATTTCCAACATTGTCTGTCTAATCTAAGTCCAAGAGTTTAAGAGCTTAAATAAAAGGTCTATGGGCCTTCATGCTCACCTTAGGATATGTCCAAAATATTTGGCAAAGAAAGAACTTGATTACAAACACTTACCAAGTTTTTTTCAAGTTTGGAACTGCCACAGTACTTAATCAGAAACATCTAGTCACAGTTCATTAATAAATAGCTAACAGCATGTAGTAACTAAAGTGCAATGGAGGAGAAGATTAAAATGTAAAAAGTTTATGCACAACAGACAGCGGATAAAGATGAATAACAATAGCTCATCTGAGCTTTCAGCTCAGGTGAGCTAAAACTGGCTTTTTACTCAAATTTCAATAGCATAATGCAACAAAGAGTACAGGTCTCCTCCTTGAATGAAACATCAATCCAATGCAAGATCAAACACCAGTTAATTGGATGTTGCCAATTCATTCAGCGTTATATGTAAAGTACATGCACAATTTTAGGACAGTTTCATATCTTGTTTGAGTTGATGATACTGAATCCTATCAGATATTTACCCTGATGGCAGGAAGTCTTTTATATAAATTTGACAAAGCATCTGCAGCAGCAAGTTTCTTAGCTTCTTCTTTGTTAATAGTATAAGCCTCACCGATTGGTTGATTCTGCAACCATATGTTGCATCTAAAAATAGAAAATTTGACATGTATTAATCTCTAATATAATAGCTGAAGCAAGTATTTTACCCTTAAATCTGGTTGGTTAAGAGTACAAATAATAATGAAAAGGAGGAAACCAATGTAGCTGAAGCTATATACCATGTACATGTAGTTTACACAAAGACCTTACTCTCTGTTTAAATCTCTAAAGACAGCTCATCATACAAAGAGTTAAAGAACTTTAGAAATGATTCTCATTCAAAAGATCACTAGAATCTTTAGATTGGACACAAGATATAAGTTATCTCAGGAAATTTTAGTCTCTAGGGGGGTTGGAACCCACAACTTTTGATATCATAATCAAATGACATACTCTACCAGTGAACTCTGACCTTCCTTAGCTATGCTTAACTTACAGAAACAAATTCAGACAGATACTTTGAGAGATACACAAAAATACTCAACTCTGTGAGATATTCAGAAAATCACCAAAGTGGTTTAACCAACACTCCCATACAATACAAGGGACTTTGTGGCCAAGTGGTCTAAAGTGTGCACTTACAGTGATCACTCTGTACTCTCATACCCTTGGTTCAAATTCCATTTAGGCAGATCTTGGTGGGAGAAAGTTTGCCAGTTTGCTTGCCTGGGTCATGTGATTTCTGTGCACTCTAGTTTCCTCCACCAACCCAGAGGGGACCTCGGTGGCCGAGTGGTCTAAAGCACATGCTTACGGATCACAGCGCCTCTCACTGCCTGGGTTCGAATCCCACTTGAGACAGATCCTAGTGTGAGAAAGTTTGTCAGTTCGCTTGCCGAAGGTCGGTGGTTTACTCTGGGTACTCCGGTTTCCTCCACCATCCCAGAACTGACCACCTCGAAATAAATGAAAAATTCTTGACCGGGGCATAAAACACCATTACTCCACTCCACTCCATTAACCCAGAAATGACTGCATCAATACATGTTAAAGAATCTTGACTAGGAAATGAAACACAATAACTTCACTCCACTCCTCAAAATACTAGCCACAAACATGGCATACCCAACCAATAGAACTTGTCCTTCCATAACCATGCCAACTTACTTATATATATTGGGAGCCTTGGTGTAAATACATCTATTCCACCACTGAAGTAACATGCCGTTACGATAAGCACTATAGAATAAAATGTCAAATGCATGAGATTTCCGAACATCACATAAGTCCTCTTTTTCCATGATAACAAACTTATCTAAAACTTTCCAAGGTTCATGTGGATTCTTTCCAATTTGAAAAAGATCCGTAGCATTGGATTCCACATCTGGATTAGATAATATTTCAGACAGAGTTGCAGTATTCATTTTTTCGTAAATAAGTTTATGGCGTTCCCTCAGTGCAGCTATAACTGTATATTGAGATATTTTATTTTCTTGTCTCAACTCTTCTATCTTTTGTATGAAAAATTCATCCTTTGTATCTGGTTGGGTTGCCACTCTAATCAAAAACTCCTGACACTCGTTATCCTGTGCAGCTTTTTCACACACATCATCATAAATGTCTTTGCTGAAAAAATAAAAACCATTAAAACAATTACTGTAAAATCATCAATTTTCATGATGTCCAATTTTCGTGGTTCTAAGAAAAAAATAGCATTTCCTTGGGGGATGAGTTTGTGGTTATGACCGTAGTTGATAAAGTGAAGTGCATCAGTGATTTTGCTATGATTTTTAAAAACTACTTCTACCTTTCAGATTGGGAAAATTTGGACCCTTTTATGTCACATATTACGCTCAGAATTTTGAAATTCATTGCAAAGATCTTATATTGTGACAATATCTAACATTTTTTGTCTGTCAGAACAGTTTTAGACAACTGGATTTAACTTCAACTATTTGATTGTGTGTCACTGTTGCCTTTTGGGAAATTTTAGTTGTCAAATTGGAAAATTTTAGTCAATTTTAGGCAAACAAAACCACTGTGCATGTTGTAAAAACATCGTCTTATGTGTTCAGTCTTACCGGTTTACTCTACTTCTTTCACCCGTGTCATAAAAAAAGGTAAGTTGTGATAAACCTATACTAAACTATTTCATTGACATGTAAATTTGTGGGTCAAGGTGTCCACAAAAACAACAAAAATTGAGCCACAACAAAAATTGTTGATTTCTTTTACTTTTCTTTTGATAATTTTTTTGCAATTTCAACTAGACCATGCCATTTATCCTCAAGAACTTTGTGCAGTGATTTTTTGTTATAAAATCTATTCATTTACTTTTCAACAAGGCCAATCTCTTCAACTGGTACAGAAATTGTCTTCCAATTTTAACTAGACCATGCCATTTATCCTCAAGAACTTTGTGCAGTGATTTTTTGTTATCAATCTATTCATTTACTTTGCAACAAGGCCAATCTCCTCAACTGGTACAGAAATTGTCTTCTTTTTTTAAGTTTGCAAATTACTTTTATTCCAATTGCTTAAAAGTCTTTTAGACTTCCGTTGTCAATGAAGCCGAAAGCGTCAATGTAGATGTATTTCCTATTGCTGTGTGAAAATATTTCTCTAGTTAAGGAATAAATTAATTTCTTGCAAATTCTAAACATATTTTCCAAATATATCTGATATGGGTTATTGTCATATACAATAATTAAAATATGATGTGATTTCTACAAGTACAAAGTTATTTCATCAGCTTGGAGTAAAAGGATAAGGAACATGAGGAAATAATTGATAGAAATCAAGTAAGGGTTCAAACCCAATATCTTTAAATCATATGGTCACAGCTTCAACCACACAACCATGAATCTATCAAGGGTCCATAAACAAGTCACATTTGCAGAACATGAGAAGCAAATTTTTTTTAATAATTAATATTATTATTATTATTATTTTTTTTTTTTTTTTTTTTTTTTTTTTTTTTGGTCAACTGCAAAACATTTTTCAGATTTCGACATATGAAAAACTTACGTAATTCTGTATCCATGAGCCCCTGGGTCCTGTTCTTCAATGATGAGGCTTTCCGGTTCTGAGATCAAAACTTCTAAAGCCTTCTCATACAGCCTTGATTTCAGGATTTGTCTATTATAACCAAAGACTCGGGCAAGAAAAATATCACCAGACATCTTAAGTGCAGCACTCAATAATTCTATATTATCTATTCTGGTAACCACGGATGTCTAAAATATACATGTATAAATTGAACATCACTTTTCCTTTCCATTTTTCAGTTTTAAGTTTTTAATAATTCTATATTATCTACTGGCTACAACAGATGTCTAAAACTAACACAAATATTTTGAGTTTCAAAGTTCTGAAGTTTTAAGATTTTTAAAACCCTTGTTAAAATGTTCCTTTATGTCAAGAATCCTTTATAAACAGATAAAAAGAAGGAAAATTTCTACAAAAATTAATTTATTTGGAAAATATATAAACCAATAGATATACAGTAATAGAAAAAGGCCCAGAGACATAGGTTGTACAATTTTTCTCAACGAAATTTTAATTCTTTTCGAACTGCAAAAATTTGTTCTGTGTACATTTTTCACAAGGCTTATTTTAACAGATTTTTTTTTTTCAGTCAAAAATTAAGTTTGAAACAAAAATTAAAATTAAGCTATTTCCAAACATTTTGATCCTGATGAACCATGTTAGGCATTTAAAGGTTTCATTTTACCAACAATTGTATGAACATTTATCCTACCTCAAACTTGAATCTCAGTCCCAGGTTAAGATATTTACAAGCATCCACTAGAATATCTACTGGAGAACTTTTCATTTTCCTCTTGTTGTTTAAGTTTAACAAATACATTTTTAGTCGTTTAAGCTCATTTTCCTTGAAATGTTTAGCAAGCATCTCTTCAGTAGCTGGAATGAATTTTGAAAACATGGAAAATAAATGTAAAAAAAAAGCATACAGCTATTTAAAAAAAAATTAACAAAAAAATTTAACTTTAATGCCTTTCTACTACTTTGCCACTTTGCTTATCACAATTTTTTTTAAGTCCCAAAATCTATTTCTCCTATGTTTGTGCCTATTAAGCCTTCCTTTAGGTTTTTATCTCAAATTCAATTATAACTCAACAATCAGCAGACTGAATGTGAATGTTTATTTATCATCGACTAGTTTCATCGTAAAAGATCCAGCGTCTTCAGGATAGGTTTGGGATTGTTACCAGAATTGGACAACATGACGGTGTAATGTCCAGTGCTGCTCATCAGAGCTCGATAGTTTTGTACATTTTAGTCAGTTAAAATGTCTGTTGGAGAGACTAGTTTAATAGTTTCAGTATATAAAGAGCCAAAAAAGTATTACATGAGTTAAATGTGGTAATTTGGTGGACATTTATTGTGACTGTATCATACACTGTCACGTATTATAATGAAACGCCATACATTGTATTCTAAAAGTTATTATTATGTTACCTTTAAATGTATGCTTGCGGAATAAATGAATTGAAATTGTATGTTAGGTAAGCTCAGAACATGGTGAGGTCGATCTTTTAATAAACTGAAAAAGGGTTTAAGTTCTTTTTAAAATACAATGTACCTTTTTTCAGATAATATATAATATATAATTTGAAAAATAGAATCTACTGGATCCAACAGTGGGCTCTTAAATTATTTAGAATTCCAGGGTGTTTGTTTCTCTTATTATATCTTAAATTTTACTTAACAAATTTATGGCAATCAAACAAGGTTTTATTGTCTACAGTGATGGAAATTTTAACCAGTCTGATAGGCTGAGACAAGTATGTACCTTTTGGGAAGAATTGGTTACTTGTCAAGTGTCTTACCGGTATATAAAATGGTAGAAAATTTTAAATAAACAAACAAGAAATGGTTAAAACTTTTGATTTATTTCCATAACGGAAGTCAATAATTTGTCTTATTATGTCTCATTTTATTTCAGTTAAAAATGATTTATATAATTTTGGAACTTTGGATTAATTAATTTCATCATAATGGAAATCATTAATTTCCAAATGATTGGATTATCATTTTTATCTAACTTTAGCCCCTAGTGTCTGTGATGAGAAATGAATTTCCAAAGCGTGCACACAAGGCACAGCCAAATTAAACTGGTATTTTTGTTAAATATATATGTTCAATAAAAATTTGGATATATACTCAATGTGCAAGGAAGAAAATTTTGACAATAAGTTTTTCTAAGAGATTGAGTCTTAAAACTGTTTAACTTTTTTAACGACGAACACATAACTTTGCTTTATAAATGCAAAAAATGTATAAGCCAATAATGTTCAACTAATGGAGATTGATGACGCAACTCATTTTATTCTGATTATTCAACATAATCATGACAAGACAATAAGCAAGCAGGGCATCAATTATTAAATTTATAACCTGTATAAATAGAATTACTTTATAAAAACATACATGTAAATTGTACATGCACTTTTTTAAAATGAACTTTTAACAAATATCAAACAAAGAACTTTCAAATTGGCTCAGAGGATATTCATAAAAGATAGCTTCCACAGGAATGAACAATGTCCATAAAATTCCAAAATAAGTAATATAATTCCAATAACAAGAATTCCATGAATTTAAATGCCATGGCTGGTTAGTTTTTGACTGAGTAAAAAAAAATTACTTTTAACATAAACTTTCTCAGTTTGACATGCCGCCGCCACGATGACACTGGAAAAGTAACGTCTAAGTCTCACCTTATGGCAATGCCATGCTCAACAAAAATATACATGTATAAGTTTATGTTTCAGAATTATTAAAAATGCTCATTATAATTCAAGCAGAAAATTCACTTCACCTTCACTTTCTCTATTCTTTTTTGGACAGTTGGAATCAAAATGACCATCTTGACCACAGAACTGACACCAAATATCTTCCAATTCTTCTCCAATATTTGCCGAATTGCAATCCCTTGCCTTGTGACCAAGTCCACCACAATTAAAGCATCTTGTCCATGGACAATCCTTAGCAAGATGTCCCTTTTCTCCACACTCATAACATGGTTTTTTAGCTGTAAAAAAAAATTTCTTAAGACTTGAAAACTGACTTGGTCTTTTCTCATCAAATTATGGTCTATTTTAAAACAAATTAAAATACGCAATATACATGTATCTTCAAAAAATAGCAGATATAAATATTATTTGTCAAATTTCTTAAATGTAAATAATCAATAAACTCTACAAAATTTGTGAAAACTTTTAGTTGAAATTTTACCTAAAACTGTAGTTTCATTATTTTATTCCTACAATCTTAATGATTGGTAGTAATTTTTATTAAACAGCACAGCAGTAAATTTTCAGTTATTTGCAAAGTGAGCAAGTTTATTAATCACTAAGTACATATTCTTGTATTCATGACATGTTCAAGTGTTTTTATAGTCTGCATTATACTAGCTCAAATCAGGACAACTCTAAAATCCTTGCTCACAGACTCATTATGAAGTCAAACCCACTAGATTGCATATCAGATAATAGCATAAATTGGATAATACCGTTTTGAAATCCAAAACAATTTCCTATGTAATCTATTAAAAAGTGCCTGAATAATTCCATAGCCAAAAAGTCCAACCCCGCTTTATAACATTGAAAAATTTCCCAACCTATTAATTTTAAATTTTTGGAATTTTTCTTTAAAATACAGTTTACAGATAGTTGTGACAGGCGAATCATTAATCAGTTGTACAAAGGTACACACTTATTGTAATTGTCATGCGTTTAACTGGGTTTGACTTTACTACAGACAAATTTAACATTCCCCCTAGTCACATTATCCTGACACCAAGTGGACAATTGCAAGTTAGCATCTTTGTGATAACATGGCAGACAGGTCATGTATGGTTTGAAAACTGAATAGAATCAATACTGCCTTTAAGCTGGGAAAAATTTATTTTTCCAGTTTCCTTAACATACTTGCTAATTTCTTTTTATTCCTTGTATTGAAGGGACAATCACAACTTTTATGTCCATGCTGCTGACACTGATAACATAGAACATCAGTAAATGGGGGTTTAGGCTCCTTACAATCCCCAGCCACATGACCGATATCACCACAGTTCATACAACAAAGTTTGGAACTTCCAGGACCAGGGTCAAGTGGACCCCCACCAAAACCTGAATTCAAATGAAAAATATTATGTCAGACAAGGTGAAATTATTAACCTAAAACAAAACAACAGAAAAAAAATTATATTGAAACATTAAAACACAAACAGGTTTTTTTTCATGAAAAGCTAAAAAATCAAATGGAGAAAATATCCGGAAATTGTGTTTTTATTTTCTTTTAGTGTTTCAAACAAGCAAAATTTTTTGACATTAATATTAGAATTAACTTACCATAAAAAATGAAATTTAATCTCCCACAGATCTTTTGAGTATATCTATATAAATTATGATTATAATTACAGGTTTTGTATCAGTTTTACCTTGCTTGTAAGTATGGTACAAATGTATTTAGAATTGTCTGAGGGGGATTACCCCTGTCCCACTTACTTTGGGGATTACCCAAGTCCCTCTATTGTAGGGGATTACCCAAGTCCCTCTATTGTAGGGGATTACCCAAGTCCCTCTTGTAGGGGATTACCCAAGTCCCTCTATTGTAGGGGAATACCCCTGTCCCTCTTATTGTCAGGAATTACCAAAGTCCCTCTTATTGTGGAGAATTATCAAAGTCCCTCTTATTGTGGGGAATTATCAAAGTCCCTCTTATTGTGGGGAATTATCAAAGTCCTGCCTAATGTGGGGAATTACCCAAGTCCCTCTTACTGTGGTGGATCACCTAAGTCCCTCTGACTGTGGGGGAATCCCCAAGCTCCTCTTACTGTGGGGGACCTAGTCACCCAAGTCAATCTTACTGTGGGGGATCACCCAAGTCCCTCCGACTGTGGGGGAATCCCCAAGCTCCTCTTATTGAGGGGGACCAAGTTCCTCTCCCTGATGGATTCCCAAAGTCCCTCTTATTGTGGAGGATTACCAAAGTCCATCTTACTGTAAAGAGACCAAACTTTGAAAATACTCAAACTGTAGAGAGTGGAACCTTTGCAACGTCCAAGTCCCTCTTATTTTTTGGGGAATTCATTCTTGGGTTATAACTACAGTGCATATAAATACAGAGTTGTGTCCTCCTAGAGTGTGCACCTTAATATGGCTTCTACAAATACCAAGTCTGAAAATTTGATAATAAATATCTTATGACATCTAGCACATATAGAGAAAAAAATAAAATAAACAGACAGCGTGAGTCCTAATAACTTTTTTCTTTTTTTTGCTTTGTAAATCTGACATACTGATATATGTTGACAGAAATGACAAAACAAACACCAAAAAACACTCTTAATGTTTAAAAACCTATTCACAGACACCACATATACGTTTCTATGACAACTTATACATAGAAACCACTCCTATATGTTGCTATGACAACCTTTAAACAGAAAACACAGTAACATGGTTCTAGAACAACCTATTCATAGAAACCCCTATTACATGTTTCTATGACAACCTAATCCCATCCCAAATGTTTCTATGACAACTTTCACATAGGAACCACATTTAAGACTTTAGAACCAGAAGTACACAGAAACCATTATTATATTGATTCTATGACAATCCCTGTATATAGAAACCAATTTTTTAAAATATATACATAATGGCAACACTGCCTTAAGTTTCCTTTTAGTAAGTATATTGGTCTATACTTATAAGTATATAAATGTTGCATAACAACAATTTCTGCTCATACAAAAAGGGTCTTTACAGCCAAGTGCAAGCTTTTTATCACATTGTCTTTGGATCCCTATCCAAGTTTAAACCCTACTTTAGCAGATTTTAGTACATGCATTAATTTGTTGTTAAATATATTAATGGTAAGTATAACTTGTATATTTCAGACTAACCCAACATTTCCCATGACCCAATTATATAATAAAAATAATTACATAGAAATATGAAACCTTAAAACTATGGGTCTATCAAGTTACATGGGTATGTATAATGAGCTTTCAATTTGAAATCTACAATACATAAAATCCAAAAGGAGTTAGAATTTGTACAGATTCACAATCAAGGTTCTTCAGAAAATCTTAAATTAGAACACAAAAGAATTGGCATTAAGTGTGACTCTACAATTTTAACTGTAATTTTGAAGCAGATATTGCTAAAAATTGAGATTTTTTTTTCTACCGAGATAAAAACCAATATTTGTCCTCTTAACATGGCAGGCAAATCCCTACAGAAACTAAAAAAAATTAAAGATTTTTTTCTATATTTAAAAATATCCACAGAAGCTTCATAAAGTGAGATTTAATCTGTACTAATATATTACCTTCTCCAAAGTTAGATCCAGCAGCCATCTTCTCATCCCCAAAACCAATATCACTATTTGACATTAATGAAACATTACCAGAGAAACTACTCCGACCAGTGTCTGATTGGCCAATCCCACCATCACCCCAGAGGGATCGGATATACAACTGCTGATCAGTGTCCTTAATATTTGACAACAGAGAAGATTCTAACTGATCACCAGTGTCTGGGAAAATATTTCTTCCTTTTGAAAGATCTTTATTCATTCCTACATTGGTCAGCTCAGGTCTGGCATTTGTTGCACGCATATATTTAGGATTTTTGTTCTTTGCTTGTCTTGTAAAATCTACCTGTGGCACACTAACAATATTTTGTAAGTTTCTTCCACTTTGATGTCTTTGGTTTGAAGCCACTGTTTCCAAAGTACTTGCACTACTAATGGGCCAATTAGAATTTGGACCACCCATAATTGGCTGACTAGAATTTTGACCACCCATCACTGGCTGATTTGAATTCGGACCACTCATCATAGGCTGATAAGAATTATTTTGACTAGCTGTCATTGTTTTATTTGACACTGATATAGTTGAACTAGCAATAGGAGCTGAGGCTTGGTTTGAAGATGCAGCTGATAAAAATAAACTAGGAACAGCTTGCGGAGCTGGTGTCAGTGGTATACTCATTAGGGGAGTCAGACTTGGTCCATGTACCATAGGTCTGGTTGGAAAATATGTTGATGAGGGTACACTGTGTGAAACCATTGGTCTGTTATGTATCCCAGCCTGTGTTACTGGATTGACAGGTCGATTTCCTGTAAAATTTGGTCTGACTGGCTGAACAATCTGTTGTCTCGATACATTGTGTTTGTTTTGGTGCATGGTCTGTCCACCCACTGTGGTTTGTCGTGTCGTTGTTGGGTGACTAGGTTTTGGTGCTTGCTCATTTGTATTCTGTCTATTCTGTGTAACTTGTTTTGTTGTTCCAGTGTGTTTACTTTGCACTTGATTTAATTTTGTAGTTGGTTCTGCAGTATTTTGATTTGCTGTCACTGTTTGTTTTCCTAAAGGTTGTTTTACTTTAGTGTTTGGTTTGCTTGTCGGAAGTTGCTTTGTCAGTGTTGTCTGAACCTGTTCAACAGGAGCACTCTCAATACTAGTAATTGCAGAAACTTGAATAACTGGAGTACTAGACTGTGATCCTTTACTTGCCAGAGAACTTGTACTTTTTTTCAGGGACTGCAAACTATTTGAATAACTAACTACAGGAGGATTAGATAAAACAGCTTTAGATGCAGCTGTAAGTGAAGAGTTACCTGTTACAGCTGAAGATTTTGAAGAAGAGCCAGAATGTTTTTCTCCTGATAACGAGGAAGCAGTGTTAACCCCTGCAGAATCAGTTGCTACAGAACTTTCTTTGCAGCAGTATCCTTTTTTGCGGCTGTTGTTTCATATTTATTGCCCTTGACCTCAGATTTTGAAGTCCCGCTCGATGACAGCAATTCTAACTGCTGTTCTAACATCTTACTTTGCTGAAGTAACTTTGTTAACAAGGTTTTTGTTTGTATACTGGATAAATCCACCTTATCTAGATCTGCTGCTGAAATATCCTCTTTTTCTGGTGATTTTTGGTCAGTTTTATTTTCATCTTCCTTTTGTTTGGTTTCATTTCCGATATTTTTACTTTCATTGTCATCCTTTTTATTGTCAGCTGAACCATCTGCTTTGTCCTTTTTCTCTGTTCTAGTTTCACTTTCACTTTTTCTTTCCTAGTGACAGAACTAGTTCCTTCACCAGTCAATTTCTTTATTTCTTCTTCTATTTCTTTACTCATTTTGATCAGCTGTGCTAGCCTGTCGCTTTTTTCATCAGTTTTTTCTACTGACAAATTAGACATACCTGGTTCTTCCTTAACATTAGGTATCACTTCATTTTCTTTAGTTTTTTCAATACCAATTTCTCTTTCCTTTCCTTTTTCAATATCACCACTTACATTTTCTTCAAAATTTTTGTGTTCACCTTGTTCTTCTTTTGTTTCCTGGCTTCTCATCAAAAGTTTCATTAATAGTTCATGAGTTTCACGCTCAGCCGCTTCTGGGTCAGAGTCTTTTATCGTAGTAACAACTGCATTTGAGGTCGCTAAAATTTGTTTTCTGGTTTTTCCCTCAACAATATGAACATCGAGGCGCTTACTATTTGAAGGTGAGTTGGATCTCTTCCTACTTCTATATGGAGACAAATCGCTATCAGAATTGCTTTCCTCACTTATTCTCGATGATTGCTGTAACATTTTATGACTTGTTTTTTCTGGTGTTATACGTTTTGGCAGTTTTGGAATTTTATAACCAACCAGCAAACCTTTCTTTGTTGGAGATTCAGTTTCCTGTTCTTTTTCTTTCTCCGTGGTTTCCCCTACATTTGTTGATTTTTCGCTTTTTGAGTTTAATTGAGATTCTAAAGGTTGCTTGATGATTGTTGTTGCTTTCTGGTCACATTTTTCATTTTTTCCTCCTGATTGTTTTTCTGGGCTCATTTTTTCTGCAATGGAATCTTTAGAATCTATGTCAGCCAATTTTTTCATGTCTCCATTTTTATCATCTGCTTTCACTAACAGTGTCTCAGATTCTTCAGTTTTATTGCCTGAATTTTCTGAGTTATCACAATTTTTATCTGATTCTGTTGTTTTCTTTTCATTTTTGTTACAACTTCCATCCTTTTCACTTTCTTCCTTCCCGACAGTTTTCGATTTTAATTTGTCATCCTTTTTTATTTCCTGTTTTTCTGTATTAGTTTTGGTTTTATCCATTTCTGGAGTTATTGATTTATCATTTGGTTTATTGCTCTTTGCCTTCGTTTCCTCCATTTTTTCCTCAACCATTTTCTTTTCTTCTAACTTTTTATCTGGCTGTTCATGATCATTATCACTACTCTTTGGCTTATCTTTCTTGGAACTATCTGTGTCATTCTTACTTTTTTTATTTTTGTCATCATTTTCAGACTTCTTATCTATCTTTCTGTGTCTTGTATCATCAACTTTTAACTTTTTTGAACTACTTTCAGTTTGTTTGGAAATTTTTGATTCGCTAGATTTCCTGTCTTTTGAACGACCTCTACTCTCAGAACGTTTCCGTTTAGCACTATGAGGACTCTTTGAAGATCTTCGCTTATCTGAGGTATCAGATCTTCCAGGTGATCGTTTTTTGTCTTTGGCAGACCTACTGTGACTCCTTGATCTTCCTGTATCTAATTTCTTTTCATCTATTTTCTTAACATTTTTCTCATTTGAGATGCTTCTTTCACTCCTGTGTTTTGTGACATTGTTTTTTCCACTTTGCTGACTCGAGTTGTTTTTACCACTTTGTATGTTAGAATTGTTATTCTTTTTCCCTTGTTTCTTATTATTATTATTGCCCCCTTTCTGATTAACATTATTTTTCCCTTGGTTTAAATTGTTTTTGTTTGTCCCTCTTGTGTTGTTTTTCCCTTGATTTTTGTTGTAATTTTTATTTCTGCTATTCAGATTTGCATTGTTTTTCCCAAGGTCTTTTCCCCATTGCATCCTCCTTGGCTGTGCTCTTGCTGGTTTATTTGTTTTATTCTGTTTATTAGGAGGAACTTCCCTTGGTGGTGATCTCCTAGGTAACTCTCCCAGATGTGATCTATCTTCCCGTAGAATTGCCCCAGATATTCCTCGCCTTAGGTTTGCAGATACCGGTAAATGTGATGGTTCGATTCTTGACCTGGATGAAATGTCCAACTCCTTTTCAAGGCGATCTAGTTCTTTAAGAGTGTCAAGTATTGGGGAATGGGTTCGTTTTGGAGGATACTGATCTAAAGAACTTCTAGATCGAACATC
This sequence comes from Tegillarca granosa, assembly GCA_029721355.1. Lineage (NCBI taxonomy): Eukaryota > Metazoa > Mollusca > Bivalvia > Arcoida > Arcidae > Tegillarca > Tegillarca granosa. Next base: position 25,960,974 of record CM056609.1, on the reverse strand, counting down.
TTTATCCTTCATCATGGGAGAATTTATACCTCTTCTTTCATGTTTGTTTCGTCCATCTGGGGATATTTGCTCATATATTCCTCTGTTATTTGACTGGCTTCTGACAGGTGAATTCCTTGGAAACTGGCCTCTACCTGGAGAATGCCTTCTTACAGGTGAATTTCTGTGATATTTCCATCTGTCTTGAGATTGCCCTCTATCTGATGAATTTCTCTGAAAATGTCCTCCTTCTGGAGATCGCCCCCTGTCTATTGATTTCTTTCGATACTGTCCTCTTTCTGGGGATTGCCCCCTATCTAGTGAACTTCTTTGATAAAGGCGTCTTTCTTGGGATCTTCCTCTCAATGGGGATCGTCCACTTTTTGGTGAACTCCTCTGATATACATATCTTTCCATACTGCCTCTTCCATATTTTCTTTCTGGACTTACACTACCATGAGTTTCTGCACCTTTTTGAAGTAACCTACTGCTTTCTCGTAATAACCTTTCTGTGTCATAAAAACTATCTGTACTTAGATCACTTAATCGATCAGGACTTAGACTCCGATATTCATTTTTGTGTCTTGGGCTTTGATGCCGACTTCTGTCACTACCAACACCCCTGCTTCTAAAGCTACTAGAATTTCTGCCCCGAGAGCGACTTCGTGATCTGGACCTTTTTCTTATGTTTTTATCATCTTTCAAAAATCTGAAACAAAGTAGCAATACAAGATCAATTATTTAATATCACACTAACAAATATTATCATGAAATTACAGTAAATCTGCAATAGTTACAATAGTTTCAAAGTCAAACCTGCTAAGTGACTTCTTAATTAAAAACCACTTCTCCATTTACAACCAGTATTTACAGTCCCTCTGTTCCATATTTCAACCCAAGCTAACCTCTATATAATGACCACCTGTCTATAAAGTTCACATTTTTAAATCACAATGGGTTGTCTAACTGCATATAGTGGTACAACTTACATATATTAATATAATGTATAGATAACAGAAGCATGTAAATTAGTAATCTTAAATGACAACTTACCTTATTGCAATAATTATATGAAAAACAAAACTGATTGCCATTTTAAATTTTTTATTTCTTTTCAATTTTTTTAATTTTAACAAAGTAAAGATATTCTTAAAATTTTATAGACTGTAAAAACAAACATTTTTTAAAAAGTATGCCACAATTTAGTTTAATCTTTATTCAGCTATCCATAACAAATTGTTATACATGTATTACACTACACTTTATCATATGATCTAGATCTACACCATGTACACTATATATTGCTTGCATCCATGATGGAAAAAATTACAAATACCAAAATTAATGTCAGTTTTACATGCAAATGTCAATGTTTGCAATATAAGTGATCCACAAACATGTTACATGTATTATGTTTCACTTGGTGTGCTGGTACCCCATTATATGGACAAAGAATTGCATGAAATGGAAAAATACCAATGTATTGCAGCTACCACATTTTAATGTTATGTTACATATACTAGCGGAAAAAAGTAACTTGACTGAAATGTGAGATTATAAAATAATTTGAAAATGCAAAGCAATGAATAATTTTGTATTTGTTTAATAGATATTTCTTTACAAATTTGTGTCATTGAAAAGGTTACAGATACTGTTATTTCATATGCAAGGGACTAGAAACATAGCAGATAGTAAAAGTCAGTTCACAAGATCAGTATCATGTGTGACCACCATTAGCATTGACACAGGACTGACAGCGACGCCTCATAGAGTTGATTAAATGCCTAAAGAATGCTTGAGGGATGTTGTTCCATATCTGGCCTAACGCTTGGGCCAACCCTTGCAATGTAACAGGCTGATTGGGCAGATGATGTAATCAACGTTCCATTTCATCCCATACGTGTTCAATTGGAAAAAGGTCGGGTGAAATGGCTGGCCATGGTAACACATTGACATTATGCTGTGCCAGAAAATCCATTGCAACCCGTGTGATGTGTGGTCTTGCATTATCGTGCTGAAAAGTGACGTTAAGCTGCTGTCCTTGAATGAATGGGATGACATGGGTCTGTAGGATTTCATCACGGTACTGTACACCGGTCAAATTCCCGTCGATGACTACCAGAAGAGTTCTGTCATTCGCTGTGATGCCACTCCAAACCATTACACTGCCCCCACCGAATGAACGTCGTTCCACCACACACGCGTCATGGAAACGTTCTCCAATGCGCCGATACACTCTGGAGCGTCCGTCACTGCTGTCCAAGTGAAATCTGGACTCATCGGTGAACATAATTTGTGCCCAGTCTTGTCGATTGAAGCATAAATGTGTTCTGCACCATGCAAGACGAGCTGTGCGATGACATCGCTGTAGAATTGGACGGATTGCCGGACATCGTGGGCGAATATGTCTTTCCTGTAAACGATTCGTACTGTTCTGGGGCTGATTGGGCGTAGTCCTGGAATGCTTTGGGCAGTAGTACTGGCAGTTTGGAAACGGTTCCGGGGGTGCACAAGCCAGATATGGTTGTCTTGCTGATGTGGTGTTACGCACGGATGTCCTGAACGAGGGCGGTCTCTAGTGGTGCCAAACTGTTAGTATCATCTCCATAAAGCATAAACAGTGTTTCTGTGGACACCAAAATGTCTAGTGACAAAGCTTTGGGTCATACCAGCCTCAAGCATACCAATTGCGTGGAGGCGATCATTTTCATTTAGCCTAGGCATTACACTATGGAAGTTTTCAACCGAATAAACTTGCTTTTCTGGTTTTCTGGTGTCCAAACAAACAAACAACAGTAAATTATTCCTAAAATATTGTCACACTGAAATGCTGGGCGACAATTGCGTTAAAACTGACCCGTGCGCATGAAGCGTAAAAATCACGGGCAATTTATGCAATGACCGAGCGATATGATAGAGGTATATACACTTACCATTTGTGCAAATTTTAAGATTTATACATTCAGTAATAATAGCGAAATTATAAATGTTATTGATGCACAGTTACTTTTTTCCGCTAGTATATTAAGCAAAAACCATACTTATGGACCATTTAATCAGTTTAAATATTTGCTTCAAATGCAAAACTACTGAAATATCACAAATTTTAGTGGGGGATTAAATTTTGCTATTTTTGTTGGTTCAGAATACAAGAATACTTAAATATTGAGTCATACAAATTACAGCACACACTGGTATGTAGAAATGTAGTAGAAGCTGTAATTATATTAGCATTAAAATTGAAAGTAACATTACCGCTACGCTAGTCTAAAATACTGTAAAGGTACTAATTTTAGCGGTGTACTTAAGTTAATTTTAGCGATTTTCGCGCAAGGACAGTGGCCCCAATTAAAAACACCGCAAAAATGCAGTGCCATAAAATCTGGTGGGTTTCAAAGAACTGGAACAGACCTTGTCTCCTTGAAACTGGCAAAACTTCTAGCAGGTATAAAATTATAGAAATGTATGTAAATGGTATATAATGACAGGTCTAATTCTTCCATCTTTGTTTCTGGCAAAATTCTCAAACAAACATATCAATACCATAAAATCTGACAGGTTTCAAACACCGAAACAGACCTTATCTACTTGAAACTGGAAAAACTTCTAGCAGGTGTAAAATGATAGGAATTTATGAATCATTACTCTTTTTGAAATAGCTCACAAAAATTCTGACAGAATTCAACAGGTCTGGAAATGAATTTGGCTCTTTTTTCACTGGTAAAAATTTGACTGGAATTGGTTTGTTCTCCTGGTAATTCACTTATTGGAAGAAAAAAATTCCTGTGAAGATAACTATCATCAGAGGTGTTGACTGAATTCAAAGTAGATTTGTGTCTGGTCCTGAATTAATACTAAGTCTGTCATGCTTTTATTCTGTATACTGTGAAGTACACTGTTGTGAGGAAATCTCATACCAAAAGGCCAGTCAAATTACTTGTTACTATTTTCTTCAGAAATAATTCAGTTCTGGGATTATGTTTACTGGTACTCAAGTGTCAATTAGATCAAATTAGGCTCCAGAAATGAGTCAATAACCAATGGCAAAAAATGTGGGTTTGTGTGTGCTTTATACTTTTACATGCTTTGGCAATTCTCACCATAACACCAGATATAAACTTGGTTAAAAATTTTCAACACCATCTTACAGTAAGCAGCAACGAAACATAAAGTGACTGGTCCAAGATCACAAATGTCCCTGACGGAGTTTGAGTACATCTCCCTTGGATTTGTAGCAACAATACTCCTTACAAATGTAGATTTGGATGCTTTTCTGCTGACCAACCCATAAATGTCCAAACTTATGTTCTTGCTTATTCAAACTTTTGTTCTTACTAATTTTATTGTGCATCTAGACAGGTTCCTCTAAAACAGAAAAATCTCAATATCAGCAGGATCCAAATGACCAAAATTACTCCCATAAACATTTTGTGTTGAAATTTCAATTGAAGTAAAAAAAAATTAACATTGATGAACTTCAAGTTAATTGTTAACCAAGTCAGTAGCAGCATTCGGTATCCTGCCTTTTACTGCTTCATCCAACTTTCAAGGCTAGCACTTTTTGACCTCTGGGCTTCCACACAGGTTAGATTTTATCCACCATGAAAAAGACCCATCTTCTTTTCAGTCACTAGTTTTAACATTTATCTCTCCACAACAGTCTTGCACTATGATGTGTCATCTCTCAACAACACAACAACCCATATCAACTGCCAGGGACACGTATGTAGAAAATTGCTGTCATTCATCCAACAGCTGACCATGCTGACCATTGCTTAACTTCCTATGTAACGTAGTAGGCTCTGCCTAATGTGTTATTGGTTAACTCATTGATCAAGTCAGCAGAAGAAGACTCAGGCTGTGCCTCAGGGGCGGTGCCTCAGCATAAACAGGCTCAGCAGAAGCTATCCAAACATTCCTGTTACTACAAAAATGCAAATAAAAATGATTATTCGACATAAACAATTAGAAATACCTTTCAAATTCATCCATGTCATGTTGCCATGTCATATCATAATTAGTTTGTCTACTACCGCTAACAACATGATCTCTTGATCTGTATGGTTCTTGGTAGCTTGTTGATGCTGCTGGGGCCATGGGTCTGACGGGTGGGGGTTGAAACCCCTGGTAATGGTACTGATAGGGGTTGTAATTCATTTCTATTGCATGTTCAGATATTAATTGCCATTAATCAAATACTAAATCATGACATGCCTGAAGCATACAAACGTTAGCTCCGGTGGTTTTTCTTTTTTAACAGTAAACGTCTGTTATTCTATAGGGCATACTGTAGGCCAAACTTTGCCGAATAAACAATTCAGGATCGTCTAAGCGCTTCAAAGACATCCCAAAACATACAGTAACAACTAAATATGAAAAAGTAATGGAACTGAAACAAGCCCGGAAAGAACTCCAATTGATCCTTGCACCGGTTTCACACTATGATCATTCCTTAACTAAATTTTTCCTTAACTTAAATTTAGCAAATTTTGGCAATCTTTTTTGAATAACAAATGAATATTTGTGATAAAACTAAATACAGATGTGATCTTTAATGACATTAATATTCCTGAATATCTACAAATTTGAGCATATAATCAAGATTTAAATTTGTCAGATTTAAGTTAATGGGAATCTTAGTTAAGGAATGATTGTGAAACTTGGGCCAGATCGGTCAAAAGAATTGAAAAATAATTGAAGTGAAAATGCATTGATGTTAACAGCGGCATTTAAACACATTTGTAGTTTGTAGTATATGTATTCCAAGCATATGTATAATAATTTAGTCATGTTGTAATTATTTATCAATTATCTTTTTTTGCTATAAGTATTGTATTGCTTTTTGCAAAATAAAAGTTTGTTGTTGTTGTTGTTGTTAAAACGTTAGTCATGGTATGTCTGTAGGCCGTAAAAAATTGTTAAAACTTTTTTCTTGTATGAATGGCACTAGAATTGTGAAGGAAGTTAAACTTATTAAATAATTAAAATAATAAAATAATATTTTCAAATAAGAAAATCTCGTAAATTTAAATCAATTTAAATTTTAGAAAAAGTAATTTTATTCCGCCAGACAGTCGGTTCTTCTATTAATCATTTTAAATAAATTTGAAATTAATTTAATAATATAACATAAAATAACTAACACCCGTTCTGATACCAATAACATCCCCAAGTTTATCGCTGTATAGATACCTGTCAATCATTGTAGCAAATTGCAAGGTAATATCCTGATGATTACAGGTGATGAAATGTGTCTAATAAACAGGATCATGTTTACCGACTTGGATTATTCCTAATCTTTTAATTAATCGTATGTTAGATAAATTCAATGTAAAGAAAATATGATGATAAATCGTTTTCATGAGATTTTTTGACCATGTTGTTGCATAGATTCGATCGTAATATCGATTTCACTTTTCAAAAAGCTCTAATTGAGACGATTTCTAAATCACCGTTTATTATTATTTTATTATTATTATTATTATTATTATTGTTGTTGTTGTTGTTACATGTATTTAGATTGTTATTATTATTATATTTTATTATTGTTATTTAAATTGTTATTTTTATTTTAAAATTTCCATTTTTAAAATCGTTTTATGAACTATAAATACTGTCAATTCAAGTTAAAAAGAAAAATCAGAAAATTTAGTCTTTAAAGGTTGAAAAAAAATCTTGCGACAGACAAAGCATGGGAGTTCTATTATTATTAATATTATTATTATTATTATTATTAATATTATATGATATACAATTTTCATGTATATCTACATTTTCTACATGTTTCATTTGCTTGCAGTTTGTAAAATCGGCATGGATAGCGCCAAATATACCGGTATAATTAATATTAATATCATCCTAATTTTCTTTACCTTTTCACAAATTTTTCAGATTATTATTATTAAATAAAGTCATGAAAACAAACCCCAAGTCATAAAACCATGTAAAACCTAGATTTTAACCATTTTTTATATTTGAATGTAAAAAACCCAGTATCTAAAGAGTTGTTGTCACCGTATTCAGGGTATCCTCACTTGTGACTTCTCACCGAAACCATCAATAAGCATATTCTTCTCTGCAGTATATCAAACCATATTATATTTATGATAAGATTTTAGAATATAAAGACAATTAAAAGATCCTATGTATTACATTTATATGAGCTGTTGGTTCATTATTTGGCAAAACGAGATTTACTTTTGTACCTCTAAAAGCGCGTATTAGTTTAAACATATTTTATTGCCAATTATTAAATACATTACAATTTGATCGAACGTAAGTTTAGAAACTTATAATTGTCCTTTCCATATATATATATATATATATATATATATATATATATATATATATATATATATATATATATATATATATATATATATAATGAAATTGAAATATATGGCGGTGCGTATTAGTTAAAGACTACTATTTCAATGAAATTCATTGATTTCGTATTTATGGTCATTACTTTGTAATAGGCTAAAATTCATGTGGATTTAAATGCCAATAAATTTATTATTTAATCACTCAACGGTTTTTCTAATTTTCGTTTTTCTCATTCGGAAAATTCAGTGATGCAGTTATATAATACTATTCATTCGAAGCTGTTGTGTGAAATATCTACTATGAATGTGTCATCATTATCAATAACTTCAATTATATTTTTTTATAAAATTATAGACATTTGTTGCTTTGTTGTAAACACTATACTGCGTAAGAAATAAGTTAAAATTTATTAAAGATTCGAATTAATTGGAAATTCCGATAATATTCAACCTATGCCGTCTCGTTTTTCAGTTTGTAACGTAAAATTTTGAAGCGTTTCAGTTACTCTGGCAAGTGCGTGCGCACATTTATATTATGGCCATCCACGAAGAGCACGTTAAATACTTTACTTTGTCGAAGCTTGGAAACAAAATTAATGTGTGTGACCTAACTTACGTAATAATACAAATTGAATTAGTTGCACGTGCAATTTGAGTCTTTATTTATACTGATGACAAAATAAGAAGCGCTTAAAAATAAATTAAAGAGGGTTTTCTCGGATGGTTTGCCTTTATTCAAAGAATTTTTTGTTTCATGGATCACATGTGAAGCCATGCTCCAAACTCTCGAACGTTCATAGAAACCGTAATCATTAAGGCTTATTTAAAGAAGCCAGTATGTCTTGGTAGGCAACTGACTTAACTAGAGATTGGGCTTGCGGTGACTCCTTCTTCCCCTGTACATCGTCCAAGCCAAATGTTTATTCCCCTGCCTATTGACACCCTTTGTATCCTCCATTTAAATTTCTTTTTTACAGAAAGGCATGAAACTAACAATCGAGTCATCTTGAATATGTCATTTTCTTTGAAAAACAATTTTCCATTTTCCTTGAAAAGCAATTTTTCGAAAAGAATGTAATGGGATGGATACCAATGCACACATAGCAGACTGGACTTGATAGGTGGATGGGTAGCTCAGTCAGTAGAGAGTCCTGCTAAAATGGGGGCTAGTTTTTGGAAGGTCCTGGTTTGGCACTGCACTTTTTTCTTTCCTGTTGCACATAATCTCTAAGTGTATTGAGTCCACATCATAATTGTGGACACAAAACAGCATTGCAGTTGTATATTGCAATATTGTATTGCCTGTAGTTCTTACCACAGCTAAGTTTAAATGAGTGCAATAATCTGCATTCCAAAAATTTACACCAACAAAAACAAAAAAAAAAAAAAAAAAAAAATGCCACAAAAATTGTTTTTAAATGTAGAAACTTAAAAATAAAAATACTCAAGTTTCAAGAAAAATTGAAATGTATGTAGATTTCTAAAAGGCAGCTTTTATAAAGTGATTTTTTTTAAAATTGCTTTTTCAGATTTGACAATTTTATAAACACAAATTAGACATGTTATTCTGTCTTCACTTCTTTAAAACTACAACCTTGACTTTATAACCACTGTAGACCTAGCATCCATGTATCAGTTATTGTAAGCTGAAGACATCAAAATGTATCTTTTCTTGGACTCATAATCCCTGTTTTATAAATTTCAATGGCACTTGGCTTTATCCAAGCACTCCAGATTTCTCCATCATCACTGAATTGACAACCTCATAAGGGAAACAATTCCAGGCTTAATGTAAAGTCGTCGGCTTTATCCAAGCACTCCAGATTTCTCCATCATCACTGAATTGACAACCTCATAAGGGAAACAATTCCAGCATAAATGTAAAGTCGTCAGCTTTAACCAAGCACTCCAGATTTGTCCATCATCCCAGAATTGACAACCTCATAAGGGAAACAATTCCAGCCTAAATGTAAAGTCGTCGGCTTTATCCAAGCACTCCAGATTTCTCCACCATCCCTGAATTGACAACCTCATAAGGGAAACAATTCCAACCTAAATGTAAAACACCATTGTTTTCCTCCTTTTTACTCCTATGAATCTTGAAATTATGATGAATAACTATTTATTTATATGTTTGATTTAGCATGAACATATTCTTTGACTTTTCTAATATTATTGTTCATAAAATGTTAGGTATTTAAGTCAATGTTTTTAATGCCTTTATATGCTATATTTGTCATTAGCTTAGATGGATTACAGTTTGTTTCATTTTTGAAATATAAATCTGTTTTTCATTATTGATATTTTTATCTTTACAACTTTCAGATTATGATATAAAATCAATATTTAAAGACAAAGATGTTTTCTATGGGAAAATCTTGGAACCGTGGAGGCAATAGAGGATTTAACAGAAATAGACATGATAGAAATCGCAATTATGGAAACAATCAGCGGGGAAAACCGTAACAACAGAGGTGCGAGAAGAGAAAATAGACAAAATAGAAATCAGAGAAATGATTATAATGATCATTATGATGATGTACCTCCAAATTACGAGGAATTAGATCCTGAAGAATATGATTACAATGATGAAGAAAGACATTTTGATGATTATTCTAATATTAAGGATAGAAATGAACGAGAGATTTTTCATGATGAGTTTGAAAATAGATTAAGAGGAGAGGTTGATGAAAGAAATGTTGTTTTAGCTAGTCCACCTTATGACTATGATAGGGGTTTACATGTGAATGACAGACCATTGTCACCTGGTTTGGATTTCAGAAATAAAATGGAAGAAAGACAATGGAGAGAAAAAGATGAATTGGGAGACAGACATCGGAGAGGCAGATGTGAAATGGAGAATAGACCTTGGAAAGACAGAAATGAAATTGAAGATCAACATTGGCGAGAACAAAGTAGAATAGATGATAGAGAATGGAGAGATGGGCATGAAATAGAAGATAGACTTTGGAGAGACAGGGGTCAAATGGAACATAGACATTTAGGAGAAAGAAATGACATGCAAGATCAATGTTGGAGAGGACATGATGAAATGGGTGATAGAGTATGGAGAGACAAAAAGGATCAACCATTTATCAGATCTGAGAATCAGGAACAAAGAAATCGTCATGAGGACAGAAATCATGGAAGGAGATATGATGACGATGAGTTCCAAAATAGAAACCAAAGTCGAGTTAGAGGCGGTCCTCAAAGAAACATTGATGATCACAAAAATAACTATAATAGTTATGAATTTAATAGGGATTGGGATGGAGAGAGGGAAAGAATTGACCAAGAGCATTTTGATGATCCTCCATTTGAAGAACTTCATCAGGAGGAGAGGTATGAGAGAGAGTTTCCAATAGAAGAGAATAGAGGTAGTCATAAAAATCGACCCTGTGATAAAAATCGAGCTTTTCAGCAAAACAAAGATAGAGGCAGTCAACAAAGAAACATGAGGGTTCGGGAACAAAGAGACAGTAGGGCTAGTCAGCAAAGAGACATTAGGAGTCATGAACAGAGAGACAATAGGGGTAGTCAGCAAAGAGACATTAGGAGTCATGAACAGAGAGATAATAGGGGTAGTCAGCAAAGAGACATTAGGAGTCATGAACATAGAGACAATAGGGGTAGTCAGCAAAGAGACATTAGGGGTCATGAACAGAGAGACAATAGGGGTAGTCAGCAAAGAGACATTAGGGGTCATGAACAGAGAGACAATAGGGGTAGTCAACAAAGAGACATTAGGAGTCATGAACAGAGAGACAATAGGGGTAGTTTGCAAAGAGACATTAGGGGTCATGAACAAAGAGACAGTAGGGTTAGTCAGCAAGAAGATGATAGGCAATCTCATTCTTCTAGTTCATCTAGAAACCGATCTGGTGGCAGAAAAAATCAATCAGAAAGTAGATCTCGTTCTCCTCGTTATAGAAGAGATGACAGAAGTCATTCACCAAAATCACAAAAGGGTAATAGTTCTCCATTCTCTAGAGATGGAAGGAATAGAAGGGGACATAACCCCTACAACAAAAGAGATGATAAATCAAACTTTACACAAAGAAGACCTAATATGTCAAGACAACGTAGTGAAAATTTAAATGAAATACCTCCTCCCATAGCAATGGATCAAGCACAAAGTCTTATTCCTGGTCCAGTATTATCAAATTTGGTACCTGGGGACAAGCCTGGGGAGGTCTTGGTACTAATAGATCCTGATACAGGTATAGCTATGCCGTTAACTACGGACAATCCAGCTATGATAAATGCAGTCCAACCTGGACCAATATTAAACAATCCATCACTACATATCCCTCCAGCATTTGGAGTTGAACCACATGAAACTAGTGAACCAAGACAACAAAGTGGGTATGAAAGAATACGGGATAAATACAGAGGTGGTTTTAACCAAAAGGGAAATAATGCCAAAAATTCTAGTTTCTTTAAAAACAGAGTTGTTAGTAATTTGAGGACTAAAGCAACGAGTTACAGAAATCAGTCGATTAAAACAGGAGCGAATCTTACAACAAAAGGCAGAAATGTAAAGAATGATAGAAGAAACATGAACAATAAGACAAACCAAATTCGGAAAGATAAACCTGCAGTGAAGAAACCAGGGTTCAAACAGAGAGTCTTTAGAAGAATCTTTAACCATGTTACCAATCAATAGAGACACTGAAGATCTGTTCCATAGTTTAATTCAAAAACGTAGACAAGAACTGAAAGAAACAAAACAAAATGAAATGCCAGAAAATGTCCCTTTTTTTGATGATTCAAGATATGGAGGAATTGGCAGGGATCAATATGCATCCCTTGAAGATGACCGCTTTCATCATACTGATAGAACTGTAGAGGTAGATTCATATGAGAATGAAAAGTTTCGTGATCAGAATTTATCATGGGATATGGAAAGACCAGAAAATTTTAGAAATCAAATGCAAGATGTTCATCATCATAGAAACGGCGCAAATTATGAGAAATCCAGGGTCAGTGTTAGAGATAGACTTGGTTCTGAGCCCAGATATGATTCCAAAGGACCACTTCGAAATGATGGGTTTAGTAAACCTGATCACAAACATGTTAATATTCATCAGGGAAAGTTTGGTGAACAAATGGAAGTGAAGGAACGACTGGGACTAAAACATGGGCAACATGTGGTTGAAAATGTATCAGATTTTGGTAATGTAGATCACAGAAAAAATGATAACTTCAATGATGGCATAGAAAGAACTGTGTCTTATCAACATGACTATTTAAACAGTGAATTTTATGATCGAGATAAGAGATGTAGTAAAGATGATTCTTATGTAAGTGACCATACAAGTTATCAAAAAATGAATAAAAAATCTAGGTGGTCACCAGCTACAGAGATAGTAAATCAAGAGCGTAAAGTTGAACTATACGATCTAAAACCCACACAGACCTCGTCTAGAAGAGATAGAAGTAAAGTCAGCACACTTGAGCACAAAACTGATACAAGGGGCAGATATAGACATTCATCTTCTCTATCACCCAAGAGGAGAAAGTTTGATCACAATGCACATGGTCTTCAAAATGGAAAGCAAGGTCAAGGTCATGAAAAGTCTAGGAATATTGCAGGAAAAAATGCTGACCATCTTAAAGGTCAAGATAGGAATGTCAAGGTCGTACCAGAAAAAGTTGTAAATCAATCTCAAAAAGGAGGAAATTCATTGGATCATGATTACAGAACAAAGGAAAAAATGTCTCCCTCTTGGAAACAAAAACAAGAGCATGAGAAAATATCAGATATGGACCGAGTGAATCGAACATTAGCACATGCAAGTCAGTCATCGTACGTAGCAAAAACAGATAAAATTAGCCCTGGAAGGACCAGACATGAGACACCAATTGGGTCGTCAAGCTCTGGAGACCAGGCTATATCTGGTTCTGAAAATAAGATGGATTCACAACCAACATCCCCTGATGTGATCTCATTTCAAAAGAACCAAATAAAAACTTTGTCATCTATCCTTGAAGTATTGCAAAATAAGATTAATGCAGATGAAAACAAAAAGAAAGAAGAAGAGAAAAGAAAAGCAGATGAAATGAAACTAAAAAATGAAGGTATATACATAATTATACTTAGGTCAAAACAGATTTCAACCTTTTTAGGTCATCAGAGTTCAGTGTTGATGGTAGGTCAATGTTTTCAATTTTATCTTTCTTGTGCAAACATTTCATTGTCTTCATCATTAGTTAAAATTTATATATGGGTCATGTTTTTGATCAAAAATTAAGGTCATAAGGTCAGATAATTATTTTAAAAAAAAAAACAGTGTTAACAATAATGGCTATGTTCAAAGTCCAGTCCTCTTCAAACTTGCATAGATTGTTCATCTTTACAAAAGAAAATTAAAGTTTGTCTATGTGTCATGTTCAGTTTATAGTAAAAGGCATGAAAGATTTGAATAATGACTCTTAATTTTGATATTAAAAATAAAAAGCTATATAAATCATAACAAAAATCTATTTCTCTCCTGAAATTAGGTATTGACTGTTCTCTCTTCAAGCACTCTGTTTTTAGAAATGAACACCATGGGGACCAAAGGAGACCTTAAAAACAACACCCTGTAACATGCTAAAGAACCTTCCTTGCACATTGTCCTTACTGCTTTGCAAAGGTCAAAATTTCTGCCACTCAACCTGTAGCTAGTGACATCTCAAAGTGAAATTATTCTCAACTTTAACTTAAAACCCTATTTAATCAGTCAATTAATTTTTTCCCCACTCATTTGGTAATAACTATTAGTTATTTTCAGAGGGTTATCCTTGCCTGTTCAGTCCAGAGGGTAAATCCCTATCATTTAAAGCCACCTCATATATACCAACGAGCATGTCCTTTATTAAGTTTTTTCTTCTTTGAATTTGATATGTAGGCCAAATTTGGTCTTGGCTGACCAGTTCAAATGCACATTAACTTTTAAAATATCATTTTGATTACAAGCACATGATGTTTTGATTCGTGCAACCCAGGTGTTTATTGTCTACATAGCATGTACAGATAAGTAGAATCTGATATAGCTTGTATCTGCTAGATAGATTGATATAGTATCAGACATTTATGAAACAGTTATTCCCAAATACTGTTAAAATAGGTCACAAGGTCAAATGATGTGAAAACAATAATTATCAGAACACTCTTATGGTCGGTCACATTTTTGCCAATCTCTGTCAAAATTGTTCAAAATACTCTTAAAAAAGAACTGATTTAATGCGACTAAGTGAAATAATACCCAAAAAATCAATTTACATCAAACTTAATTCAGAATTATCATTTTGGCACAAGTTAGGTCATGTGTGCATGCATGTGGATAATGGTGGATAAAAATATGGGTCAAAATATTGAAAAACTGTTTTAAACCCTTTAGATGATGCATTATTCCGAAATCAAGCTTCGAGTACATTCATAATAAACTTTAAACATTTTAATCATCTCCTCAAAAACTACTGGACCAAATTTGATAAAACTTTGCGATTTTCATGCCTTGGTAAAGGGCTTTCATACTTGCACAAATAAAGAAGTTATGTCCACTAGGGGAAGTAGTAAAAACCTTTTAAATCTTTTATGAACATGCAAAAGTTTGGTCACTATATTTATTTATTTTCATTATAATGAACTTAGCAGTATCATTTGGTCTGACATTACTTTATTATCAATATAATGGCCCCAAATTGTGATCTTGGTCTTTTCTGGTTGGTTCTATATCAGTATGAAATACAGAGCAATGTCTTCAGCCTCATCTTGTTAGTTCTATACCAGAAAAATAGACCATGAGGTGTTTTTGATCTCTGCCAGTTGGTTTATTACAATAAAAATGTAACAAGTGGCATTTTTGGTCTCTGCTGGTTGGTACATCACCAGTATAATGGACTGAGTGGTGTATTTGGTCTTTACTGGTTGGTACATTATTTTTTACCAGTTGGTACATCACCAGTATTATGGACTGAGTGGTATATTTGGTCTTTACTGGTTGGTACATTATTTTTTACCAGTTGGTACATCACCAGTATTATGGACTGAGTGGTATACTTGGTCTTTACTGGTTGGTACATCACCAGTATAATGGACTGAGTGGTGTATTTGGTCTTTACTGGTTGTTACATTATTTTTTACCAGTTGGTACATCACCAGTATTATGGACTGAGTGGTATATTTGGTCTTTACTGGTTGGTACATTATTTTTTACCAGTTGGTACATCACCAGTATAATGGACTGAGTGGTATATTTGGTCTTTACTGGTTGGTACATTATTTTTTACCAGTTGGTACATCACCAGTATAATGGACTGAGTGGTGTATTTGGTCTTTACTGGTTGGTACATTATTTTTTACTTGTTGGTACATCACCAGTATAATGGACTGAGTGGTATATTTGGTCTCTACTGGTTGGTACATTAATTTTTACCAGTTGGTACATCACCAGTATAATGGACTGAGTGGTGTATTTGGTCTTTACTGGTTGGTACATTATTTTTTACTTGTTGGTACATCACCAGTATAATGGACTGAGTGGTATATTTGGTCTCTACTGGTTGGTACATTAATTTTTACCAGTTGGTACATCACCAGTATAATGGACTGAGTGGTGTATTTGGTCTTTACTGGTTGGTACATTATTTTTTACTTGTTGGTACATCACCAGTATAATGGACTGAGTGGTATATTATAAGTTAGTGAGCCTCACCCGGTATCTTTTCTACTGACCCTGTATCATTCCGTACCGGACACTTACAAACCATGTAACTTTTTTACCCTACCGATGACCCAATGCTAGATCTATTTTTTTTAAAATAGAAATATTGCTGATGAAAGAAATTAAAAATTAAAAAAAAATGTCCGACTGCAATAAAATATTACAACAAGGAATATGACTTAATAAGGTTTAATGCATGTTATTTAATAATATAACATTTGAACTTCAAAATAAATAAATAAATAAATAAATAAGTAATAATAAAAAGAAATTTTGAACTGTCCTTTAAGTGTTTTGAACTGCCCCTACACAGTAGAAATTTGTAAAATGACGTACTTGTGACGTAAACAAAGAGTTAAAACTAGGTCAGTCAGCACAGTACCAGGGAAGACGGCATGTTTATTTAGAAAAGTTGATATTCAAATTGAGAGTTCCAATGGAACAGTTGTGAAATGCAGGCAAAATCTGTCGTGAAACCATTGTTTGAAGATTACTGGAATGAAGATATTGCGTTTGAGGTTGGTGTCCTTGTTCTAATTCAGTATCAAATTCAGAAAGAGGTACTCCTTGTAATAAACTAAAATCAGTAGTTGTAGACGTAGTCGCAGCAATTTCGTTTTCCTTGTTCGTTTTTGCTGCTGGAAGAGCTAGATTTTCTCGAGCTTGTAAAACTCTTGGATGTCTTGTATCTTTAGTGATATTTTGCCCCATAACTTTGCCCATTTGAAGTTTTTCTGCTACACTTGTCCTCTGGTATACTGCTAGTGACTGTACCGATTTGTGTCCAGTAACGGCCATTATTTGCGATGGGCTAAACATGTTCTGTGTGAGAATAGTGATCCCTGTAGCTCGAATGCAATGGTTGGTGTAATTTTGAGAAAGTTTACATTTATTACTCAGATTTCTCATAAATGATTTGAGTGTTTTTTCACCAACTGTTTGATTACAGTACCATATTTCATCATTTTCCGTGAAACTATCTCTTGGTCTTTGCCACAGTGAATTGTTTTCAGGATGAAGCTTGCTAAGATAGCGTTCAAAAGATCTTACAGGACAGAATGGAGAATCTGCAGATTCCGTCATGACACCTGAAATATGTTCTGTATCATTTTGCCTGTGATTCTTTGTCAATTCATCACAAATTTTAAGTTAGACACGGGATCTAAATGGACAGCAAACGTAGATTTGTTCATTGAGTGCATGTTTTCAGCGGCACGACGACAAAAATAAAGTCTTATATCAAACTGAACTTTGTTAAAGAGCCCTTCGGGTGTGTCCGGATTGAAATAAATGGATGTATACAAAAGGTTTCTATCTGCTTCATTTATTATAGGGTGATGGTCAACGCTGCCCTTGCCCAAACGCTTTAACTCTGCTATCGAAGCTTCAAAACATGAGTTGGAATCGCCAAATTCAGGATTTTTTACAATATTAAATTTCTTATTAAAGGGGGGATTTCTTAAGTATCTGTTCAAAGAATGTTTGAACTGTTCAAGTGATTTCACCTTGTAATATTCACCATTTTCTTTCCTGGCATCCATGTAAAAATGTTGTAAAACTTCATCCAAACGGACAGGGTCAAAATTCTCGAAATCCTCATCCATTTGCTTTTCCTTTAAATACTGCCGCAGCAGTCTAGCAGCTTTTTCATTTGCCTTTAGTGTCTCATCTGATGAAACTTTCATCCGTTTCAAATTTATTTCTACAGCAGAATGTTCGGCGAAGCGTTTGTTGACGTTCGCCATTTTTGTTGACGTTTACGTTAGCGACAGGGGACGTAACTCTAACCCACCCTGTATCAGCCTTGCTGACCCAGTATTTTTGCGCGTGCGGCTATGTACGGAATGATACTGGGTTGGTCATGTGATTCAATTTAGCCAATCACTATCATAGAATTTAGTCAGAGGTAGGGTAATTGGTCTTTACTGGTTGGTACATTATTTTTTACTTGTTGGTACATCACCAGTATTATGGACTGAGTGGTATTTTTGGTCTTTACTGGTTGGTACATTATTTTTTACCAGTTGGTACATCACCAGTATAATGGACTGAGTGGTGTATTTTGTCTTTACTGGTTGGTACATTATTTTTTACCAGTTGGTACTGTACATCACCAGTATAATGGACTGAGTGGTGTATTTGGTCTCTATTAGTTGGTACATTACCACTATAATGGACCAAGTGTTGTTTTTTTTTGTGTTTGTGTCTTGGTGCTCTTAACACAGTACTACTGTCTATCCCTAATGGACTGAATGGTGTAAATTGTCTCTACTTCTTACAGAAGTGTTCATGGTACCTTTTATTTATTTTTTGTACTTGCATTTCAGCTATGGAAACAGCTAAAAGAATAAATGAAAAAGCCTCAAAGATCATACAGGAACAGGTACCAGGAGAGTCAGCAAGGCAAAAAGTAGTGAATGATCTTGATCCAACTTTTAAACCATTGTTAGACAAGATGACACCAAGGATGACAAAAACAGGTGCTCCTATCTCAAGCTTGCTCGATGGGATGGATCATTTGAGCAAGTTGACTGTGGAGGAAAAAGTAAAACTTGCAGCTACCCTTCCAAGACTTGCGGAAGTTGCAGATCCAAATAAGATGTCCCTTGCTGATAAGATACGCTTGTTGAGGTTTATAATGGATACAAAAAGCCAGGATGAAAACCCCATCAAGATCGTGGAGGAATCCATAAGAGGCTGCGGACTTGGTTTAACATTAAAGTATGAGGTATGTGAAAAATGCGTTTGAAGGTTTTATTATTTTTAATTAATTAAAAGTAGATTTTAAGTTATACCACTTTAGTGGCTAACTTACACAGATTTATTAGCTCAACTGTACCATGTTGGCAGCTGAATTATATTCATAAGTAGCTCAGTAATATGACTTTTTGCAGTTAAACAACACCTCTTTGGTATCTAAATTATATAACTTTTATAGAAAAATCCTATAATTTTGCTTTTTCAGCTGTTATTGTGCTTTTTTTAATGATCATTTGAAAGTGTAGTCAAGGTGAAATAACTCATATGTTCATGTGGTGTGATACAACACTATGTGCTATCAGTTCTTGCTTGATGCCCTCCTTGGAGTAGTTGACCTAGGTTTGACAAAAAAAATTTCATGTCTCCCAAACAAACACATAATTTTTTTTTTTTTTTTTTGCGCTATGTACTTCAGCTCAGACTATTTTACAGAGTCTTTCTCAGAATTTCAGAATAACCTTGTCAGTACTTTTTTAAAATTTATAGTATTTCTACTAGGTGTTTTTGAAATGTTGCCTTTTGCTATTCTTTTTTTTCTAAAGCAGGGTTTCATTTAATTCATTTTTTTCTCAATTTTGACACACACTTGAATATGTTTTTTGAGGACCATAGCGTAGTAATGGCAATTGATTTCATAATTAAGTTATTTTAACAATTCTTTTCTAGGCACATGAGATCAA
The DNA here is from genome assembly GCA_029721355.1 of Tegillarca granosa. NCBI lineage: Eukaryota > Metazoa > Mollusca > Bivalvia > Arcoida > Arcidae > Tegillarca > Tegillarca granosa. Next base: position 25,941,519 of record CM056609.1, on the reverse strand, counting down.
ATGTGTGGCAGGAAGACCTGCGTTTACTGGAACATTACACCTTAGTGATGCATTTCTTGCTAGGAGTGTCGGCTTTACAAAGAAGGAAATCAAACACAATATATATGAACAAGCTCTTAATCTTCTTAAAAATAAGACTGCAGCTGAAATAGTAGCCATGAAAGATCCTGGAATAGATGAACTAAGGTAAATATTGAATAGGTATTACATAACATTACCAATTACATATACTGATCATTATGATGTGGGTGTCATTTGTTTTAGGATATGTGAGTTTCACATAGTTTCAGAAATGTGGCTGTCATTAAGTTTTTAGATATTTAGGTGTCATTAAGTTTTTAGATAAATGGGTGTCCTTAAGTTTTAAGATAAATGGGTGTTTTCAGATATGTGGCTGTCATTAAGTTTTTAGATAAATGGGTGTTTTCAGATATGTGGCTGTCATTAAGTTTTTAGATAAATGGGTGTTTTCAGATATGTGGCTGTCATTAAGTTTTTAGATAAATGGGTGTCCTTCAGTTTTTAGATAAATGGGTGTTTTCAGATATGTGGCTGTCATTAAGTTTTTAGATAAATGGGTATTTTCAGATATGTGGCTGTCATTAAGTTTTTAGATAAATGGGTGTTTTCAGATATGTGGCTGTCATTAAGTTTTTAGATAAATGGGTGTCCTTAGGTTTTAGATAAATGGGTGTTTTCAGATATGTGGCTGTCATTAAGTTTTCAGATAAATGGGTGTTTTCAGATATGTGGCTGTCATTAAGTTTTTAGATAAATGGGTATTTTCAGATATGTGGCTGTCATTAAGTTTTTAGATAAATGGGTGTCCTTAAGTTTTTAGATAAATGGGTGTTTTCAGATATGTGGCTGTCATTAAGTTTTTAGATAAATGGGTGTTTTCAGATATGTGGCTGTCATTAAGTTTTTAGATAAATGGGTGTTTTCAGATATGTGGCTGTCATTAAGTTTTTAGATAAATGGGTGTTTTCAGATATGTGGCTGTCATTAAGTTTTTAGATAAATGGGTGTTTTCAGATATGTGGCTGTCATTAAGTTTTTAGATAAATGGGTGTCCTTAAGTTTTAAGATAAATGGGTGTTTTCAGATATGTGGCTGTCATTAAGTTTTTAGATAAATGGGTGTTTTCAGATATGTGGCTGTCATTAAGTTTTTAGATAAATGGGTGTTTTCAGATATGTGGCTGTCATTAAGTTTTTAGATAAATGGGTGTCCTTCAGTTTTTAGATAAATGGGTGTTTTCAGATATGTGGCTGTCATTAAGATTTTAGATAAATGGGTATTTTCAGATATGTGGCTGTCATTAAGTTTTTAGATAAATGGGTGTTTTCAGATATGTGGCTGTCATTAAGTTTTTAGATAAATGGGTGTCCTTAGGTTTTAGATAAATGGGTGTTTTCAGATATGTGGCTGTCATTAAGTTTTCAGATAAATGGGTGTTTTCAGATATGTGGCTGTCATTAAGTTTTTAGATAAATGGGTATTTTCAGATATGCGGCTGTCATTAAGTTTTTAGATAAATGGGTGTCCTTAAGTTTTTAGATAAATGGGTGTTTTCAGATATGTGGCTGTCATTAAGTTTTTAGATAAATGGGTGTTTTCAGATATGTGGCTGTCATTAAGTTTTTAGATAAATGGGTGTTTTCAGATATGTGGCTGTCATTAAGTTTTTAGATAAATGGGTGTTTTCAGATATGTGGCTGTCATTAAGTTTTTAGATAAATGGGTGTCCTTAAGTTTTTAGATAAATGGGTATTTTCAGATATGTGGCTGTCATTAAGTTTTTAGATAAATGGTTGTCATTAAGTTTTTAGATAAAAGGGTGTCATTAAGTTTTTAGATAAATGGCTTTCATTAAGTTTTCAGATATATGGCTGTCATTAAGTTATTTTTATAAATGGGTGTTTTAAATTTTCAGAAAATAATTACATTTACAGTGCATTTTCTCCATTGTATAATCAGTCCATCATTACTATGCAGTGAGCATCTTAGAAAATTAATCACATAAACAATTTATCATATTAGACAACTCATACCAATGATTTTCATGTAATATCATTATCCAGCAACAATGCTTTTACACATACCAAAATCAATGGAATAGCATTTGCCTTGAAAATAGAAACTTGAAGGTTCAAACACTGGATGTGTCATACAATAAGATTCTAAAAACTAAGATAATGTTACCTTGCCTGGCAGTTGAGTTGAGTAATGGTGTTTAACATCCCAGTCAAGAATATTCCACTTATGTCGGGATGTCACCAGCTATAGACGAAAGTGCAGAAATTTTGTCTGTGCGTTGTGCTGATGACATTATACAGCAGGGTTCTTTATCATGCCAGCCCTACATGGGACCTTGTTTATTTTAAGTTTCCATTAGAAAGAACTATGAATTTCATTTCGTTATGCTGAGTGCTTGGTGCAAAGAAGTTACCTTACCTGGCAGCTAAATTGTACCACTTTATGAATGTATGTATAATATGTATATAATATAATATATGCATTTGGAGTCCGGCACTAGTCCTGATTCACTACCTATTTAGCTGAGAAAACTGGATCATCCTCTCATTTTTGTCGAGCCTGGCAATGCCATAAGGCAAGAATTAGGTGTTACTTTTCCAGTGTCAGCAGCAACGGCGTGTCAAAATGTGAAAGTTCATGTTAAAGTAATGTATTTTACTCGATCAAAAACTAACCAGACAAGACAATTAAATCCGTGGAATTCTTGTTACTACAGAAACTTATTGTTGTAAATAATGAATTTTTGTTAATATTTTTTTTTAGGAAAGAGCTAGTTCTTAGCATAGTTGAGGAAAAACATAAAAAGTCGGAACACCTCGAATCAGAATCGCAGGAGACAAAGTTTAAAAAATTAATACAGTACATCAAAGATAATAAAAATTCCTGTTTAAGTCCAGTAACTTTTCTTCATAAAGCCATCGAGTCATCCCAGTGTTCTCTGAAATCTCATTATTACACAAAAAGGGTTAATCTTCCAATAGGTGAACTTTTCTTTTTCCATAAAGGTGTTTTGCTCATTGATGATATTGTCATTGGAATCGGCACTGGTCATAAAGGAAAAACTGTAAAACCTGCTGCGTATTGTAATGCAATAGAAACATTGAAGAGAAAATCGGTCAAGCATATTCTAACAGGGATACGCCCTTTAAAAGATGATGTTTTACCACCAATTTTTGTGGATAGAGAAAAATTTAAAATCTCTTCGAAAAAACGAATGGAATATTTAGTTAAAGATTTAAAAGAATCCCAAATGGAAGACCACCAAGAAGCGATAAATAAAGCAGCCAAGGAAAGTTGGTTAACGCCATTGTGTGTTTATAAAATTCCCAAAAATGAAAGACAAAAAAGATGGATTCACTGTGAGTTTTTCATTAATCAGCTATTAGTTGGTGAGGGTGAAGGTGAACAAATGAAAGATGCAGAGCTGGAGGCATACAACAGTGCCTGGAGACTACTTAGAAATGTCAGCGTGGAAAGTATGTTTGAAAATAATCGAAAAATGAATCTTGCCGACTTTTCTGATCCTACTATTGTTGACGTTCAGTTAAAAGTTAATTTCCAAAGCGTTTCAAATACTACAGATTGTAACCTAGCTGCTTTGAAACGTTTAAAATTTGATCTGAATCAAGAAGGAAAAACAAAAGAAGGCTTGGTTATCCTGGAACACGAGGAATGGTCACTGGATCGTAAAGGACAGGCATTCTCTATCCTGAATCACAGTGCTACACAGAATGGAATGTTCCTTCATTGGTTGATTCAGCCAGAGGGCAAATTGTTCAAGTAAGTTTGTTTCTCTTCTTCATGAATATGTAAATTTTTATTTCAGAAAATAAAACTCTTCTAGAGCTCCTGTAATTCAACCAGTCTCAGAATGTATGTATTTTGTACAAGAATATACATGAGAAATATTCCTCATGTTTGATGTGGAAAAACCAACATTATTTTCTGTTCATTCAAACTTTGTTGTTTGATTTCATCAGGTGCCAAAATTTGCTTGCCACAAGATTAAATTTACATGACTTATTTCTTTGACTTGGTTTTGATAGTAAGTACACACCTGCCAAATCATACACATGTCTGTCTAAATGTTGTGTCAACGCATTTGTGAGTATCAAGATAAAATTATGTAAGAGTTAAGATAATGGGTTTTTATTTAAGAGGTAAAAGCAGGTATGTAAATTGATTAATGTATATCCAGAGACCTACTTATATTTTTCATATATACATGTAGTTTACAAAAAAATGGCCTTACTAATAAAATTTTTCTTGTTTTAGATGTGCCTTTAATTTACAAGGAGACTGTGTGGGTGAAGCTACTGCAGCAGACAGAAATGGTGCCAAAAATTTGGCAGCTGCTGATGCTCTTTTCCGTTTATATGATAGCCATGATGTTGTTAAGGTAACCAAGATAGTAACTTTGTCTCTCTTTAGGGTCAAGTTTATATTTCTCAATGTTCGTTGTTGGATTATTGTTTTTAACCTAAAGAATTTTTTACATGAAATATGTTTTTTTTTTTTCAAAGACAATATTTGTTATGAATATAACAATTATTTTCAGACACCTACATTGTCTGAGGTTTTTTGAAGCATTAAAGTTGATTTATACATGTTTTCTTTTGATTAAACTCAAAATTTGAGTTGATCATTCAATTATTTTTGTCACAAACTAGAATGAGTTAAAATCTTGCAACATCTTTGATTTTGATTTGGCCAGGTCATCTCATGCAGGCATCTAGTCCCAGCAACAACAACAACAGCCAAAGCATAACTTGTGAATGTCTTGTCTCTCAAATTGTCACAGACAAACAATAACAACAGCCAAAGCATAACTTGTGAATGTCTTGTCTCTCTAAATTGTCACGGAAAAACAACAACAGCAGCCAGAGCATCTTGAGTTAATGTCTTGTTTCTCAAATTGTCACAGACATACAACAACCACAGCCAGAGCATCTTGAGTTAATGTCCTGTCTCTCAAATTGTCATAGACAAACAACAACAACAGCCAAAGCATGTCTTTTGAATGTCTTGTCTCTCAAACTGTCACAGAAAAACAACAGCAGCCAGAGCATCTTGAGTTAATGTCTTGTTTCTCAAATTGTCACAGACAAACAACAACAGCAGCCAGTGTATCTAGAGTTAATGTCTTGTTTCTCAAATTCTAGCACACAAAAAACAACAGCTTGAACTTCCTATTGAGACATTTTGCCCATTACCTAGTGGCAGACAAATGAGAGCCAGAGTATCGTACAAATCTGTCGATTTCTGGCAGACAGACAACAGCCAGATCAGTATCTCAGTTTTGTTCCAAATACTAGCACACAAAAAGCAACAGTCTGAACATTTAATGTAGAAATTGTGTCTGTTAGACAAACAACAACAGCTTGAGCATTTCATGCAGACATCATAATCTGTTACAGTGTGGTAGACAAACACACAACAACTTGAGCATTTCATATAGAAGCTTTGTCTGATAAAGTGTGGTAGACAAAGAACTACAGCTTGAGCATTTCATGAAGAAGTCTTGTCTATTGAAGTGTGGTAGACAAACAACAACAGCTTGAGCATTTCATGCAGACATCATAATCTGTTACAGTGTGGTAGACAAACACACAACAACTTGAGCATTTCATGTAAAAGCTGTGTCTGTTAAAGTATGGAAGACAAACAACAACAGCTGCAGCATTTCATGCAGACATCATAATCTGATACAGTGTGGTAGACAAACACACAACAACTTGAGCATTTCATGTAGAAGCTGTGTCTGTTAAAGTGTGGTAGACAAAGAACAACAGCTTAAAAATTTCATGCAGACATCATAATCTGTTGCAGTGTGGTAGATAAACACACAACAACTTGAGCATTTCATGAAGAAGTCTTGTCTATTTAAGTGTGGTAGAGGTAGACAAACAACAACAGCTGCAGCATTTCATGCAGACATCATAATCTGTTACAGTGTGGTAGACAAACACACAACAACTTGAGCATTTCATGTAAAAGCTGTGTCTGTCAAAGTATGGAAGACAAACAACAACAGCTGCAGCATTTCATGAAGACATCATAATCTGTTACAGTGTGGTAGACAAACACACAACAACTTGAGCATTTCATGAAGAAGTCTTGTCTTTTGAAGTGTGGTAGACAACAAAAACTTGAGCATTTCATGCAGACATCATAATCTGTTACAGTGTGGTAGATAAACACACAACAACTTGAGCATTTCATGAAGAAGTCTTGTCTATTGAAGTGTGGTAGACAAACAACAACAGCTTGAGCATTTCATGCAGACATCTTAATCTGTTACAGTGTGGTAGATAAACAACAACAGCTTGAGCATTTCATGAAGAAGTCTTGTCTATTGAAGTGTGGTAGACAAACAACAACAGCTTGAGCATTTCATGCAGAACTCTTAGTCTGTTGAAGAGTTGTTGACAAAGAACATCAGCTTGAGCATTTCATGAAGAAATCTTGTCTGTTGAAGTGTGGTAGCCAAACAACAACAGCTTGAGCATTCCATGCAGAAGTCTTAGTCTGTTGAAGAGTTGTTGACAAAGAACATCAGCTTGAGCATTTCATGCAGACATCTTGTCTGTTGAAGAGTGGTAGTAGAAAAATACCTACAGTCAGCATTCTAGCCTTAAGCTTCACAGTGACAGGAGCATTTTTTAATTTTACCATTTGGCATGCTTATGTATATACTGCCACAAAAAGTACCTGCATGTAATGTTGTTTGTGATTGGATAAAACAAAAAAGGAATTAGAAGATTGACAAATCAGATGTCCAGTCTTTTGAGAGAAGGATGTTAAGTACCATCAGCATGATCAGTAACTACATAGAAACGAAAAATACTGTCCTCTATTTGAAGATGAAAAAAGATTCATCATACTATAAAAAAAATTCTGAATTTTTAAAATCACTCCAATATTAAAGATCATGTGTATTAAGAAGCAGACAAGAATTTTTTCATTAATATCTTAAATAAAATAACTCTAAGCTGTTTTTGTTTATTTATTTAATTATTTTTTTATTAATTGTAATAGGTTCAAGTCAACAGCTCAACCAGTTTCTGAAATTTTGTACACAGAAATTAAAATTTCTTACACTTTAAGTAATGGTAGCCCCAACTCATGTGACAGGTGCTCATAAAATATAATATTTGTTGTTAAAATTAACACAACCCATCTGAGATCTGACCTGCTTGGCAACAAGTTTTATCCATTTTGTGACTAATGAACCCAGTCAGTAAGATTTGGATGAAGGTTGCTAACAATGGTAGCCCCAACTGATGTGCAGGTGCTCTAAGAAGTTATATAGGAGAAAATTTGGTGTAAAATGATTGCAGCTAATCTGAGATCTGACCTGATTGGCAGCAAGTATTATCCATTTTATGACTAATGAACCCAGTCAGAAAGATTTGGATGAAGGTTGCTAACAATGGTAGCCCCAACTGATGTGCAGGTGCTCTAAGACATTATATAGGAGAAAATTTGGTGTAAAATGATCGCAACTAACCTGAGATCTGACCTGATTGGCAGCAAGTATTATCCATTTTGTGACTAATGAACCCAGTCAGAAAGATTTGGATGAAGGTTGCTAACAATGGTAGCCCCAACTGATGTGCAGGTGCTCTTAGAAGTTTTATAGGAGAAAATTTGGTGTAAAATGATTGCAACTAATCTGAGATCTGACCTGATTGACAGCAAGTATTATCCATTTTGTGACTATTGAACCCAGTCACAAAGATTTCTATTAAGTTTGCAAGGAATTATCGCCACAACTGATGTTACAGTTCATCTGTGAAGTTACATAGAGAAGGATTGGTTTAAAATGATGGCAACTAATCTGAGATCTGACCTGCTTGGCAAAATATATTTATTTACCAAATTTTCATTTTTTGCTGTGTTTTTCTGTATTTACTATGTTGTCTTTCAGTGTATTTGTAATATGTTTAAAATAAATTAATGTATAATTCTTATGTTTACATTTGGTTTGAAGAATTGGAACAAATATTTAATTTGACTAAACATTTTGTATACATAGTAACTTAAGTATTTTTTTTACATAATTGATTACCATGGAAATTATGTGTTTTTATATTGCACTTTTAGAACAATTATTTTTATAAGCTTTTATACTCTATATCAACTTGTAACAAATTTGATTTTCTTAAAGTTATGGATAAATCTATTTCAAATATTTTTTTAATTTATTTTGTAGGTTTCTTATATATTTGCATTTTTGTTTACAAATTGTTTGTGTTAAGTTCTTTTTGTCTAAAACTTTGTTTTTGAAATAAAGCATTTTTGTTTTTGTCAAGCGTGGCATAGCCATAAGGTGAGACTTAGGTGTTACTTTTCTGGTGTCGTCGGCAGGGGCAGCGTGTCAAACTAACCAGGGGAGACATATAAATCCGTGGAATTCTTGTTATTTGTAGAATCAGTTAAGACTGATGTAATGTTGCAACAAATTTTCATGTGTCTTAATAATTTTTTGGTTTATGTGTCCATTTTGTATATTCATTACATTTAACAGTGTTGTCATAGCAACATAACATCAATAGATAACATCCTGAATCATTCTATTTAAAACTTCTATGTGTTTAATATTTCAATGTAGGGATACATTAACATATATAATAGTTTTTATACTAGAAGAGCATAGCTATTGCTTATATTGGATTGTTAACTTGGCTTGATTTTATAATGTAAATTATTTCTCAAAGTAATGACATCTCCAGTTTAACAGGAAATGGTCTAGTTTACAGTATTGGCTGTGTTTCCTATTTATATTTTTTTTTCAGAACCATGTTAGTTATTTAATACTGTTGCCATTCAGAACTTATAAGATAAGACTTCAATGATTGGTTCAGTTTCATCAAGCTGTATTTTTTAAGACTTTAATGATTGGTTCTGTTTCATCAGGCTTTCTTTCTTGACCTTTTAGAAAATGTCTTTGTATTTGAAAATCTTATTTTACCCTCAGCTTTCAAAATGAAACTTTACATAGTTTGAGTCTTCAGAATTTGAAGAAAGTTATTTTGGACTCTTTAAGGATCTATTTTATCTTTTATTTGCTATAATGTGGATCAGTTTGCTAACGCATAAAAAGTTCTTTTTAACAAACCCTAGAATAAATAAATATATTTCTCAAACTGAAATACAACATAACTTGATTTTTCTTTAAGATAAATAAAGATTGTTTGTAAATGGCATGAAACTGATGATGAGTGGAATAAATTAACAGTCCATGTATACTCAAATCAGAGCAGTTGCAAATTCAACATATCTTCAACTCAGCTAATCAACTGGTTAGCTTCTTGACTTAATAATATCCTACCATATTTAAGTTATTAGTACAATGTATTCATGTTTTTGTGTGTTAGTTATCACACATATGTCTATAAACATTACAGATTACTCGCTGGGACGATTCCAAACTTTGGACAGAGTACTGGGAGATAAAAGAACAAGCCATGAAGTTAGCCAAAGAGGAATCTGGTGGAGAAGGTGTCCTATGAGAAAGGCACTCCAAAACTAAAGTGGATCATAGATGTATGTCAGCAGATGATTGAAGACTACATGAAAAAGTATAGTTTAGAAGAACTCATATTTGGTCCAGGTGAGGGGAGAGTATCAGAACTTTACCTGATAAATGACAAAGTCATTTCTCTTGGTAACAATCTGGACTTGATTAATTGATCATTGCAGTATTTCTGTATAGTGATAATTTGTGTGTAATTGGGATTTAATTTTCAGCTAGACTATGCCTGAATTATTGAAAATGGACTAGGACTGTTTAGAAATAAAAGAAATACTTACTTTTTTGCCTTAATTTATCAAAGAGTGGAGTGGAGTTGATGATTTGACGAACTTTCTCTCACTAAGATCTGTCCTGAGTGGGATTCAAACCCAGGTGGTGAGGTGCTGTCATCCTCTAGTATGCACTTTAGACCTCTTGGCTACAGAAGCCCACATTTCATGAAAGAGTACAGTGTAATTGCACACAACATTTGAAATTTGTGACAAAGTGAAAGTTTTTATTTAACATCATCTTTGTCAAAATCTTGAAAATCAACTTTTGCTATTAAAGAAAAGTTTATCAATTTCTTAGCCAGTCACAAAAAAAACCTTTTGTTGTTAGAAAACAGTGTTTGATATGTTACTGATACATGCACTGAAATTCTGATCAAATATCTCAAAATGTCAATGATTCCTGTAAGAACTTACAGGAATTTTCTTAAATTAACCCTAATTGCCCCAGCACAGTATGCATGTGTTACCTTAGAAATACCTCCACCCCTCTCTATCTCTCTCACTTTCTCATTACATTAACTCAACTTTATAAGTTATTGTTAGAATATTTCAAGTAACTTTAGCTTTTTTGTATGAAAATGTTTCTTATAGATTTACTTTGAAATAGAATTAATACATTTGTAATTTTTGGTAAGCTTTTCTGATGACATGGTAATTACTGTCCGATTCATGTCTGCCGTAGCACTAGTTTTTCAAGGTTTTAGAAGAGATATCAAAATATTTTGTAGCATGCCACATACCGTTATGACATATTGCATTTTGTTGTAATTAACTGACACCAAACCAAATGTCATCTTACCTGGAGTATAAAATGCAGAGCTTTTTAAAATTCTTACGGGGATTTAATATGGGAAAACACACAAACACTCATTCCGGAAATACATCGCTGTAATAATCATGCGAATTAGGGTAGAAAATTCTGGAATAGTTCATTCAGCTGAAGGTAAGATTGCCGTTGTTAGACCTACAGTATATATTCCTTTTGCTGTCAAGTTGCAGACGATATAACCTGGCCAGCGAAAATGGGGAAGTCTGTCATGCGCAATTCTATTTTCTTAACCCGCATGATTTTTCAGCAATGTATTTCTGGAATGAGTGTTTGTGTGTTTTCCCATATTAAATCCCTGTAAGGATTTTAAAAAGCTCTGCATTTTATACTCCAGCTAAGATGGCATTTACCGGTAGTTTGGTGTCAGTTAATTACGACAAAATGCATACGTCATAATGGTATGTGGCATTATACAAAATTTTTTGAAATCTCTTCTAAAACCTTAAAAAACTAGTGCTACAGCAGACGTGAATCAGACAGTAGATGTATAGGTATGTTCATCTTTCATACTTCAGAAAATTTAAACTCAATTTTTTTTTTTTTTTTTGCTACAGGTATGCCATTAACTGAGAGAAGTGAAGTTCAAAAATTGGCAAAGAAAATGGATTTAAAACATGAAATGCGGCAACAAGAAGGTAATGCATATTTAGTTTTGAGCAAGAAAATGACACCACAAGAAATGGCTACATGTCTTCATCAAAATGGTGGAATAAGTGGAAAATATTCACTTGTTCCGGTTACACAGTTACCAAAGTCATCCAGTATCGAACAAGAAAAACGAAAATATAAACGGCCAGGATATGACAAGTTACTTGAGGAAGTTGAAGATGCCAAAAAGCCAAGACGGTCATCAGATGAGAACACTCGAACCCAGAACAATGATTCATCAATAAATACAACAAGTACTAAAAGAGGAAAAAGCGGAACTAGGTTTTCTGACTCCAAACCTTATTCTCATGATCAAACAGTAACAACTAATCCTATTTTGTATTCAAGTGCCAGTAACACTACAACAATTAGCACTGGACATGTGACTGTATCAAAAGCAGTTATACCACCACCAGGTGTGGCAATCCCAGTGTTATCCACACAGCCAAACTATCAAGCTTTATCTACACAACCAGTTGTAGCAGTTCCTCATCTTGTTTCACAGGCATCATCTGCAGTTTATAATAAACCACTGTCATACAAACTTCCAGATTCTGTTGTACCACAGTAGTGGGACACCTGTTTCTCAAGTGCAGAGATATACTACTCCTGCCTCTACTGCAGTGCAAGTTCATGCATCACCAAATGCCGTAGCTACCACACAGCCAGCTGTTAGTAGTTCATTTGTATTTGGATTAAACCAGGCACCAGGAATACAACCTCTGGTTCACCAAAGTGTCCAAAACACTCCCATTGTTCAACAACAAGTTGCTAATTCAATTCCATTGGGGAACACACCTACTTTAAATAATCAAGGTATATATGTAAAGGGTGTGCAGCCAGTTGTTCAACAGCCAGTTTCCCAGGTGGTCCAACCAGTCATTCGCCAGCTAGTGCCCCAGCCTGTACCCCAGCCAGTTCCACCTGTCCAGAATCCGCAAGCCTCTACTGTACCTGTTCATTCTACAGGAGTCAAATACCAAAGCATGCCACCAATAGCTTCATCCTTACCTTTACAACAAACTCGACCACAAGTACCAGCTAGTATTTCTCAGTATCCTCCTCAAGTAGTGCAGCAGCCAACAGTTCAAACAAATCTTGCCACTGAAAGCCAGAAGCTTTTAATGATCCAGCAAGAAGCTTTAGAAAAGATGAGAGCACAAACAACACAGCAAATAGGGAACAATATGGTACCACAACCTACACAGCATCTTAATCAGCCCGTTCTGAACAGAATGCCTCCTCCTGTTACAATGCCAATTCAGCCAACTGCAAATCAAATGCCTATAGTTGTTCCAGTTTCAAATCAAACAGCAAACAGACCTGTTGCACCCAATTTTTCTGTTCCGCCACCTAATTTCAGGTTTCCACCACCTGCTGTTACTTCTGTTGTTCATTCATCTGTATCTTCATCGACAGTTGGACAAACACAATCACAAATATCAGCTGAATTAAAGACCCATACTAACCCATTTGTTAATATATCAAATCAAAAGAAATCATCAAGCACAGCAGTTACATCTTCAATTCAGATTAATTTGCTATACAAAAGTGGTAAAAACAGCAAAGCTCCATCAAAAAATCAAACTTTAAGTTCAAAATCAAAAGCAACAGAGCAACAAAAGCGCCGTCAAGCAGTATTAACAACTATAGATACCTCTAAAAATGTATCGGTAGATAAATCAAGTTCAAGGCCATCATCTTCAAATGTCTCTCAAACTTATTCTTCAGCAGTTAATGAAACTACCTCCAAGGTTTTATCATCAACTACAACTACAGTGGCTCAGGAAGAAATTCCCAAAAGCAATGTCCAACAGTTGGTGGAAAAGGCCCTTAAAGTGTTTGGAGGAACTGCAGAACTTGAAAGTGCTTTGAATACTATTAAAGGAATATCTCAAGAACAAAACAAAACATCTGTATCAGGAAGTATGGGTGGAGGAATATTGGATTCTATTCTAAAACAAAGGGTGAAGGAAACAAAACCAACCCCAGAAAAGAACACAGCAACGCTCATTTTGTCAAGTCAACCAGGTGCTAAAAGCACGATTATAAAACCAGCAGAAACAAAACAAACACAGAGCAGGAATAATGACAATAAAACACCAGGAGCAAACACAGAGGAAAACAAAAGAAATGAGCAACCTTTGAAAACAAATGAAAAGTACAAAAGATCAATATTAGGTGTGTCAGGAATGTTGTCTCATATGAGAAAACAACAGGAAAAGGAACATAAATCAGCATACGAAAAATTTAAAGAAACTGTTGTGAAACCTTCTGAAAAGGAGGACAAAACAAGTGATGATGAACCAAAAGACACTCAGACAAGAAAACCATATGATATACAACCTTCTAGTGGAATTGGAGTGAAAGGAATTTTAAAACAACCTGGCAGAGTTGACAATTCTGTGACAGATTCACAATTTAAACATTATCAGAGACAAACACCCAACCTTCGATCATATAGACAAACAAACAGGGATTCCCCACCAGAAAATGAAACATCGCCAAGAGTAGAAGTCTTTCCTAGAGGAAAAGGAGTAAATGAATTGAAGGTTGAGAACAACCAAGCAAAACCTGTTCTCAAAAGTATTTTAAAAAATAAAACAGCTTCTGATATAAAAGAACAAAAATCAGAAGATTATACAGATTTAAATAGGAAGAATGATCTTTATTATTCACAATTTGGATTTAGTAAACAGGATTCTAGTAAATCAAATTTGGGTCGAACACAAGAAAGAATATTTGGAGATTCTGATAAACATGATAAAGATTATCAACAATCAGAAAGTGAAAAAAATACTCCTTTTTGGTTGCACAAATCTCAAGGCTCTAACATTGAATCCGAGTATGGAAGACATACAGAACCAGAAATTTACCATACAAAACAGTCTTTTGAATCTAGTACATCTTTTATGAAACAGAAAAATGAAGATAATTCCAGATTATCAAGTTATAGAAACCAATTTAGAGACAGTACAGAAACCTATGACAGAGAGGAGTCATCTTTCAAAAAAGCTTCAGTAATACCTGGATTAGATTATGTTCATTCACCATCATCAGATGTGGATGGCGAGCATCTTGGTGGTTACGAGTCGAGACCAAAACCATTAATGAATGTTTCAAATCACAGTAAGCCATCAGGAGCTCATCTTGGCTCAAGCACAATGGAAAAGAAACCTAATGAAGAAAGATTTAATGCATATGATTTAGACAGCCTTCTTGGAAATAAAAACAAACAAAATGTACATACAGGTATACCTTATACAGGTAATTACACAGAAAGTTCATCAGAACAGTTTGGACAGCAGACATCATTAAATTCTCAAAAGCTGTCGGATACTTTAAAAAGTATAAGAGACAATTACAATCAACCTAACGATGGTTATTATGGAAATGAAAGCAATATGAACAGACCTTATCATTTATCATCGGATAGACAATCAAGTTGTTATAATCCCTCATTTACAGTACCATCTTCAAGACAGGATAATAGCTTAGGAGCTCTGCCATCACTTAAACAACAATTTCCATTTGGTTTTGGTGTAACAAACAAATCACCATCTCTACAACAAAATCAGTCAGGTTTTGGAAGTATAGGTACATCTTCTTCTCGTTTCCCAGGATTTCAAGGGAATACAATGGGAATTCCAAGTGGGATTGGAAGGGAATATGGATTACCTAGGTTTTCTTCCAGGCAACCAACACCTTCTAGTTCAGTGTCATCCACACCTTCATATATGATGGATTCACTAGACAATTTTACAGCAGAAAGTAGAGCAGAAAGGAAAGAAAAAAGATTTTGAAACAGTTAAAAATTGAATATGTGTTCATATGGAAAATGGAAAGACCATTTCTTTTCATAATGAAATAAAAAAAGAATATGTTTGTTATTTTACTGAAAAATAGTCTTAAATTCTTCAGTAAAACTTTGATGAAAACCAAATGATGAAATGAAGCTTGTGATCAAATTCCAGAAGTTAAATAAAATGATAGAGTAGAAAAGAAAGATACAATTTTGAAAAATTGAATACAAATTCATAGTAAAAATGAAAAGACTATCTTTTTCATATTAAATAAAAGAATGGGTTTCTTGTTTCATTGAAAAAATGTCTCTGAATCCCTGTCAAAATTTTGACGAAACAGTATGAAGATATAAAGCTTGTGATAAGATTTCTTGAGCTTAAATCTGGATTACTGAAAGAGATGGTATGCTATAAAAAGAAATTTGCAGAATCCAAATTCTTTGGAAATTAATGTACTATCATGCTAGCAAAATATAAGCCTTTCTGCCTTGGAATATAGTACATGTATTCCTAATGTGTAGTGATACTGACAGGTTTGTTTTATGACTTAATGCATTGGTGATGCCCCTTTGATTTTGCTTGTTGCAAATTAAAAAGCACATATTTGACAGTATTCTGATACAGTTTAATTCAGACAATTTTACAGCCTTTAGAAACTGGCTCTAAATTACTGTATTTGTGGCAGATTTTGCAGTAAGTAAAAAAATTTATAGGAGCTTCTGGATCTGTGTACATTACTTGTATATATATTATGTTTATAGTCTCACAAATGGGCGTGGCAATTAAAAATTTTGTGACCATCGATGATCTATTGATTCTGATGTAAAATATAGCAGCTTCAAAGTGATTATATTCTGCAAAAATAATTCAAGGATGCTGACTCGTAAAAGACTGCCTAGTGTATGACTAAAAAATTTTATTGGCATATATAGACACAGAAGAATCTCTTCAGTTGTTTCAGTACTGGATTACATTGATATACAGACAGTCACTTGTAACTTTAATGTTAATTAAGAATTTTCTACAAAGAAGAAGGAATGCTGATAAATACAAACCTTCTTAAGGTATATGGACATAGTTCACTTGCATTGATTTTCATGTTCATTTAAAAATGCTTGAATATGTGCCTATGAGTTACTTAACATGAAGTCATGTTTGCTTGGATATATCATTTGAGGGTATGTGCAGCATATACAGTATATTACTTGACACAAAGCTGCGTGTTTGCTTGGTTATACCATTTGCATTTAACAGTTCCACTGCCATGGTGTATATAAAACAACTAGACTGTCAAAATCTACCAGCTTGTAATGAATAAAGAGTGTGGTAAAGACAGATAGTTTGTGAACCACCTTGGTTTTTTTTTTTTTTTTTTTCTTTTTTTTTTTTAGGAAAAAAGCATTTAATAGTTGATTGGTACACATTTCACAATTCAAGTTTATTTTTTGATTATTTAAAAAGACATAGTGAATAAAGTATTAACTTACGTGATTTAAAAAAAAAAAAAGAAGAAGAAGAAGAAGAAGATTTGAATTTTTCCATATAAATGATATTTAGGATGAGCATGATTGATATTTTTACATTTTGTTGAATCAGTTGAGGTATTACTTAGTACCTGCAGTCAGAAGTATCATAGTCTAAAGAAACAGTACAAGATATTAAGCTACTTTTACTTTCAAATTATATGATAAATATTATGAAGAAATGGTCTATTTCAGGGTTCCCATTCATGAACCAAATGCATGCCAGTATATAATGTATGGCTATTTTACTTATTCATAAGGTTTTTCATTTTGTTTAAACAGAAGTGTTACCAGTATTTGTGAAGTTATAAATAATTTTCTAGAACTTGATGATTAGCACAATTATAAACATTGATAAAACCCAAGATGTAATTTTGCAGAAACTTTTTAAGATAAAATACAGAAAATAAAATTAGACGAATCAATTAAGAAATTTAGCTTCAAACAGATTTAGATCAAAAGTATCAATTTAAATTAAGATAAATGTTTTTTATTTTGAGATTTTCAGCTTCTTTTTTTCTGTCTCTCATTTATCCATGGTTGAAAAGTTATAGATTGCAATGGGCTACAAGAAGAATATAATACGGAATACAACTGCAAAAGATGAAGAGATGTTTCAAATAAATTAAGCTCAAGTTTTATTATTATTATTATTATTATTATTACGGCATTTCATGTATTCAAAGAATGTAACCGTTGCAATGAATACATTCTATCAGTAAAAAGGTAGATAACTGTAAATGTGCAGGTTATTTCTTGACCAAACTTTTATTTTTATAGACTGATGTATTTGATTTATAATTACAGCCAAACATGTTTACTTACCTAAAGACAATGGTTCATATATCTTTTATATAAGATGATTTTGTTTCAAGATTATTTTAAAATTTACCTGGTGATTCATGAAAGTGAATTGTGTTATTGACAGTTGTATAACATTGTCACAGAATCTCTTCATTTTATTTACATCAATCAATGTTACCCACCTTTTTCTTAGAATTCCACTTTATAATGTTCATTCATTACCTAGGTATGTCATAGACATATACTGTAAACATGTAGTATTAAGCATTTCTGTTATGTATGTGGAGACTTTACTATATATGTGAAGACTTTACTTATAAATACATTTATCTTTATGTTGAATATAATTATGTGAACATTACTTTATAAGGTATTGGTTATTAAATGTCATTTTTGGCATTTTACAAAGATGCATTCATATATGATAGCGTTTACATGAAAATAATAATTTCATAAGAATTTTATTTTAATTATGTCCTTGTGTTTCACACTTACAGATCATGAAAGTCCTCATTAGTAATTGTTAACATGATTTTCACTAACACATCATGAAATTCTTCATATGTTCTTCATGATTCCAACAAACAAATCATGAAAATCTTCATGTGTTTATTTCATGATTCTCACACCATGAAAGTCTTCATATGTTTACATTATGTTTTCATAAATCTTACGAACAGATCATGAAAACCATCATATGTTCTTATTAAAATGAAACAATTATATTTCAGCATTTTGTCAAGATGGAATTGTTAATTGTTTTAAAATCATGTAATTTAGAGTGCTTGTTAAATTTTAATGTTATCTAATTATGTGATATCAATTTGTTTTATACGTAATAAATGCAGGAAACACTCTATTTTCAATGTGTTCATACATGGAAGCTGTTTTTTATTCTCCATAGTCAAATAAAGTTATAAAACCACTAGATACCCATTAGCATTCACCTTTAGCATTGAAGAGTTTATTAGCACTTTAATGATAGCTATTAGTGCACAATAGAACATTGCAGATTAAAAACGCTCGCGTAAACAATAAGTGCTTAATTTGCCAGAAGTATTGGAATCTGAAATATCACACCTAATTAACGCATTTTATTGGTAGCAGCTAAATTTAAGAGGACCTGATCATCCTAAATTGAGATTTTAATTACACTTAATATTTGTATTTGGAATTATATATTTGGATTACTTAGGTTACCATGTTGCCAAAAAGATGTCATAATGTATCTGAATAAAGCAAGTAAAATTAAAATGGAGAAATTAACTACCGGGATAGTGGAAAGCACTTAAATTGTCTTAATTGGCTATAGCCAGCTGAACTTATGGCATGGTGAAGCGTGTGTGCGTGCGCATGGTAACTTTAATCTTCTCTGAAACTAGTGTAACCTATTTAAACCAAATTTGTATGGAAGGTTCCCAGGTGATGCAGATTAAAATTTACACAGATCAACATCCTGTGGCATTCAAGATGACCGCCGTTACTATAAATAGCAAAAAGAGATAAATGGTCGATACATGCTTATTTTTCAACTTATTTCAAAATTGATATCTAGAATTAACATATGTAACGGGTTTTCGAAACTTTTTATTGGGTCATTATTCGCGGAAAATTCAAATAAGGTGCTTTATTTAGCTGATTCTTTGAAAATCTTTTGAAACTTATGGACCTATGTGGTGTGAACGGTCCATGTGTGGTGCACAAATCAACTTCTTGTGGCATCCAAGATGGCCGTCATCAAAAACTGACGGCCGATACATGCTTATTTATCGTGATTTAGTTCAAAATTGACATAAAGAAAGCAGATATATAGCCATTTCAATACATTGTATGTAACCTTTCTCCACGTCACATTTAGCTCGTAAGTAACAGGATATGCAAATTAACTGCTATTAATAGCTAATTCTTTGAAACCACTGAGCCAAACGAAACCATATTTGGTATTTCAGGTCCCTAGATGGAGTAGTTTTAAGTTTTTACAAAACAACTACTTGCGACATCCAAGATGGCTGCAGTTGCTCTTAATATAATAAAGTGCTAAACGGCTATTACAGGTTTAATTATCAACTGATTTAGTTAAATTTGATAAATAGAGAGTAGATAGATAGCCATTTAACATATGCAACGGGATTTTCCGTCATTTATAATTAGCGGGATATGCAAATAAGCTGCTATTAATAGCTATTTTTTTGAAAATATTTTTCCTCTGAAACTACTGAGCCAAACATATTTGATATAGAATATCCTTAGATGTAGTTTCAAATTTTTACAAATCAACTTCTTGCGAAATTCAAGTGACCACAGCTTCTATAAATAGCAATAAGTGCTAAATGGCCATTACAGGCCTAAATATCAACTGATTTAGTTCAAATTTGAATATAGAAAGTAGATAGGTAGCCATTCAACATATGTAACGGGATTTTCCCTCACATTTATAATTAGCTTATAATTAAAGGAATATGCAAATAAGCTGCTATCAATAGCTGATTCTTTGAAAATCTCCTCTGAAACTACTGAGCCAAACAGAACCATATTTGATGAAGAAGGTCTCTAAGTGGAGTAGTTTAAGTTTATATAATAAAAAATCAGTTTCTTATGCTATAAAATGTCTATCAGTAAAGCGAGACAGGCCCGATTGGGTCTCTTGTTGAAAAAAAGATATCCCAATTGGATTTAACATGATACAGTGTTTAGTTTCTAGATTAAACCGGTTCCTTCCAACGTATGTGGTAAAAAAAAAATCACGGATATAGCAAAATACAACGTAATTTACAACTACCGCCTTGGTGGCTCAGTAGTAGAACGTTTGTCTTGAGAGCGGGATGTAGGGGGGATCTCCAGTCGGATCCTACTAAAGTCTTCAAATTTGAGATTTGTACTGGTTCCTCACTTTGTGCTCGACATTATAAAGATGTTACGCTTGGCATTATAAAAATAGTTACGACTGGTCCAGTAGGCGCGAGGAAAACGTGACTTGGGGAGTGGTATATTTGTTTGCAGAATACCGACTCAAAAAAAAGTCGCCCCTAGTGTACATTAGCTGTATGCATACTTGCGCAATCCACGAATGCACAAACTTGTTCTTAGATTTATCCTTAGATATTATTAACCTTGCTTCCGACGCTAATAGCTGAAAAAAATGCTGAAATGACGTCAAACATTATTACAATCAACCCATCAACTTTGTAAGTAAAAATAGATATAGTAACTGCTTTAAATGACCCTAATGAACAATGAACGTTTTATTCGATTCAGGCAAATGTCTCTTGTGTCTAAACACTGGAAATTTTTCCGGGGACAAAACCTAAGACCCGAGTTCAAGGCCTTTAAAACGGGAAATACGTAAAGTAAATCAATTTTGATGATAACAAGCCATGATATCAAAATGGTGTTCAGTGAGCGAAAATATTTCATAATGTCGATGTATGGGGGTTTTAATAAGTCAACAATTGGAAGAAAAATAGAAAAATAATTTTTGTAGGATTTGGATTTCATTTATAAGGGCCCCGTGCCCTATAGTAATCACCTTGTCTGTTTGTCCGTCTGTCTGTCTGTCTGTCCGTTTCGCTTTTCGCACGATATCTTGAGAAGGAATGATGGGATTTTGATGAAAATTGCTTGTGATACTTAGTACATAAATCCTTCGCTCAAGTTGATGTTCAACAAATTCCACACATATTTAATGAGCCTGCTTACTATGTGATTTGCTGAATGTTTTAAGCATGATATCTTCTGAAGGAATCGTCGGATTTTGATGAAACTTGCTTGTGATAGTCCTTATCCTATGGTTCTCGCTCGGTATCTGTAGTAATCCCTTGTCTGTCTGTCCATCCATCTGTCCGTTCGTCCGTTTGTCAATTTTGTTTTCTTCAAGTTATCTTCTAAATGATTGATCAGATGTTGATGAAAGTTGCTTGTAATACTCCGTACCTGTTCATAAGCAGAAGGTATTATGCGGGGCCCTTCCTCGACATTGGTCTGTTTATTTATTATGATTCCCCACCCAAAGGTGTGGAATCATATTGTTTTCGTTCTGTTTCTTCTTCTTCTTCTTATTATTATTATTATAATTTTTTATTTTTCCTTTAAAATTGTCCGGTGCAGAACTCTGAAACGGTATGATGGGTTTCGATGAAATTTGGTACCAACAATCTGCTATCTTGGTAGATATGGATAAATGATCAAATTTTTTTCTATCTCGACGGCTCAGCGGTCGGTGCGTGTAAATTGCGTAATTTAATACCAAACATCTTTCTGTCCATACGTACAAAGAGAGATAACTCTTACAGAATCTTCTTCTTTCTTATTCAGTTTCTCAGATATATGAGCGCCCGATAAAAATGGGTAATCTGAATTAATGTATAAAGTTAAGCACTAAACAAAAATGATTGAATGTTAATGAACTACATGTTAATTAAGTGACTAACCTCTTTCTCTCATACAGAATTTGTTCTTAATAAATTCTCAGTTACTATGTATTAAATTGTTAAAAATATATCAAATTTTTATCAGCACTGCCAAAC
Source organism: Tegillarca granosa (assembly GCA_029721355.1). Taxonomy (NCBI): domain Eukaryota; kingdom Metazoa; phylum Mollusca; class Bivalvia; order Arcoida; family Arcidae; genus Tegillarca; species Tegillarca granosa. The sequence goes on along the minus strand of CM056609.1, from coordinate 25,919,540 downwards.
AAGTTAAACGCATCATTCAATCTCGTTCAAAATTTTAAGATAGGTTCCTGCACCATTAAAGTTTTTACATCCATGTGTATTTATTTGGGGAGGGACAGGAAGATGGGGTCTTAAAAACAAAAATCACCAATTTTTCCTTAAACACTTTGCAGTGTGCTATAAAACCATATATAAGGCTTTGTCATAACTTTTAAACTGTTGAGATCCCCACCCCTAAAGTATATATTTTCTGGTTCCTAATGATAAAATGAAAAGAATGACACTAATCAAAGACACCTAAGGTCCTTTCCCACTGAAGGGTAGGGCTGGGTGGTGCTAAGTTAATTTTAAACTATTGAAATCGCCACCCCTAATTTATGTATTTTCTGGTTCCTTATGAAAAGTTGAATAGAGTGATATTAATAAAGGGCATCTAAGGTCATTTCCAACTGTGGGTAGTGCTATGTACATGTATAGCTTTTAAATAGTTAAAATCCCTTCCACTCATCTGTATATTTTCTTGTTCATTATGGACTTTTGAAAAGAGTGATAAAAACCTCCAGGAAATCCTTTTCAAGAGAGGGTAGGGGTGTGAAGCCAGAATTCTTAACACCCACCCTCAGTCAAGAAACACTATCTTATGGCATACTTGATTTCATTTCTTAAGGCAATTTTACAGGATTAATTTCCTATTCAAAGAATTGTAAACAAATTCAATAGCATTATTACATGTTTTGATATGTAAAATTGCTTTAATCTCTTTGTCAATTATCCATTAAATTAAATATGTAGGTTATGGCTACTTCACAGACATGACACACGTCAATCAAATTTGTTGGTTAAACACCTCACAGTTCGTGAAATAGATTTGCTATCAATCAAAGTTGAATACTTGTCCAATCAAAATACACCAGCTAATTGTAATTGCCAAATTAATGGATAGGGTCTATGTTAGAAGACAGAACGCATGATTCTGATCTATTGAACTTGTAAAATTTACATACATTTCGAATTATAAATTTAAACATGCAGATTCAATTGGTTTCTTTTAACATAAAACGTTGTTGCAACAATGGGGTATGAGGGAATGAAAATATATATTAAAATGAATACTACTCGAATTATAATTGTACTTGATGTTAACTTTAAATTTACTTGTCTTCCGTCCTTTCTCTTAGTCAGCTTTCAATTACTAGTAATGGATACTATTGATCCAACTCGAGATCAGTCCATCAGCAGGTGTATATTTTAGACAATATATAGATTATGGATGGTGGGGAATCATACGTAACTGGTATCCCAGTTACAATCTCTAGTTTATTTATTATAATTATTATTATTATTATATTTAAAATTATTCATTATGGTTTTTTTTTTTTTTTTTTTTTTTTTTTTTTTTTTTTTTTTTTTTTTTTTTTTTTGCAAAGACATAAAAAGAAACTTCCTTTTCCTTTTTTACCCAACTAAAATTTACACTGGAATGGCCTAAAAATACATTTCAGCCATTTTGAACATCTCTGTGAAAAATATTACTTCAAAATGTTTACATAGTAATTAATGGGGAGGGGGGTACAAAAGGAAGTCTTAAGGAAACAAAAATCAGATTGAACGATTAATTCCATACACGGACAATAAGCCTAATAGAAGAAATTTTGCTAATTTGGCTATAAAGCAACATCTTAATTAATCAAATAAATGACAAGATTTCTGGAGAGTATCTTACTTGCCAATCGTCTCTATTCTTGCGGGATAGTCCCGACTTCAGACCCGAAATTTCAGTTCCCGATTTACATGAAAAATGTCCCAAATTATATGATGCAAACTTGAAATACTGACTATTCGCCTTGTGCTTGGAATAAGGAGCATCGGGTTACCTTACACTAGTGCCAAAAATGTGACTGGGGATGGTTTGCTTGTAGACCAATGACATACCGACTTGCCATGAGTGCGCGATAATTTATAAAATACAGTTTATAGGCAACACTAAAGGACTTATAGAAACACTTTCCAAATATATCAATGACATTGCATTTATTGCAGTAAAAGTCATTTTAATGACGTGCCTAAAAGCATACTTGCTGGATCAAACAAAATGTAAAATGTTCATTTCATGAGATGGGTCATAGCATTATTAACATTGACATTCACACAACTATAATTTTTAAGTAAGGATTGTAGTTATTTATTTAATAAACATTAAGCAATTACACCCGTGGAGTGATGGTGTTTTACGCCCCAGTCAAGAATCTCACTTATTTCGAAGCGGTCAGTTCTTGGATGGTGGAGGAAACCGGAGTGCCCGGAGAAAAACCACCGACCTTCAGCAAGCGAACTGACCAACTTCATCGCACTAGGATTTTTACTGAGTGGGATTCGAACCCAGGCGGTGAGAGGCGCTGTGATCCGTAAGCGCGCGCTTTAGACCTCTCGGCCACCGAGGCACCTACACCCTATTTGAGTCAAACTTTCAAAACAAATTTTGTTTTAATTCGCACTATAAAAATATTGCACCATAAAACTATTAGAATTTGCACAATATAAAGATACACATGAAGAAATAATATAAGGCACAGCAACACTATAAACCATTGTCCAGTATGGATCCATTTCTCAGTTTCCGAACACTGTTCTATAGAGGTTCCAATAAGGGGTAAATGTTTATGATTCGGAGTATGTATTATTATTTCAAGGAAAATACACACTGCACCAACATGTCATTATTCTCGGAACTGAATGTTATAACGCCTCTTCATCGTGATGAGGCATCACACAAGAGATGAATTTTAGGCAAAATTCGATGAATTGAAAACTCTCTCTCTCTCTCTCTCCCTCTCTCTCTCTCTCTCTCTCTCTCTCTCTCTCTCTCTCTCTCTCTCTCTCTCATATATATATATATATATATATATATTGAAACACACTCTTTCTTTTCTCTCATATTGGAAACACAGGTACTTGTGGACAGGATTGTGTTATTTTTGATTAATATTATGATTTTTGCATCAATCCTCAATGCCTCCGACGAATAAATTCCATAATTACTGAAAAAACCCATTTTCTTTTTATGTACCATTCAACCGGGGTATTGTCTTAAATGGGTTTTTTCAGTAATTATGGAATTTATTCGTCGGAGGCATTGAGGATTGATGCAACAATCATAATATTAATCAAAAATTACACAATCCTGTCCACAAGTACCTGTGATTGGGAAAGTTTAAAGCGCGACTGACGCGGTTCATATACGATCCTATATAAATTGTTTATATGTTTATTTATACTCGATTTTAAGATCACGTGATTTTAAACTGTCGTTTGACATATAAATGAAAGATGATGAGGTCCTCTACCAGGAAGTAACTAGGTTGTTTAATGTTACAATTCAACTTAATTTTAAAATGGCCGATGGAATTAAAAAATGATAAAAAGTTGACATACATTTGTGGAAATTTACTAGCGTTTACCTAATTTTTTACACTTTGTGGTAAGTCAACCGTTAAAATCTTCTTTTTTTCTGATAAACATTTTCTGGATTTTCCAACTTTTCCTTATTTAGTATTTCACGTGTTGATGATCATGCTAATTTTATGCATCAACTTTTATTTATATTTTTTGTGTATGAATACCTGGAGTGAAATATTAGCTTTTATTAACTTTTATAGTAATATCGCGGTATAAACATATACACAGATCAGAAATGTCACAGTGCTGAATGCACCCAGACATAGTGTTCTACTTGTAATATATTAATTATGACCATATTTGGTGTTAGAATAACGTCCTTGTAAAGTTTCTTTCACCTAAATCAAGACAATTCTTGGATGACGTAAGGAAATTCTACTAGCCTTCAAAATTATTAAATTTTTGGACTCTTTGTTCTTTGTTAGCATTTCCCTTCAGCAGTTTCTACTGTACTGCTTGCTGCTCGTTGTTCGTTTTATTTGTGTGTTTTGTATTTACATAAAACATGACGCGTGTGTGTGTGTGTGTGTGTGTGTGTGTGTGTGTGTGTGTGTTTCAGTAAGTAATAATACTTGTAAACGACAATAAAAATTGAATTAATTCTTGAAGGGTTTATTAGGGGTTGGGGAATTGAGGGTAGTTCAGAGTTCTGCTCAAGTTTTTAAAATAATTTTCTACATTTTGGTAGTTTGGGCAGCTGGTTGACAATTAAAAATTCTGGCCAAGTTGTTAAATAAGTACTGCACTTTGATTATTTTGTAAACTTAGAGATTTAAAGTTTATCGAAGTTAGAAAAAAAAATTATGCACCCACAATTACCATTTCTAAACTATTTTGAATAAGTATTTCAACGCTGAGCCGGGCTTTCTCAAGGCAAGATGAAGGTCTTTAAATTTGATTGGAATAATGGTGGTTCGGGCCCAAGTCAAGATTTTTTTTACTTATATAAATGCGGTCAGGTCTGTAATGGTGGAGGAAACCGGACTGTCCGGAGAAAACAACCGATCTTCAGTAATTAAGCGAACTGACAACCTTTTTCCCACAATGATCTACCACAGTGGGATTTGAGTCTAGGCGGTGAGAGGCACCGCTTTATACCACTTGGCGAACGAGGTTCCCTCTTTTTTAAAATCGTTAAGTCTTGATAAGAGGAAGTATGAATAATCCATGACCATTGATATTTTATATACGTTCGATAAGTAAACCCTTATGTACATAAACTAATAACACAAAACCCTCTTTGTCGTGCATTTTGTATAAGTCAGAATTTATCTATTGCATGCCCGAGTCCCAAGGCCTAAATAACAGAAGTCCATTTGATAAAATTGATCAGAATGTATTTCAGCAAAAATGAAATTTAGACTATATATCATTAAACCCTCTTATATAGAAAATCCTGAAACGAATCATGTATTGCAAGGGTGTTCTGAATTTAAATTTTCATAATGATTTATATAACAGTCAGTCGTGTACAAAAACAAATCGAAGTTAACATTTTGTTGTGTTTGTCAAATATGAACCCCTTTTTGGTTCTTTCTTTCTTTACTTTCTTTCTTTCTTTTGTTTTATTTTATTTTATTTATTATTTATTTATTTATTTATTTATTTATTTATTTACTTATTTATTTATTTGTTTGTTTGTTTATTTTGTAACGAGTATAAAAGTATTTTATTAAGGCAATAAAACGGGCCTCAGTGACCATGTGGTCTACAGTGCGCGTTTACGGACCATCGCCAAGCGGCCTCGCACCATATTGGTTCGAATCCCGCTAGTGTTAGTCTAGTTTGTCAGTCTCTAACCAAATGTAGGTAGTTTTCTCCGGGCATTCTGGTTTCCTCTACCATTACATTACTGACTGTCTCAATATAAATAGACAACTTGCTATCAATATATAGGTTCGTTGGTGACCGAGTGGTCAAATTCAGGTCCTTACAGATTACAGTGCCATCTAGGTTTGAATCCTAGAATGAAAGGGTCTGTTTCCCCGAATGTTTTTCTGGAAAATCTGGTTTCCTCAAACAATTCTTAAAGCTGCATTAAGTTATTAAGCTTTTCAATTTTCTATTTCTTTTTAATTTATTTATTTTCTAAAAATATATATTTTTGAAAATATATAAATATATAACTCCTAATCACTTTCCTAAATTTCATTCCCATTAGCTCTAAATAAACGGAATCCTGTAACGGGTTGGTCACTTTTTTAACGATGATAATTAAAAGCTTGGAGCATGCGCACTGATGTACAGGGACTCTAATGAATTAAAGGGGGGAAACCGACAAATTGCATTAAGTGTATGTCATTAATATCTATATGTATTCGCATAGGTGTTATTTATCTCTTAGAAAGTCACAAATGACAAATTTAATGAAATTCTGTGTTTAATTTATCGAATTTCACCGTTTTGTAAGTTGTGTTTGAATTATCAGATTTTTTATGACGTAAACATGTTCTAAAATTAGATTCCATAGGCTTCATCTCGATAGAAAGATCCTGCTGTTTCTTTATTTATTTGCGATTTATCAATGAACCAAAATGCAATATTGTTCTTTAGGAACATCATTAAGTAAATTAGCACCGTTTTAATTTTTTCTAGGAAAACTTAATGCAGCTTTTATTGGTGGCCACGATTAAAACAAATAATTTTGACTGGGTTGTACTGAAACATCATTCCTCCACTCCACTCTACTTTTGATATATAATGTAAAATCAGGGAATTAAATTTTGTTATTTTCGTGAGAAAGTGAAAACTACGAAATTAAACGTCAATGAAAAAAATATTAGTTACCAAAGTCCCCAATGCGATTTATTTTTTGACAAAACTCAATCGAAATTTTCTC
>CM056609.1:25775766-25910766 GCA_029721355.1 Tegillarca granosa | reverse complement strand
GTGTCCGAAAGTCCCATCGACCTTAGACAAACGCACTGACGAACTTCCTCATTTTAGGACCCGTCAGAATGGGATTCGTATCTAGGCGATAAGAACTTTCTCTCACTAGAATCTGCACAAGTGGGATTCGAACCTTGACAACTAGAGACACTGTGACCCGTAAGGGCGCGTTTTGACAACTAGAGACATTGTGACCCGTAAGGGCGCGTTTTGACAACTAGAGACATTGTGACCCGTAAGGGCGCGTTTTGACAACTAGAGACATTGTGATCCGTAAGCGCGCGTTTTGACAACTCGGCCACCAAGACCTCTTCTTCTAGTTTTTTTTTTTAAATTTTATCGTTAAATACAGTCAAAAATGCTTTATTGTCCTCTTCTTTAAGCTATTTATCGAAAAATAAAACAAATTCTAATGAAAGAAAGTACACGTATGCCTTGTGTGTCACATATAGTTGTATCCTAAATAAATTAATAAAAAATTTAAAATACTAAAATAAATAAATAAGAAATAATTTTTTAAAATATTAAAATAAATAAAAAAGAACAAGTTCTAAATGATGAATAATTAATTTCAGATAAAAAAAAGTTGAGAATGTTGAAGTTTAGAAAACAATCAATTTTACTCATTCGGGGAATTTTTTTTTCTTTTAAAGATATATTGCATGACTGAAAACGTTTTTGAATTACAACATTATATATATAAGGATAAATGTTTGTCATTTTATACGATCCTTTAGTGTTCTTTTTAAAAGATATCAGTTTTTTCGTAGAAACATAATATCTACACAAATTCGACAAATATTTGAATTTTAAACTTAACATATTTTAAAAGAAGTTTTAAATTAAAATATACAAAGTCGTGTCTTAATATGTTTTACAGATTTCATGGAAATCGCAGCCCAAGATCTGAAAAATCCAATAATGGAAGGATTTTTAGAAAAGCGACGCCCAAGTAAGACTCTCTCTCTCTCTCTCTCTCTCTCTCTCTCTCTCTCTCTCTCTCTCTCTCTCTCTCTCTCTATATATATATATATATATATATATAACTTTTTCGACCAGGTAGTTGTTTCATAATTCCAGTAAAATTTAGAGGAGGATTTCCGTCTTTAAAGTCAAGTCAGATCACGGAAAGCTAATAACGATTGGCTGATTGGATTTAAGTTCTCATCCAAAGCACCTCTTAATGCTTGGCGTTAGGCATCATATATGGGTCAGACGATTATAACAGCTTCCTTGCTAACAATTGAAACCAGTTCTTAAAGCTGCATTAAGTTTTTCAATTTTCTGTTTTTTTTTTTTTTTTTGTTTTTTTTTCTAAAAATTTATTTTTTAAAAATAGATAACTCGTAAGTTTCTTTTTTTTAAATTTCATTCCTATTAGCTGTAAATAAACGGAATCCTCTAACGGGTTGGTCAATGTTTATCGATGATTATTAGTTGCTTGGAGCATGCGCACGGATGTACGAAAATTCCAATGAATCGAAGGTGAAACCTGACAAATCGTATTAATTGTTCGACGTTAATATCCAAACGTATTCGCAATGGTGTTACGTAACCCTTACAAAGTCACAAATGACAAATTTAATTAAATCCTTTGTTTAATTTATCGTATTTCACCATTTTGTAAGTTGTGTTTAAATGACCCGATTTTTTATGACGTAACCACGTTCTAAAATTAGATCCCACAGGCAACATCTTGCTAGGAAATTATTGTTATTTCTGTATTTATTCGAGCTTTTATCGTTGAACCAAAAGTTGTTCAAAAAATTGTTCATTAGGAACATCATTAGTTAGATCAGCACCGTTTTAAATTTTTTCCAAGGAAAACTTAATGCAGTTTTAAACAGTTTAAATCCGTTGCTTTTGCAAAAGGGTTTTTTACGTCAGGACACGGGTTTCTAGGATAAAAGCGTGCGTATATTGTCGTTCATGTATATGAATTCAAAATGATAAATGAATCTAACAAGCTGTAAATTCAATACACATATAGACATAAATGTAGTCACAGACCGCTCGTTATGAACTTACCGTTCGGTAAATCAAGGGAATTAACTCGTACTTTATAGGTAAGATCGTGTCTTAATCGAGAGGATAGATATTCACTAGAGCTGTTCACAAGATAAAGATGATTTTCTTTATTACTATACATTATATGTACATGTTTATATTTTATTGTACATTATATCAAAATATTTCCGATTTTATTTGATTATTTTTTTAACTGATTGTTATTTTTTTTAATTAAATATTGCTTCATAATTATAAAAAGTTCAGCCATAACTGATAAAAATTGACCAACTTGAGTCATACATGCATATGTATAAGATTAATAAATAATAGTCTTCACTTTATGTCAGAACAATTCTGTATTAAACACGCGCGCGCGCGCGTGATATATACTTATTTTTTGTCGTATGAATAGCATTTTTCTCCGCTTTCAAGATAAATTAATCAGATAATGATATATATATATATATCGGATTAATTCAATTTATCTTAAAAGCGGAGAAAATACTATTCATTTTAATAAGTTATTACTCAGCTGTTCATCATTGGTACCACTGCGGTAGCTCAGTTGGTAGAGTGCTGGCTCTGTAAGTGGGAGGTCGTGGGTTCGCCCGAGTCTGAGTCTGACCCAAGACAAAAAGTGGGAAGTGACTGTTCTTTCGCCAAGCACTCGACATTACGAAATGAAAGTCACGGTTCTCTCTTATAGGAACTTAAAATAAACGAGGTCCCGTGTCACGGTGGGCTTGGCACGCTAAAGAACCCTGCAGTATAAAGCTATAATCGTAACGAACAGACAAAATTTCTGCACTTTCGCAAAAATATTTGAATTTTATGTACCATTAAGTGGTGTTTATAGATATATGACAGTGATAATAAAAAAAAAATAAAATAAATAAATAAATAAATAAATAAATAAATAAATAAATAAATAAATAAAGTCGTGTCTATTTGTCTGTAGTTCTAATATAAGTGAATATGAGAATTCTCTTTTTGCGTCGAATGTTATTGACTGGATATATTTATATTTAACAAAAAAAAACTGTCACGGGTAAATGATTTCTTTCGTAATTTTATATACTATGTAGCTTGGTTATTAGACATTCCTTCGTTACTAATCCCTTTGCAAATTCGAAGTGTCTCCATCCTCAGTATCGGTAGCGATTACTGAGTTACCGATGTTTATGAATTACCCGTAAACCGGATATCACTACTTAACTCCATTCACAAATACCTTATCGTGTATACAAGTTTTCTTAGTTGTGTGTGTGTGTGAGAGAGAGAGAGAGAGAGAGAGAGAGAGAGAGAGAGAGAGAGAGAGGGGGGTATTTTAGACATGTTATAAAAAGAATTTTAATGAAAAATTGAATATAATAAAATTCTTTATCATAGTTCAAGTATACCCCAACCCGTCAAAAGATAATTTGGGATGAAAATTTAAATTTTCTGTCATTTTTATAAAATTTAAACGTTTCAACTTGAAGTCAATATATCTAAAACACAAGTTCTTATGTTTAGTAAAAGAAAAAATAATCATTTACTAGTGTTAAAGTTTGGTGGGGACATTTTGGATTGTGTAGACAGCTATTGTTACTTGGGTATATTTTAATAGAAATGGGAAATTTTTCACAGCTAGGACAAACCTTTATGACCAAGCATGTAAAGCTCTATTCGGTGTGTATAGAGTATAGTGTATGTGTTATATTCTATACATTGTATCAATCGCCATATTATGTATAATTATGTATATAAACCTCAGGTACCACCTCCGGTGGTTTTGAATGTAATAAAGAACATTAGGTTTCCGAAGTTTGGGTCACGATGGTATTCTGCTTTCAGTCTTTTTTAATCCAATTAATATATTATTTATTATTTTTTTGAAAGAAAAAGCTTCAAAATGACAGCATCAAGCCGTTGTCAACATTTAAAAAAATTGAATTGGGATAAAATGGGTTTAGGTACAACAGAAACTCCTAACTCTTTTACTGTTGATATGGAAAATGTTTTAAAATGTTGGGTCAAGTTCATAATAGTTCACAATCAGTCCTTAGCTAAGATTTTCCTTTAACTCAAATCTATACCAAGATTTAAATCATTATAATTTTGTCAATTTTTATGATATTCGGGAATTTAAAGTGTCAGTTTTAAGATCACTTCTAGATTAAAACATTTAGTTTTGACAAAAATATACATTAGCAGTTCCAAAAACAGATTACCAAAATAAGCTTAATTTAAGTTCAGGAAAATCTTAGTTAAGGAATGATTGTGAAACTGGGGCAGACCTTATTTGAAAGACAGTCTCTCTCTCTCTCTCTCTCTCTCTCTCTCTCTCTCTCTCTCTCTCTCTCTCTCTCTCCACACACATATACATACACACACAGTAAAATGTGAAATGTAAAAGAATAAATAACTCGTATAATCAGCCAGAAAAAAAACAGAATATAAATTCTCCATATAAAATTAGAGTACAACATAAAACTGGTCAAATATCGTCTAAATAACACACACACACACACACACACACACACACACACACTTTTAACATTTTTTAAATTTACAAATATAGCCAATTTGCTTTAAATTAACTACTACACGATAAATGATCGGAAAATAGGAAGAATAAAATAAAATTAATACAAAATGATTTTATAACTTACCCTTTCTTTGTCATCTTTTCTTGAAATTAGCCTCTCAATATTGTAGCTATCTGGTAACACTTCATTTGTTATTCTGGCTTTTCGGCGTTCAGTTGGAGGCAAGTCATCTCCAAAGTGGAGTTTCTTATAATCAACTGATTTTCTTGGTCTAAGAGATCTGAATTCGGATGCCATTATTGTATACCAAGAAGGTAGTGTCACCACTGACAATTGTTTATTACCTTTAAATGATTACTCAAGTCTCAAGGAATGAAGACCTATTGGACTAAAACAACAACAACTGGATGTACACCTGTGACAGTTCTTAAATAATCGCTTATGGTTTGTGTTGAAAGTTCGGAAAAATACAATGACCCGTCAGATGTACCTAAAAACAAAACACAAACGGAGTATTCTTTGTTTTGACAAATAGAATGGCATCGGAATATCCACGGTCTTGCATCATGATCATGTTTGTTTAGAAATAGATTAACCGACGAAATTCCGCAATAATAATATTTAAAATAATAATAATATTAATAATTATAATAATAATTATAATAATAATTTTATTATTATTATTATTATTATTATTATTATTATTATTATTATTATTATTATTATTGGTAACACATTTTCGTGTAGTTTCAATTTATGGAAAGTGAATGAACCAGTTGTTAAAGCCGCTCAATTTCTTTCTTTATTAAAAAAAGCGTAATCTCTTAATTTATTTTAAGTCGGGAATAGCTGCAGCTTGAACTATATATAATATAATAAAAATACATATTATATATGGTTATATATTACTATAAATACCGAACGTCAAAATCGCGTTAATACTATGTTAATGTCAGTGTTATTTTTTGAATTTTTGAAAAAATAATTTAAATTTTATAAAATATCATCATTTATTTAATTCCACTACAATAGTGATTCTATATGATTGAAATATATCAGGAAGGAAATGCTGGTATAGTATTAATAGATTCTGCATACGTTTTACCTGTATACAGTGCGTTGTTCAAGGAATTTATCTACATATTTTTATATTAAAGTTAAAAAAGCCCCAATTGTTTAATTATTTATTTTCTCGTAATATACACCATTGGAATCGTCAAAATGTCTTCTTTTTAGCTATAACAGGAACTTTTTGAAAATTAAAGTAAAATTATTGATATGACTGTTTAAAGCAACCTCGTCAACATATTTCCTTCTTTATCTATATTGTAAAGTTCTTAAATTTCAAACTAAAAAAGCCCCAAAAATTTCTTAAAATATTTCAATATGAAAAATACCATAAAATTCCTCTCATTTTCTACTTTTTAATTATAACAGGAATAATTTGATATCTTTGATCTTTCAATATTTTATTTAAGAAATAAATTTCAATCCTTCATAATTCTTTGTTAGCTCAAGGTAGAAATTAACCGGAAAAATTAGCGCATGCGCAACTACTGATCAAACGCAAAGTCGATAATGTTCTACTCGCCAGGTGAGTGATCAAAAGCGCGCGGTTACTGTTCACAATGCCTCGCACCATCTGGGTTCAATTTCCGCTCGGACATTGCGGAGAGTTTGGTGTCAGTAACTAGTTCATTTGTTAATCGTGTCAATTTTAGCTTTTAGTGTTCTGAGTCATCACACTCGGAAGGAGTGTCCGTATTTATGTGAGGTCATTATAACATCTTAATCATTTATCGCACTTGTCCGGTGTATTCTTCATCAATTTACTATAATTTTTAATGTAAGATTCCATTGTACTTTAGAAGTTTGTTAATTGATATATTGTAACAAACCATGTGATTTGGTTTATACACAATAAAGTTATTATATCTTATCTATTAATAACCAGAGCTTACTAATGATTGGCTGATAAATCACGCTAGTTTAGGTCGTATAGGTTTGACCCCAGCTCTGATTAATATGCTTCATTCAATTCCTAAAAAGGCTAGATGAAAAAAAAAATTGACCAGGGCGTAAAGCACCATCACTTTACTTCTGGATTTGTTTAAGTAAATGACACAGAGGCTATATTACAGGATTTATTTCAGCAAGTCCATGAAAAAAAAACAAGAATTCCGCGGAATTAAATGTCTCGCCTGGTCAGTTTTTTACTTTAACATAAACTTTCACATTTTGACACGCCGCCGCCGCTGACACCGGAAAAGTAAGTCTCGTCTTATGGCGAAGCCAAGCTCGATAACGAGGCAAATTTGCATTCGGTAACTGTTCAAGTCATTTGCAACAATTTATGTTAGGAAAGGGGGGTGTAATGGTGTTTTACACTCCACTGGAGTTTTTTCTATTTCATTGAAATGATAAGGTTTTTGAAAAGAGAAAAGAGACCAGATAGCAACATCGACTTTTGGCAAGCGAACTGACATAAAAATTCAAAAGTAGCACATGACATTACCTCCCCGAGCGGTGGGATATTAGGATTTCAAATTTGCCAGATTTAAGTTGAGGAAAATCTTAGTTAAGGAATGATTGTTAAACTGTGAGCTGTTTGGTAAACCAAACGGCTTATAGTTAATTGTTGGGTACAACTTAGAGTATACTTGAACGTTTCTGGATACTATTTTGGCTTTAAAAGATCTAGTGGTCATTAAAAGTCAAGAATTTTCTTAACAGTGGAATTAACATATAATGTAAGTATATTTGTCGTTTGTGTTTTGTTTCAGCATTTCAAAATATTTTACTCATAATAAATTTTCTAATTATAAAATACAACCAAAATTGTTTTTAAAAAAGTTTTCTTGGTATTAATCAGTTTTAAATTTAGAAAATTTAATAATGACAGCTGATGCAAGTAAAAGCAACCAAAAACAAACGTCTCGGTTATATACAAAATATATAAAATACAAAAAAGAAGTAAAATCTCTCTCTCTCTCTCTCTCTCTCTCTCTCTCTCTCTCTCTCTTTGACTTAAAAAACCCCTCCTAGTTTTACTTATTTCTCATAAAAATCTGCTGCATTATATATTCTTACATTTTACATTTACAATTTGCGTCATTTTTTTTCTTAAATTCTATTTATCTATTCATAATTATTCGTTTTACTATTTACATAATGAGAGTATACAAACTTAACATTATTTTAGGATATGAGTCAATCTACTGTCTGATTCACGTCTGCCGTAGCACTAGTTTTTCAAGGTTTTAGAAGAGATGTAGAATGCCACATACCGTTATGTAATAATCATGCGGGTTAGGGTAGAAAATTCTGGAATAGTTCATTCAGCTGTAGGTAAGATCGCAGTTGTTAAAACCACAGAATATTCCCTTTTGCTGTCAAGCCAGCAGACGATATTACCTGGCCAGCGAAAATGGGAAAGTCGGTCATGCGCAATTCTATTTTCTTAACCCGCATGATTTTTCAGCGATGTATTTCCGGAATGAGTGTTTGTGTGTTTTCCCATATTAAATCCCCGTAAGGATTTTAAAAAGCTCTGCATTTTATACTCCAGCTAAGATAGCATTTAGTTTGGTGTCAGTTAATTACGACAAAATGCATACGTCATAACGGTATGTGGCATTCTACAAAATTTTTTAATATCTCTTCTAAAGCCTTGAAAAACTAGTGCTACGGCAGACGTGAATCAGACAGTAACATAGAATTTTAAAAACAACAGAATGGTTAGCCAAAATACGCTGATAGCCATTCCCAAATTTAAAACAGGTAGCTGGCATTTTAACACCATCCAGTTAATTTGAATAAATGATTTAACATTTTTATTTATAATGACGTTTTAGGTAAGAGATATTTGTCGGTAAAGTATCAGAAGAGATGGTGCGTAATACATCAAGATAGGTTTTATTACTATGAGTCGAATACGGACAAGAAACCAAAAGGAATGTTTTCATTAGAAGGTATTGTATAAATATAATTTTTAATTAAATTTGTAGAATTCACCGAATTTATTATGTTCGGGTATTTCTGCATTTTAACTTGAAACAACTACAGAAACCCTTTTATAATCCCCCTCGATATTTTTGTCACTTTCCTTATCAACAGAGGAAAGCTTCGTTATATTGCCCCTCGATACTTTTGTTACCTCGACTATCGTCACAGGAAAGCTTCGTTATATTGCCCTACGATAACTTTGTTACCTCGACTATCGTCACAGGAAAGCTTCGTTATATTGCCCCTCGATACTTTTGTTACCTCGACTATCGTCACAGGAAAGCTTCGTTATATTGCCCTACGATAACTTTGTCACCTCAACAATCGTCACAGGAAAGCTTCGTTATATTGCCCTACGATAACTTTGTTACCTCGATTATCGTCACAGGAAAGCTTCGTTATATTGCCCTACGATAACTTTGTTACCTAGACTATCGTCACAGGAAAGCTTCGTTATATTGCCCCTCGATACTTTTGTCACCTCGACTATCGTCACAGGAAAGCTTCGTTATATTGCCCCTCGATACTTTTGTCACCTCGACTATCGTCACAGGAAAGCTTCGTTATATTGCCTCTCGATACTTTTGTCACCTCGACTATCGTCACAGGACAGCTTCGGCATATTGCCCTACGATAACTTTGTTACCTCGATTATCGTCACAGGAAAGCTTCGTTATATTGCCCCTTCGATAACTTTGTTACCTAGACTATCGTCACGGGAAAGCTTCGTTATATTGCCCCTGGATAACTTTGTCGCCTCGACTATCGTCACAGAAAAGTTTCTTTATTATGACCATCGATAGCTTTGTTACCTCGACTATCGTCACAGGAAAGCTTCGTTATATTGCCCTTCGATAACTTTGTTACCTCGACTATCGTCACAGGAAAGCTTCTTTTTATTGCCCCTCGATAACTTTGTTACCTCGACTATCGTCACAGGAAAGCTTTTTTATATTGCCCCTCGATAACTTTGTTACCTCGACTATCGTCACAGGACAGCTTCGGCATATTGCCCCTCGATAACTTTGTTACCTCGACTATCGACACAGGAAAGCTTCGTTATATTGCCCTACGATAACTTTGTTACCTCGACTATCGTCACAGGAAATTTCGTTATATTGCCCTACGATAACTTTGTAACCTCGACTATCGTCACAGGAAAGCTTCGTTATATTACCCCTCGATAACTTTGTTACCTCGACTATCGTCACAGGAAAGCTTCGTTATATTGCCTCTCGATACTTTTGTTACCTCGACTATCGTTCCAGGAAAGCTTCGTTATTTTGCCCTACGATAACTTTGTTACCTCGACTATCGTCACAGGAAAGCTTCGTTATATTACCCCTCGATAACTTTGTTACCTCGACTATCGTCACAGGAAAGCTTCGTTATATTGCCTCTCGATACTTTTGTTACCTCGACTATCGTCACAGGAAAGCTTCGTTATATTGCCCTATGATAACTTTGTTGTTACCTCGACTATCGTCACAGGAAAGCTTAGTTATATTGCCCCTGGATAACTTTGTTACCTCGACTATCGTCACAGGAAAGCTTAGTTATATTGCCCCTCGATAACTTTGTTACCTCGACTATCGTCACAGGAAAGCTTTTTTATATTGCCCTATGATAACTTTGTTACCTCGACTATCGTCACAGGAAAGCTTAGTTATATTGCCCTACGATAACTTTGTTACCTCGACTATCGTCACAGGAAAGCTTCGTTATATTGCCCTATGATAACTTTGTTACCTTGACTATCGTCACAGGAAAGCTTAGTTATATTGCCCCTTGATAACTTTGTCACCTCGACAATCATCAAAGGAAAGTTTCCTTAAATGTCCTTCCATATTTTTGACATCACGCTTTGTTATTGCGTTATTTTGATTTAAAAAAATTAACTTCTACTGTTTAGCATCAAATCACTTTATAACGGCAAATATAATTGAACAAAAAGGTAGCCATGTCGGAATCGAAGTTTTTTATTTATTTATTCATTTATTTATTTATTTATTTATTTATTTATTTATTTATTTATTTATTTAATGTTTAATGACAGTGTAAATGAATCAAGTTTTTTTTCCCAATGGTATAGGGGTCTAGGTGGCTGAGTTGTTTAAAACACGCACTTGCAGGTCAGAGCCTCCCACCGCCTAAATTCGAATCCGGACATATCCTATTTTGAAAAAGTTTGTCAGTTCGCTTGCTGAAGAGCGTAGGTTTTCACCTGGTACTCAGGTTTATCTGACACTGAATCTCAAATGGGACATAAAACTGTATGAATTATATCCCATTCATTCTTTTTTTATAGGTATGAACATTTTCTATTAACAGTATTTCAGTAGCAAATATCCGGACATTATTAAAAGAAAATCATTAAAAATCATTTCTGTTTCAGCGACATTTAAACTCCAGATCAAAATTAATTACAACAGTCGTTCTGAATTACGTGCCATACGTGTAAATTCGTGCAAACCATTTCCTCTGTATTTTCCATTTAAGGGAGTTCAACCCCATGATGATATAATTCTGTAAAATCCATGTCGGCTTTTAACATCACTTAAGCAGATTCATGGTTAAACACTTCCAAATCAGAGACTGAATCCGTTCATTTTAACAGCTAAATTTCCCCAGTGAGGTCATCTTTCACCTTTAAACTGATTTAAATATGTGTACACAGCCATCTAAGTATTTCCTCATTAATTTTTCCCGATCCTATTTCCGTTATAATGCGCAAAAGTATAAGTGCTATAATTATTTATTATTGAAGTTGTGTGTTGCATTAACAATAATTCACAATTTACTATGAACTATGATTTTATTTCGGAGGCCATGTTCTGTGAAAGAGTACATGCATATTTCTCATGCAAAATCCTTTTTAGGGGAATCTCGATGGCTACGTGAAAAAGGTTACAGCAGCCGATCAAAGGATGTTTCATGATTGTTGATTTGACCGCAAAAAAGGAAGTCATTTTCCCTTGTTATATGCCGTAACAGGCCCAGAACATTGTAAATAACCGAGTTGTCTGTTATGTTTTTCTGTGACATTGCGGGCGAGTCAACTAGCACTTTAAGTTTGACAAAATGTTTGCTATCACTGGGCGGACCAGAAACACTCACGCACATATAAACAAATGTTTACATTTATACTTGATAAAAAAAAATGTCTCGTGGCCAGTAGCTGCTGGTGTGATGTAAAGCAACATACTTTGGCAAGATTTAAAAGTCAGTAACATTAACATTCATGCTATTACACTTCAAGATATGAAGTCAGTCTTTTTTCAAAACAAAATGTATAAGGGTTGCTGTTACAAATAAAAAAATTGAAAAAAACGTAAACCGGCGTTATGGTTTGATTTGATTTGATTTATGGGGTAATACGTCCTAGTCAAGAATATTTTAACTTTTATCGAGACGTCATCAGCTATAGGTGAAATGGAAGAAATTTTTACCTTTGCAATGCGCTAAGGGCAATGTGCAGGGAGGGTTCTTGAGCGTGCCGCGTCTGTCGTGACATGTACTACGTCATTTGGCTAGAAGTAATATGTTACAATGTGAATTTTAGGCCGAAATATCTGCCTTGACGATATTAAGTTACTTTTTTGATATAGCTAACATTTCACGATACTACATATAAATTTTGTTTGATAATAACAGGTTATACTTTTTTCGAGAGGGAGAACCGTTTGACATTCGATCTGAAATGCGCTGGAAGAAGATCTTTTGAAGTATGTATAGACGATTTATCAATTATCGATATTTTAATTAATTATTTAATTTTATTGTATTTTTTTTTTTTTTTTTTTTTTAATTTTTTTTTTTTTTTTTTTTTTTTTTTTTTTTTTTGTTTTGTTTTGTTTTATATGTTCACAAGCGTCTCTATGGTAAAAACGTAAACACTTTTTTTTTTTTTTTTTTTTTTTTTTTTTGAAAAAAAAGAGGAGAGAACAAAAATTTTGTACGCATTGTAGTTCTTTCTGCCTTGTCCTGATAGATGTTTATCATTCAGAGATCTTTGGAAGAATGTATAATTGGCTTTGTTTTGCCGCATACAATACTTTTTAACTTAAAAGAGCAGGGATGTCTAGTGACTTGCTGTGGATTATAGTTATATCCATTCTAGGATTATCTTATTTTTTTTTATTCTTTATTTATTTATTTACATTTATTTATTTATTTATTTATTTATTTATTTATTTATTTATTTATTTATTTATTTATTTATTTATTTTATTATTGTTTGTAAAATAAGTAGATGTGAGTTATCATGTTTTACGCCTCTGATTCCACCACCTGTATCAAGACGGACGGTTCTTCTGGGATAGTGGATGGAAACTGGAATGTCCGGAGAAATTAATTGATCTTCGGAATGGGGATCTGACACATTTTTTCACACTAAGATCTGTTGGGAATATGATTCGAATTTAGGCTTTAAAATGGTCCTTTAGCCGTCGCTTTAGACGGTTCAGCCCAAATTTGTGAAGTAAATCGATCCTTGGGAATAATATCAAATACAAATAATATACGACAAATTCCCGCCAAAATACCTCTTCTAGCAAATAAGAAACTCTATAACGAAATGGAAAAAAATTCATATTCAGGAAAGGATGGCGATGGTGGCTGAGTGGTCTAAAGCGCGCTTTCGGATCACAGTGCTTTGCAACGCATAGGTTCTAATCCATTCAGACAGATCCTAGTGTGAGAAAGTTTGTCAGTCCGCTTGCTTAAAGTGGGTGGTTTTCTCCGGGCACTCCGGTTTTCTCCACCATCACAGACCCCATTGCCTCCATATAAATGAGGGAATCTTGTCAGGGGAACAAAACCCCTTTAATCCAATCCAATCTTTATTCAGAAATGCTATACACCCAGTTTTACTCTTTTTGATTATTTCATTTAAAACTAAAAACGATGAAATATATTGAACAAGTAATGTCCTTATTTGTATAGTTTCTTATTTCCTAATTCTTCATAAATTGATGAGTATTCGAAATTTTTCAACTTAATAAAATTAATAGATAAATGATCTATACCTTGATTATCCTTTATTAACATATTTCACCAGATTTATTCTCAATAAAAAACCGGGTGTAAATTTATGTTGATTTTAGTTTGATCTTTCATTTTGTGTCTGTTCCAGTTTGTTTGTTCAAGTAATGCCGAATTAAAACAATGGCGAAAAGCCATCAAGTCAGCGTCTTTGTATAGATGTGGTGAGTAGTTATCACGTGTTCCATACAAAATATGTTTGTCTTAAACTCTCCCTAACTGCCGTCCAACCAGTATGAAGTATACGGGATTTAAAATTGCCCGTCCCCATCACCACCACCACCGACAACAACAACAACAACCTTTAATGCAACTACTGTAAACTGTCAGAGTATTAATCATCATCTCCCCTACCAACGCTTAATCAAACAAGGACAGCTTATTCTGAACTAATGTGACGTTAAAATCAATACTACCCACCCAACCAACCGTCGAACCAACAAAACAGAAAAGTTGTATACTTGTACTTTTATTCTCTTAAACATTGCTCTTCCATAACTATCCCCTAGCCACCAGTCCAGTCTGAACATTGCTCTTCCATAACTATCCCCTAACCACCAGTCCAGTCTGAACATTGCTCTTCCATAACTATCCCCTAACCACCAGTCCAGTCTGAACATTGCTCTTCCATAACTATCCCCTGACCACCAGTCCAGTCTGAACATTGCTCTTCCATAACTATCCCCTAACCACCAGTCCAGTCTGAACATTGCTCTTTCATAACTATCCCCTAACCACCAGTCCAGTCTGAACATTGCTCTTCCATAACTATCCCCTAACCACCAGTCCAGTCTGAACATTGCTCTTCCATAACTATCCCCTAACCACCAGTCCAGTCTGAACATTGCTCTTCCATAACTATCCCCTAACCACCAGTCCAGTCTGAACATTGCTCTTCCATAACTATCCCCTAACCACCAGTCCAGTCTGAACATTGCTCTTCCATAACTATCCCCTAACCACCAGTCCAGTCTGAACATTGCTCTTCCATAACTATCTACTAACCACCAGTCCAGTCTGAACTGTCAGAGCCTTAAACATTAAAGCTGTGACCATTATTTTCTTCAACATCGCTTCTCCACTTACCCTCCATGAAACAATGGTAGAAATGATTAAGTATACTATTGTCATAAACATTGCCCCCTCTAAATAACCCCCATCCTATAATAATAAAAACTAATTGTGAACTGTTGTTGTCTAAAACAGATTTTTGACTCAATAATTACCACTTCTGAACCATCTGGGTTCGGTAAGTAACTAAAGTATCCAACACAATTACTCTCAAAAAAAAACTTTACGGTGAGTTCTGGTCGTAAACATGGCTCCCTTAAAGGGTAACGTGATCTTAGAAAGTACAGAGAATTTCCAATAAAGGTACTTTGACAGTTTTTAGCTCACCTGAGCACAAAGTGTGCTATTGTGATGGGTCATTGTCCGTCATGAGTCAACTTTTGATTGTTAACACTCCTGAGGCCACAATTTGAATGCAATCTTAATCAAACTTGCTCAGATTGATCTTCTTGACAAAAGCTAGCTCAAATTTACACGTAAAGCGCCAGCAAGACATATATGGACCATCTTAGGTCAATAAGTAGGTCACTGGGTCAAATTTAAGAAAAACCTGATTAACACACCTGAGGCCCCAATTTGTGTGCAATCTTCATCAAACTAAGTACGAATGATCCTCTTGACAAAAGCTAGCTCAAGTTCGTATATGGGCCATGTTGGGTCAATAAGTAGGTCACTAGATCAAATTCCAGGAAAATCTTGTTAACCCTCCTGAGGCCCCAATTGAGCCCAATTTTCATCAAACATTGTCAGATTGATTCTCTGGACAAAAGCTAGTTCAAGTTCGAATATGGGCAATGTTGGTTCAATATGAAGGTGACTAGGTCAAATAATAGAAAAAAAAATTGTTACCGCTCCTAAGACACCAATTTAAGTCCAATCTTTAGTTAACTTAGTCAGAATAATCCTCTTGACAAAAGCTAGCTCAAGTTCTATATGGGCCATGTTGGGTCAATAAGTAGGTCACTAGGTTAAATTATATAAAATCCTTGTTAACACATCTTAGAGCTCAATTTGAGTGCAGTCTTCATCAAACTTAGTCAGAATGATCTTCTTGACAAAAGCTAGCTCAAGCTTGTTTCTGGTTATGTTGTTTCAATAAGTAGGTCACCAGGTCAAATTATATAAAAACCTTGTTTACACATCTGAGGGCTCAATTTTAGTCCAATTTTCAATATAGGAAATATAAATATAGGAAAAATCTCTTTTAAAAATAGAAGCTCCAGTTTACCAAAATCAAGCTGAGTGTACATCATTTTCAGGTGTGCGTCCAGGGCCTTCATGGCCCTCTTGTGTAATATTTTAGTTTTAAGAGTTGACTTATATTTTAAACTGTCTTCAAACATCGCCCCTTATCCCATCCCTAAATATAATCCCGAACCGAGTCCTCAACTCAACCCTTAACTTAACCTTCAATTTAACATTCAATTCAATATTCAACTCAACCCTCATCTTTCTAAAATATGTATTATTTTTAATGGCCCAGAAGACTCAACTCAGTCTTCATTTCTTTTGAATATGTATTATCTATCAAGGCTTAAAAGACTCAACTTCACCTTTAATCTTAACTGCTTGACTCAACCCTCAACCTTTTTGACCTTTTGAACTAACAACCATTTTTCAACGAACAAGCAATGTCGAAATGCTTTTCAAGCAGCATCCTTATTTACTTATGTATAATTTTGATTGGCAAATATTAGTGAAACATATATGCCAAAAAACCGCTTATTTTAGGGGTTAAAAGAGAGAGAGAGAGAGAGAGAGAGAGAGAGAGAGAGAGAGAGAGAGAGAGAGAGAGAAAATACTGACAATTTTAATTTCCCTACATTTTTACTAAAAACACTATTATTTCCACCGAGGACGATATTGTTGAGTTTTGTTGTACATGTATTAGTATATATTATTATAATTATTGTTGACGATATTGTTGAAATGGTTGAGTACAATATGGAGCGATAAAGTCATTTCTAGCACATATGATTGGTTTCTCGGCAAAGCCGATGAAAATCTGACCACTCGATCGGAATTCCCCCATCTCGACCTCAGACTCTTAATAGATTTCCTTTAGATCGACCTCATCAATAAACTTTGATTTTAACACTGTTTTTCTGCATCTATCGTTTCTGTAGAAAGTACTTGAAAGACCTGCACAATTAGGGCAATTAGGGCAATATTGTTTTACATCCCAGATAAGATTTTTCGCTTATATCGAGGCAGTCAGTTCAGGGGTGGTGGAAAGTTCAGAGAAAACCACCGACCTTCGGCAAGCGAACTAACAAACTTTCTTACACAAGGATCTATCTGAGTGGAATTCAAATATAGATGATGAGAGGCACTGTGATCTGTAAGCACGTATCTTAGACAAACTCGGTCGCCAAGGCCTCCGAAAGAACTACATGCTGCATTAATAAAATCAAACTAAATTTAATGACAACTTGTTAATAAATTCTTTGTTTTAAAAATGAAACTCTAAAAAATGCGGGTTTCCATATTTACAGGACCAACTGGTAAGAAAAAGAAAGTACCAGACGTTCCAGTTCCAGAAACTCCGCCATTATATCAAGAGGAAGATGATGAAATTTTTGCTGATCCGAATGAAATAAAGAAACATCTAGAACGAAAATATAGCAAAGAAAACAATACAGTCAGAGGCCCAGATGAGACTGAGGTTAAGCAACAATTAGAGCGATCACAAAGCACGGAAAACATTCTGGACAGACGACCAGTGCCATCTCCGCGTACATCACACAGGCATAAAGGACATCATCACAGACGCCATGATGATCCAAATGGTCAAAGTTCAAACATCAAAATGAGGCTCGGAATCGACAACCGATGCCCGCACCGGCTGTTTATCCTTCTAGTTACGCATCGTCAAACAAAAAATCTTTTGATCGCGATGATATATATGCATCAGTTAACAAAGGGCCGCAAAACTTAATATCTAACAAACAGTCTTTTGATGACGATGATGGATATATAACAGTAAAAAAAGGGCCTCAAAAATTAACATCATCTGCTGATGATGACAGTGGTTACATAACGGTCAACAAAGGACCGCGAACATTAATAAAACATTCTGATCTTGTGAAAGAACAATCAATTCAAAATTCTAATTCAAATGCTGTTTCGGACAATAATGATGATAATGACAACGAAGCATTGTATTTAGACTTGCTAGGTGATAATGACTTACCTAACAATAACAGATCAATCGAACAAAATTCTACTGAAGAACTTCTTCAAGATCCGATTTATCAGAATACAAACGATCCATCTTTACAATATACCACAGTTCTTCCAAAGAAATGCGGGAAGTACAATTACAAAGTCCATACTCTACAACAAATACAAACAGTGACGTCATTTCCGATTCTGAAGAATACACCTCCAGTTCCGAAGAAGAGTCATCAGATTCCGAGTTGGATGATTATGAAAATGCACAAATGTTTGGATTGTCTCAAAATGTACAATGAAACATTATTTTTAAAAAAAACTTGCAATCTCAAACAAAAATGTTTTAGTAAACCTTTTAGCAAGTAATCGGTACAAAGGCGCCTTTATCGCTGTTTATTATCTGATAATGTTTTGTTAGACTTCAGCTGTTGTCTGAGTCAAATTAATGATTTGGGTAATTATTTGAATCTCTTAAGCGAGAATAAACAATTTTCTTGAGCCTTAATGTCATTTATATAGTTTAACTATGTTTTAAGAATTACTTACACAATAATTGTTTTATAACTAACACAATACTTATTAAAGAAAAAAAACATTATTATAATCAGCCATTTTTGTGCACAGCTAGATTTCCAGTAAAATTGTCTAGTCTAAAATCATTACGACTATCTATAGAGTGATGTATCGTATTGTGAACAGCATAGCGTGAATTTGTGGTTTCTCGTTACAAAATTAGGTGTGTTGGAGAATTATTTCTATTAACAATGGAATCGTATGAGGTGAAAATTTCCCGATAAATGACGTTTGTAAACCCATTGTAAACCAACATCAGTAACAGGTTGTTGTTCAAATGTCAAGGTCACAAGGTTAAATATTTACATTTTGGCTCAAATAGGCGATGTTGAGAATGATGTATTTGTCTGTTAAATCTTCTATTTGTTTCTAAAATATCGTTTCTCACAAACGTTATATTCCCTTCCTGTGCGGTGAAAAAAGTAACATTTTTCGGTCAGGTAAGCTTTTGACATGGCGCAGCGTGTGTATATCGTGTGTGTGGGCATGCGTTGTGGATACCTGTTTTCGACTTATCCTCCGAAACCGCTCGACAGATTTCAGTGATACTTGGTCAGAAGCATGTATGAGTCGATGAAATTCAGATTTGTTTATATGTTGCCATGGCGACCAAAACTAGGTCAAAGTGACCTAGGGTGCAAAAATTTTTAAAAATCTTTTTCAAAACCGAAAATGGGAGGAAAAAACTGATGTGATATTTGGCTTATCTAGGATCATAAAGGGTACCTGTAACCAAAAATGTTTTTTATCACAATTGTTTACATATTATTCAAATATCACAATATTGAAAACCGCATCAAAATTGGTAACAAAATAAAAAAGCTATAGCGGTTTGAAATCCACATTTTTTAACTTTCCCTTGATCGCAAAGTGAAATACCTCGTTTTGAGTTATAAATCTGTGACGTCATTTCAGTATTAGAAGTAATATCTAACATAATAGACAGTAGTAACAATTATGATATATCGACGTATGTAGAAGAAAGTAACGACTCTCCCATGTACCTAATTATGCAAAATAGTTCGTCATTATTTGGGGAAGCAGTGGACAATCTTATAAGTAATAAATTTGGAGTATAGCCATATATTTATTTGAACCAGAAACGGACGAAAATATTTGAGTCGGGTCCCGATCTAATCGAGAGTTTTGAATGAAGTTGGTTGCATAGCTGTTGAAAAATATGTGACGAGTGTTAACTTGTCAATAACACGAAAATCGATTAAATCGTTGACTTGTTTTTTTAAGAAATAAATTATTTCATTAAGTCGGACTGGACAGACTCGAAAATAGCGATTGGTCGCATAGCTATAACAAAAAATACACGATTAGTTTTAACTTGTTAAATACACGAAATTTAATTTGATCGTCGACATTTTAAAATTAATTAAATATCAAGTCGGACTGGACAAACTACCGGAACTTACTGTGGCACCGGCTAAAAATCAATATGCTCTTTTGTGCAATGTTTTAGTCACAGTTAAAACTAATGACCGTGATGTAGAAAAATTTTAAGTAATTTTGCAGCATTACATTTCCTTGATAATTGAAAGAAGTTCACACTAATAAAGTTTGTCACATAGTTCTTTTCAACTGTCCGATGGCTAATTAATGCTGCATGGGGTAATTAAATTAGATTAGGGAAAAAAACAAGATATTCCATCTCAAATTTTTTACGCAAAAAATTATTATACATGTAATTGTTTAAATTGAAATGACTCGGATTTTAGAATGAGACCACATTTAAAAAACGAGATGATAATAATAATAATAATAATAATAATAATAATAATATAATAATATAAAAATAATAATAATAATTTTATAGATTTGTATATATGCCCAAGAAAAAGTGAAAAGTGAAATCTTTATAAAATCAAATGCTGTAAGTAGATCAATAACATGTTTTAAAGCTGCATTAAGTTTACCAATTTTCTGAATTTTTTTTGACTTTCTAAAAATATATTATTTTAAAAGTAGATATCTTCTAACCACGATCCGTGACATTCATTTTCTAAAATTTCATTTCTTTCAGCTGTAAATAAACGGAATCCTCTGACCGGTTGGTCAGTGTTCTACGATGGTAATTGTGAGCTTGGAGCATGCGCATGGATGTACGGAAAAGCCTAGAATCGAAAGTGAAACATGACAGATTGCATTAATTGTCCTTCATTAATATCCAGATGTATTTGAAATTGTGTTATTTATCCCTTACTAAGTCACAAATGACAAATTCAACGAGTTTCTGTGTTTAATTTATCGTAGTTCAACATTTTGAAAGTTGTGTTTAAATGACCCGGGTTTTGATGACGTAACCATGTTCTAATATTAGATCCCAAATGCTGCATCTCGCTGGGAAAATACTGTAATTTCTGTATTTATTCGAGCTTTTATCGTTGAACCAAATGTAACATTGTTCATTAGGAACATCATTTATTAGATTAGCACCGTTTTAATTTTTTCTTTGGAAGACTTAATGCAGCTTTAAATAGACTATTCTGGTCGTCAATTTTTAATTTTTATTTTTGCCTAAAAGTTATATTTTATTATTATTATTATTATTATTATTATTATTATTATTATTATTATTATTTATTATTATTATTATTATTATTATTATTATTATTATTATTATTGGCATGAAAACTAAAGAAAAAATTTCTTTTGCGTACTTTTAAAATTTAAAAATGAATTATCCATTTTTCCACAGTGAAATCTTTATAGATCTACTGTATATGACAAATAACGTCTACCAAATAAAATTATTTCACTTTACTCTTGTAAAATTTAATATATTATTGTATATTCTAGGGTCGTAAGATAACTTATCAACGTGCAAATCAATTTTGCAAATTAGAAGTTACATCCTGTTAATTACATGCGTTGGTCTGAATCTAAAGGAATGTGTCCAATAAACCAAAAAGGATTAATAATAATCTTAATTATCGGTTGTGTGGAGGTATGTTGCTGGTATGACGTCAACTTTTAGAATTGTTGCCCCTGAATATGGTATTTTTGCAAATTTTGCTTTTTTGACATTTAAAAAAAGACTGTTAAAGATAGTTAAAGATAGTTAATAAAAATAAATTGCCAAATGTTCAGCACGACAAGAGTTTACAACTTAGCAAGTTTCTTATCTATAGGATTATCCTTGTAAGAGTTGTTGCCCCTGAAATATTGATTTTTTCAAAAATTCGCTGTTTTTGACCATTTTCTTGAAAACTGTTATAGATGGGTGATAATAATAAATTGCAAAAAATGATCACCATGAAAAAATCTTACAAGAGATCAAGATTGATGATTAT
Source organism: Tegillarca granosa (assembly GCA_029721355.1). Classification (NCBI taxonomy): domain Eukaryota; kingdom Metazoa; phylum Mollusca; class Bivalvia; order Arcoida; family Arcidae; genus Tegillarca; species Tegillarca granosa. The sequence goes on along the minus strand of CM056609.1, from coordinate 25,889,057 downwards.
ATGATAATCTTTGTAAGAGTTGTTGCCCCTTAAATTCTAATTTTTCGCATATTTTGCTGTTTTTGACCATTTTCTAGAAAACGTTTAGAGATGAATGATAACAAAAAATTGTAAAAATGTTCAGCATGACCACATCTAACATGGTAGAAAGTTTTGTATCTATATGTTAATCCCTGTAACAGTTGTTGCCTCTAAAATATTGATTTTGCTGTTTTTGACCATTTTCTCGAACACTATTATTGGTAGATGATAACAATCATTGCAAAATGATCAACATGATAAAATCTAGCAGTTTTCATGTAAGAGTTGAAATGAAATTTTTGGTGAATTTGACATTCATTGATGATTATCATGAATACCAGTTTAGTTCAAAAAATAAATTGTTGCCACAGAAATATTCATGTTTTGCGAACTTTGATGTTATTGGATTCTTTGGAGTTTTGTAACAGAATTTTATAATATTATGATTTTTTTTTTTTTTTTTTTTTTTTTTTTTTTTTTTTTTTTTTTTTTTTTGTACATAATCTTCAAAATATAAACAGTCATTTTCATTTTGAAATTAAAGCAAAGTAAGACATAATTTATCAGGTGAGCGTATAAGGCCCATTGGGCCTATTGTTTCTTTCGTTGTTTTCATGTGGTGTCAACTAGATTCGAGCCCCGTCAAATGAAAATTATTCAAAACATTTAGTTTGACGTTGTAACCACTTGGCAACTACGATTTCATAGACCAGAATATGACAAGTTTGGTGCAATGTATACACATTGTATACACATATCTAAATGTGAATGGTTCGAAAGCGCCCTTTAATGATACTCAGCAATTGAAATGACGAGACCTTATCGTTGAGTGCATTGTATACACGTGTAAAAGTGAATGATTAGAAAGCGCCCTTTAATGGTACCTAGTAATTGAAATGACAAGACCCTTTACATTAATATTATCAAATAAAAACGGTTAATTTAAAATGCCTTGTTTAAGTGAAACAGAAATTTGGAGACAAACTCCCGTCTGATCAAACAAATTATTATCTAATCTAGTTTACTGTTAACACCCTTCCAATATCCTACACACTGATAATACGAAACTAACCAATAACCAGCCTTCTGTTATTATAAGGGTTAATAACTGAGATAATAATATTGAATTAGAAAATAATACACTGGAAGTTGGATCGACTTTTTAAATATTGAAATAATGGACTGGAAGTTTATTTTATATCTATTTGTATTTATTGTGAGTTTAACAGCAGTCAGTGGTAAGTTCACAGTTTTTCTCTATTTTAAAACTTGCCCTTAGGTTGGAATGCCAGCCGGGTAGATCCAAATGTGAGAGAATTTATTAGTCCGCTTGCCGAAGTTCGTTTTTTTCGGCCACTCCCGTTTTCTGAACCTTCCAGAACCAACCGTCAAAGAATCTCGATTGAAACGCAAATTACAATAACTTTACTCGACTCTCAGTTTTAACCCTTTAATTGGCAGAGGAATTTTGTAAAATTAACAAAAAATGTACCATATTTTCAATTCAAAATTTCGGACATTGCAGTAAAAATGTTAATAAACAACCCCTATATATTTGGTATCCCTTTATAACATATTTTACATTAAGGTATGTAAAATCGAAATATCTGTTACCATGGCAACATAAACAAAGCATTTACACCACGAATGTGTGAAAATGTTCACATTTTTGCTTGATTTCCAAAACATTGCTATTATCTTGATTCCTGCATACTTGAAATAAATTTTCTTGCTTACATATCGAAGTTACAGATCATTCAAATACACTGTAGAAATATTATTTCAAAATTTGTTTGTTTTCCCAAAAAATAAAACCATCAAATTTCATGTATTTCTGGTTAAATTCCTAAAAGTAAACAAACGTTAGATACAAAATTTATATTTGAAGAAGAAAGAAGACCACTATTTCGACGCAAATTTCATTATGTTATAAAGATTTTATTACTATGAAACCATATATGAATTTTACTTTTGTTTAATAAAAAGTATTCAAAACTATTTCCAGCTAAATATCGGTTGCCATGGCAACGAATATAACAAAAATGTACTATAAACGAGAATTTGTATAAAAATCCATAATTTTTGACAATGTCTAGATATCAGCAGTCGGAAAACGTGCATTTTGAACAAATAATTTTTATTTTAGCACCTAATAAAAGCTTACACAAAGTAAACTTTCGAAATTTTGCATTTTTCACATAAAAGGAGATGTCGATTATTACAGAATTATCAGCTTATCGCATCAAAACAAGACAGTCATATTTTGTTATTTCAATGGGCATGTTCACGTAAGAACACATTTGTTTTCGACTCAATACTTCAACAGTTAAAAGGAATGATGGAAGAGAAACATCTTTATTTAGAAAACATACATGATAATTTTGTTTTGCCAGAATTTCAATCAAATTTCCGTCACCTTGGCAACACAAATTGCTAAAATCTTATCAAAACCGTGTAAGAGCATGATATTTTACTATTTATATATTTCATGAAAAATAAACAGAGGTGCAACACAGTTTTATTCGTTTATTATAAAATGTATAATTAGTAGAACTGTAAGTTACAGATTGTTTTAACATTCTCATTCTTTCACTTAATAATGATTCATAACTTTTAGTTTCAAAACTTGAAGCCATCTTGCATTTTAAAGAAACTCGAGATAACAAGTAATCTTTACCCCCCCCCCCCGCCAAAAAAATAATAATAATAATGAATCAAATTTGACCAAACGTCATTCTAAAATTTTTAAAATTTCATTGTACTTGTCAATATCCGTTACCATGATAACAGAATCTAGCGAATTTGGTTATATCGTGGGAAAACCCGTGTGCTTTCGCAGTGCATGCACTTACTAATATTTGAAATAAGTGTCATGTGCTGATTTTGAATAATAGGAACTCAAAATCAGCACATGCCATAAGTATCTGATAAGTACAATGAACATACACTGCTACAACTTGTGACGTCCAAAGTTTCCGTTTGGATCGAAGTTTTGATATCTTTTTAGATATATGCCAGATACTTGATAAAGTTGGCAATTCACAACCTTTTGGTCAGACTGGGTCAGGTAGTCAACAGCAGGTGAACAATATGCATTTTATTCATCATACGAATGCTAAAAAGTCGGTCTGACAAACTTAAGGTATTTTTAGGCGTACAAGTGACATAGTTAAAAGCAACACTGAAAATCATTGCCTTACAGATTACAGTGCATCTCACCACTGGTTTCGAATCCCAGTAGACTAATCGAGCTAATCAAGCAGATCCAAGAGTTAAAAAATTCATATTCCTTTTGAAGGTTGGTGTTTTTCTCTGGGTATCCTCTATCATTCTTAAACAGATCGCTTCGACAAGGATTGAATAATAATTTTGAAAAACAATAAAACCACTTAGGATTTTACATGAAATGAATGAAAAATCTATATAGATCTCATAGAGACTTTTGACTCGTCCAAAACAAATTCCCTTGTTACAGAAGGCCATGACACAACCGTTAAATCATTTAGCTCATCAAACATCTGGACCAGATATTTCTTTCAAAGCAAATTGACAGAAATGCTCGGAACAATGGAGAATTCTGGGGACTTAGCAAAGTTCAAGTACTTGCGAAAAATTTTGTATATAATTAATTATCAAATAGAAACAAATTAATTTGAATTTGATATTGAATCCTATTTGTGTGCAAAATCACCATAAAAAGTATTTCTTGAAAAACTCAAATATTTCTGTTGCTTATCAACTAAGTCCATTAAAGGCGGATAAAACGAAATGGATATTTCTACATCCGCATGATAAGATTTTAAAGAAGATTAATCAGTCGTGGTAGAGATTTTTATCAGATGTATGCGTGGTCCTCGCAACAAATTTCTACAAGTTGGTGCAGTGAAGTTATACACTTAACTTTATAACGCCATCGTCTACAGCTCCTTTTTAAGGAACACGCTGTTTAATATTTTTAGATTTTGTATTATTAAAACCAATGGTCATTTGGTCATTCCTGAAAGGATAAACTCGAGAACCTGTGTCATTAGCCGCCCGTTGGCAGAGTGAACGTCCAAAGTGCATGTATTGCATATTTCAGAGTATAGATAATTTATAGATAGGGATTTAAAGCAGACGGCAATTCGAAATAAAACTTTAAAAATGATGTAAACACCATTTAAATAAGTCCATCTTCTAACCTAAAAAATCTAAATGTACATTTAGACAAAATTTAAATGGCGACCGATCATACAAAAATACTGTTATAAGCAACAACAGGTTTTGTTACTTACAGAGGTGACTTCACATACAGGTGGTCACTTTTGTAGATTTTACTGTAGGGATGGTCACTTTTGTAGATTTTACTGTAGGGATGGTCACTTTTGTAGATTTTACTGTAGAGGTGGTCACTTTTGTAGATTTTACTGTAGAGGTGGTCACTTTTGTAGATTTTACTGTAGAGGTGGTCACTTTTGTAGATTTTACTGTAGATGTGGTCACTTTTGTAGATTTTACTGTAGGGGTGGTCACTTTTGTAGATTTTACTGTAGAGGTGGTCATTTTTGTAGAGGTGGTCACTTTTGTAGATTTTACTATAGATGTGGTCATTTTTGTAGATTTTACTGTAGATGTGGTCAATTTTGTAGATTTTACTGTAGAGGTGGTCACTTTTGTAGAGGTGGTCACTTTTGTAGATTTTACTGTAGAGGTGGTCACTTTTTGTAGAGGTGGTCATTTTGTAGATTTTACTGTAGAGGTGGTCACTTTTGAAGATTTTACTGTAGATGTGGTCAATTTTGTAGATTTTACTGTAGAGGTGGTTACTTTTGTAGATTTTACTGTAGAGGTGGTCACTTTTGTAGAGGTGGTCACTTTTGTAGATTTTACTGTAGAGGTGGTCACTTTTTGTAGAGGTGGTCATTTTGTAGATTTTACTGTAGAGGTGGTCACTTTTGAAGATTTTACTGTAGATGTGGTCAATTTAGTAGATTTTACTGTAGAGGTGGTCAATTTTGTAGATTTTACTGTAGGGGTGGTCACTTTTGTAGAGGTGGTCACTTTTGTAGATTTTACTGTAGAGGTGGTCACTTTTTGTAGAGGTGGTCACTTTTGTAGATTTTACTGTAGAGGTGGTCATTTTTGTAGAGGTGGTCACTTTTGTAGATTTTACTATAGATGTGGTCATTTTTGTAGATTTTACTGTAGATGTGGTCAATTTTGTAGATTTTACTGTAGAGGTGGTCACTTTTGTAGAGGTGGTCACTTTTGTAGATTTTACTGTAGAGGTGGTCACTTTTTGTAGAGGTGGTCATTTTGTAGATTTTACTGTAGAGGTGGTCACTTTTGAAGATTTTACTGTAGATGTGGTCAATTTTGTAGATTTTACTGTAGAGGTGGTCACTTTTGTAGAGGTTGTCACTTTTGTAGATTTTACTGTAGAGGTGGTCACTTTTGTAGAGGTGGTCACTTTTGTAGATTTTACTGTAGAGGTGGTCACTTTTTGTAGAGGTGGTCATTTTGTAGATTTTACTGTAGAGGTGGTCACTTTTGAAGATTTTACTGTAGATGTGGTCAATTTAGTAGATTTTACTGTAGAGGTGGTCAATTTTGTAGATTTTACTGTAGGGGTGGTCACTTTTGTAGAGGTGGTCACTTTTGTAGATTTTACTGTAGAGGTGGTCACTTTTTGTAGAGGTGGTCACTTTTGTAGATTTTACTGTAGAGGTGGTCACTTTTGTAGATTTTACTGTAGAGGTGGTCACTTTTGTAGATTTTACTGTTGAGATGGTCACTTTTGCAGATTTTACTGTTGGCCATGCGTGGAGGTGATCGCTATAACAAAATTTTACTGCTTAGAGAGATGAGGTCATATTGAGGTGGTCACATCTGCAGATTTTGCTGTTTTACTGGACTTATATGCAGATAATTAGTTTGGGGAATTAGTATTTTATATTCTATAATTATTTATTTTTTGATGTTTTAGGAGCAGCCAGTACTACCAAAAAACGTAAGTACTTTAAATATTTTAGTCAATACCCATCTTTCATCTACTACAGGGAAGGGGGGAGTCTTAGTTGCAGCATGGTCTAAAGCACGCGCTTACGGATCACAAAGCCTCTAACCGCCTTGTTTCGAATCCCACATGAGCAGTACAGGTCCTAGCGTGAGAAAGATTGTGTCGGTTCGAAGGTCAGTGGTTTTCTCCGGCCACCCAAGTTCCCTCCACTATTCCAGAACCGACAATTAAAAATTCTTGATTGGTTCGTAAGACTCGATTACTCAAATCCTTCCTCGAGGCTTCAATTTGTCAGTTTACTTGCCGAATGTCTGTGGTTTTCTTCCTGCACATTAATTTTGTTTTCTCTACCATCTCATAACTGAACGATTGTTACTGTTAAGTGAAAGGCGTTAAACACCATTACTATACTTAAAAAGGGGACATTACTCTTGTAAGGTTGTGATATATAATTATTTGTATTTAGAACTTCTCTTTAACTTCGTAAAAAGATTTTTTTTTACGATTTACTTATATACTTTACACGCTAATATTTATGGTCACAGTTAACTAAAAGAATTTACCATCAAATGTTTACTACATATCAAAATTCTTAGATAGGAATGTGATTTTAATTTTTAACTAGGCGAAACTATAAGAATATATAACCATGACAACATGATAATACCTAGAGAATTACCCTATGAAATAAGAAAAAACATGTGACCTCACAAATAATAATAAGTTGATAATAACCAACTATTTCACAAATTATAGATCCTGTACTGAGCTGTAGTTGGTGTAACAGGAGGGAGAAAAAATGCAGGGTCGGGCCGGGGATCGAACCCGGGACCTCCCGCACTATAGGCGAGTGCTCTACCACTGAGCTACCCAGACCGTTACATTCCTCCCCTGTTATTCTTGAGTTTCCCATGATCCTATGGATATATTCTCACCCCAAATTCCCTCGGATGGACTTTATACGGCCGAATATATGTCAGTCCATCACTTCCGAGGGCCACCAAACTGTAACAGGAGGGAGAAAAATGCAGGGTCGGACCGGGGATCGAACCCGGGACCTCCCGCACTATAGACGAGTGCTCTACCACTGAGCTACCCAGACCGCTACATTGGTCTTACTCGCCCTCTTTGTTCAGGACAGTGTTTATTCATGCCATTTTTTCATGTCTGTAGGATCAACCAAGTTTTTTATTTTACGTCGTCTTAAAACTATTCTCTCTCTCTCTCTCTCTCTCTCTCTCTCTCTCTCTCTCTCTCTCTCTCTCTCTCTCACACACACACACACACACACACACACACACACTATATTACTTCTGTCCCACATATCGTTTATTCTACATGTTCCACATAATAATAATAATAATAATAATAATAATAATAATAATAATAATAATAATAATAATAATAATAATAATAAAGTCTTCAATTTTATTTCCAGCTGTAAAGATTGTAAAGTGCTACGCATGTTCCTGGACTGCTGGGAGAGGATATTCGTTTAACTGTTTGAACCAATCAGAATCCGAGCCGAGTTTCAAGTGTAATGGAACATGTAGAATAAACGATATGTGGGACAGAAGTAAGTGTAAATTGTGGTGCTATTTACATTTTTTTAAAGTAAGAACTCTGAAAAAAAATAAAAAGGGGGAGGGGGTTACGACAGCCAGTTTAATGAGTGATACTCCATTACGTTTATAGAACGTTATAAGAATGTTATGGAAAACTTTTACTTCCGGATAAAGAAAAGCATACCGGGTCTCATTTTCATCCTCGGAAACGCAATAGACCGTTTTTGACCATGAGAAACCTTATAGAAAACTTTTACGCAGCTAATTTCCGGAATAATGTCGGGTTTACGACAAAAAATTGCAAAGTTTTATTTTCAGCAGTGTCATATACTAGTATTTATATTAGCATGTGTTATATTTGGCGCTCCCGAGTGTCTCAAACATTTAGCATGTATAAGTATTGGCGCTGTCATTGTTTCCCCCTTAGGAAGGTGAGCTAAAACTAATATTGAAGTGTATTAATATTGGAGTACCCCTTTTTTAATAAAAAATATAGATATCAAATTTTATCATTCAATACATTTTTTTAAAAAAATGTATTGGATAATAAAATTTAAAAAAGGTATATGACAGCAAAAACCAGCCATGCGCATTTACTGAAATATTTGATACGTTGTCCAGCCAATTACCATATATTAATCTGTTTCCTGACTATGTAAAATAAAAAAAAATCAGTTTCGTCGCAGTTTGTCCAATTTCTAGATAACCTTATTACTGCGGCACAGAAGTGACACGGAAAATATTTTTATGTCGCGTGCTTAACGCGATAGTTATTACGTTCTCACGTGAAATTAATTGCATGCTCACGTAAAAGTTATCGCGTGCTCACGTGGTTTGTACATATCATTTTTAATTTTTATTTAACTCTACTTTCAGAGACCGGGGAGTTAAAATCAATCTACAGAGGTTGTGGATACAAAGAGAAAGGCTCCGAATGTGTACCGGACTATACGAATGTCAATTGCGAAACGCGCTGTGACACCGACAAATGCAATTCGATACATTATGACGCCAATCATACGCTTGATTTACGTTGCTTTAACTATCATTGCACAAGTGGCGCTCAGAAATTAATATCATTTAATATATTGACATTTCTTCTTTTCTATAACATGGTTGTTTTTCTCATTTTATGTGTTAATGAAGACTGAATTATCTTGTCTTAATATTAGATTTGCCGTGTCATTGTAAGGAAAATATCTCTTAGATTCAGTTGCTCCACGGAAGCCAGAAGCTATGCGTGTCCAATGAAATATTTTTACTTAACAAACTTTTCACCTTCAAACTGTTTCAATACGACTTGCCTTGTTTCATAACAAATATGTCAGATTTATATAAATCATATGACACATTTAAATGCACTTGTTATAAAAAAGTTCAAATTCGTCAATTTGTGTAATGATGTCATTTTTGTTTGTATTAAGTGACTTACAAGTCACACACACACACACACACACACACACACACACACACACACACACACACGTGTAAAAGTTCAGATAAATTACTTGCAGGTGGTAAAATACATAAAAAACAAAATTTCCTAAGATGGAGTTTTAGCAAACCTTTTCAAGCTATGTAAGATATATATATAATGATTGTGATATTGTTTTTTCTAAAGATATTAAACATACTTTCTTATTCACTTTATCTGCGATTCATGTCTGTTTAGCATTAATTAGCTTGTTTTATAACCAAAAAATATCAATAGCCTTTTTTATTATTCAAAGATGATTACGTTTGAAACGGATGAAATATTTGCAAGTGAACAAACAGCCTATGCTACCAAAAACAAAGCAATGATAAAGCAAACAAACAAGACAGGACAAGTCTTGAGACAAGACAAACACGCATTTAAATTACTGATTATAAGACTTTCTCTGTTGAGTGGACTCTCACTGGAGTTGTAACTTGAAGGAGAAAATTGCAGGGTAGGACCGGGGATCGAACCGGTGGAACTTAACGCACTATAGGCCAGTGCTCTACCAAAAAACTACCCAGACCGCTTTATCACTCCAATGTTATTCTTGAGTTTCCCATGTTCCGATGGAAATCTCACCTTAAATTCCCTTGGATGGACTTTATATGGTCCTCAATCACCAGTCCCCGACACTGGCCACCAAACTGTAGCAGGAAGGAGAAAATTGCAGGCTCGGACCGGGGATCGAACCCGGAACCTCACGCATTAGAGGCTATACTACCATCTAAGCTACCCGGACTGCTTAATAGTAAATGTCCATTGATGTGGTGGTTAAAGTTTGCGGATTCAAACAATTCCACGCATTTTACAACCAGCGGTCCGTTAATGAAGCAAACTTAACACTAGATATAAAACCTTATTATACCAAAAATAAACCAGAAACTCTTAAATGTACTTGTATGCGTCATCCGCATTTTAAAACCAGTTTTATTTGACTTTTTATTTTTAAGGAGACGTACTTTGAGCTTGGTGATATATCGATATATATAAAGTACATGTATTGAGTATATGATATACATAAAGTATTGAGCTTCAAGGAAAGCTAGTTAGCAACATCGTTTAAAAATATCCGACAGTGCTAGATGAACTCGCGGCGCTTGAGTTTTTCTGGGATACCATCAATGTTTGTCATTAGATTGGTCTGTAAAAACACTTCCGTGGCACCATATCCTCCTCCTCCTCTCTCTTTCTCTCTCTCTCTCTCTCTCTCTCTCTCTCTCTCTCTCTCTCTCTCTCTCTCTCTCTCTCTCTCTCTCGTCCTTTTCCCTCTCAGTCCTTTTCCTACTTCTGAGCTTTATTTTAAATAAAAGTTACTTCAAATTGAAGACTATTATGACTGGACAATGGCTAAGGCTTGTTATTCTAGACCACCCGTAAATATTCTTCTCCACGGTGACACAGTTTGTGCTAGCACTAACGAAGTGAAAAAGCTACAACATGCTCTTGACTCCAGTAAAGAATCTAACCTACGTTCTTTTTAATCATCATGCGTTTGTGACTCAATGAATAAGTGTCGTGAGTGTTTCTTTCCATAAATATAAATTACTGAAATTAGTTCAGTGTAAGAGTTCATGTTATCAATCACCCCATCTTGAAATATCATCAGGTGATGCTAGATATTAAAAAAAAGAATTATGAGTTAATGTTTGGTGACAATATCTAAAATTGTATAATAATAATAATAATAATAATAATAATAATAATAATAATAATAATAATAATAATAATAATAATAATAAATAACAAAACAAAACAAAACCAAAACAAAATAAAATAAAAATCTTGTTGATTCCGGCGGTCCGTTTCCCTGTTGTGAATTAGCGTGCAATAGTTACTTCCGAAAAGAACAGCTTACAGTGTAGACATTGGAGTTGGTAGGTTGATTATTATTGATATGGTCATATACCTAAATGTTCTTGCTTTTAGAAACCTAATAAAGTTGAATCCCTTAATCAATATTTCTGTGCTACAATATTAAAAAATTTTCATCTATAGTAACTTGCAGCTTGGGGCGTCATTGACCAAGTGGTTTAAAGCGCGCGATATATGTACACAGGTGCTTGTTTCGAAAATTAAATAATAATAATAAAACCTCTTGACCCTATCATGACATGGGAGTCGTTGCCATTTCATTCTTAAAAGACTTTATCATTTATATTCCTTTCCTGCCGTCAAAAATTATTTAAATAAATCACTGATATCATTCTTGTGATTTTGAACTCGAGTGTAGTGAATTTCCTCAAGACGCCTAAGTTCGTGGTAGGGTCAAATTTGTGGCAGATTGTTTACACCGGATATCATTTACAGGAAGTACATCACTGCATAACTCGAAGTCAAATAGGCGCGCAAAGGGTTAAACTTTCCATACTCAAAGAAAATTTTTAAATATGTCCTAAACTGATAAGAAAATATAAAAATATCAAAAGTTTTAATTTTTTTACAGATTTCACTATTGCCAAATTATTCTTGAAGTCATATCTTTTTATTTTAAATCACAAGTAAAATAAATAATGATGTAAACTATGTCATGTAGAAGAAGAGAGTCTGGCCGATTTACCCAATCAACATCTGAAACTTTTGTGTGAAGTTATGCTAGTTTTGAGTGTCATCAAAATCATGTGTCTCTTACGCCATATTTAGTAAAATTCATGCATTTTTCACTATATAATAAATATGATGTAAAATGACGTGAATTCCACATGTCATACCAGAAATCCCTTTTCCTTTTTAATCCTTGTAATAATTGTGTAATAAATAATAATCCAAAAATTTGCGTTAATCTAAACTAGATCATTAAAAAAATAATTTTTTAAAACAATCAGTGTTGTAAGCCCTAACCAGGAGAAATCTTGTGATCCGAGAGACTTGCCACTAATTTGGTCACATTTTTTTTTCAAAATGGCGTCTGCCAAGAGGGTTTTGTTTACAAACGATGTTTTCCGGTATATTCAAACGAAAACAACTAAATTTTTCTTCATTTTAAATGAAAGTGCAAGAAATGTAAAACAGGATTGACTTTTTTACTATGTACTTACGATTATCCATTAAATTTAGCAAAGAACTGTTAGTACCACGAATATTGGCGACAAAAGGATACATGAAATAAGATTTTTTTCATTTAATCAATGCAGTCAGTTCTAGGATGGTGTTGTAAACTTGAATGCCTGAATTAAAACATGTACTATTGACAAACTGACATGATTTCTTGCATTAGCATCTGCTCAAGTTAGAATAAAAACTTAGCATTTAGAGTCTTTAGATCACATTGCCACCAAGTCATCTAAGTGTAATGCTGGAATCATGTAAAGTAGTTTATATGATATCATTAGATTTGTTTAATCATTCTTCAGTGTAAAATCACAAATTATCTGGTGCCTGCCAATAGTATATAAAGTCTGATGTTTTTCATTTTCAAAAAAAGTAAAAGAGGATGTGGTCTTAGAAAAATTCAAGTACAAAATTTAGAAAGAGATGGATGACTTCGAGATTGACTTTCCAGTGAATGTGGTTCTTCCTGCTGGCGGATGTGGTGAACGAATGTCCATCAACCAACCAAAACAGTACTGTGAAGTATTAAACAGGCCATTAATTGTGTTTACATTATATACATTTAACAGGTGAGTGACTTTCTAAGTGCTTCTAATTGTTTTCTTAGATATTACCAACTACAAATGTTAATGTCAACCAAAATTATATGATGTATAAAGCATACATTGTGGATACTGATTTGTCAAATAAACATTGTGGATACTGATTTGTCAGAATAAGCATTGTGGATACTGATTTGTCAGAATAAACATTGTGGATATTGATATGTCAGAATAAACAAAAGGATAAAGAGAGAGGCAGATTATGAAGAAATTGTTTTACGCTTCAGTCAGATGATTTTGTTTTCTTCAGTTCAGTTCAGGTGAAGAAAACAAAAATGACAGGAGAAAACAAAGTTAGTTTACTGACAAAATTTTCTTACACTAGGATCTTCCCAATTTGGATTTGGATAGCAGCAACAATATACAAGATACTAGTAATCAAAAACTTTAAACCATGCTTATATTTGGGCCTGCAATCTTGACTAGGGCAGTACCTATCACTACTAAATCCCATTTAGGCAGATCATATGTGAAAAAGTTTGTCAGTTTGCTTGCTTGTTTGTAGGCACTCTGATTTCCTCTACAATCCCTGAACTTACCACTTAATATAAGTATTATGACTAGGGCATAAATCACAAGTAATCCAATCTTAACTTGGGTCTATAAACTGTTCCATAAAAGCCCATGTGATTTACGCAGTTTATTTTTGGTAAAAATTAAGTTAAAGTTTAGAGGTGTGTAAATTACATGAGTAAATTGTTTCCAAGGGGTTTTTTCCCCTTGTTGATGAGTGTTCAAAATGTAAACATGTGTTCTGGAAGTTGGCCTATTTAATGTTCAAATAAGATTGTATGGAAAAAATAAGGCATGTAAAGTATAAGAATTGACGTTTATGTATTTTGAATGATATTTTATGCTTGCTTTCTCTGTACAAATTTACTGAGTGAATTAAATGGTAAACTATATTCACTCTACTTTCTTAAAAAAACAAACAAATAATAATAATAATGTATGAAGTATATTTATTCTTTATTTATTTTGTTATTTTTAACTGTTGAAGATGCTTCTAGAGTCTTATCATTTAACACTGATAAAAGAATTCTCTAGTTTGTAGTTTACTTGTCTTGTTTCATATTAGAGCATTTAATATTTAAAATAAAGTTTTGATTCATTTTTTCACGAATTTATTACAAATAGCACCATATTTTCAGTAGCCATCAATATTTACAAACTATTTTGACTGTAATGAAATATTTTAACTCTATTTATATATTTTATAGAATTCCATGGATACAAAAAATTGTTGTAACAGTGTCAAAAAACTATGTAGATTATGTGAAAGGCTTAACACAAAAATATGGTTATGAAAAAGTAACGGTTGTGGAGGGTGGCGCAGCACGACATAGATCTATTTATTGTGGATTGAAGGCTTTAGAAAATGGTTGGTATTATTAGTTGAGTGGACAAGTAGTACCAGTAATAAAGTTTTACGTATCTCATCTTTGTCAATGAATTAATAGGTTTGATGGGGTTTTTTTCTTCCCGGTCAAGAATATTTCACTTAATGTTGAGATGTCACCAGCTAAAAGGTGAAGTGGCAGAACCTTTGCAGTGCACTTATGGCAATGTGCATGGAGGGTTCTTTAGCATGTGATGCCTGCTGTGACACAGGGACATTAGTTTTTAAGTTCTCCTCCGAAGGACCCTGTGACTTTCATTTCTAAATGCAAAGTGCTTGGTAAAAGAACAGTCAAGTACCAATGTTAAGTCTTGGTCAGACCTGGCCCAGGTTTTGAACCCCGACCTCCCACATATGAAGTGAATGCTCTACCAACTTAGACTTGATGAGAAATGCTGTCCAAATCCTATCAAAAAAAACCTTCTCAGTGTAAGATCCATCCCAAATGAGATTTGAATCTAGGTGTTGAGGTATGCTGTTGTTTGTATGAGATCCCTTTAGACTTAAAGTACCACTGTGGTAGCTCAATTGGTAGAGTGCTCGCTCTGTAAGTGGGAGGTCGTGGGTTCGAACCGCGGCCGGGTCTGACCCAAGACTTTAAAGTGGTTAGTGACTGTTCTTTCGCCAAGCACTCGGCATTACGAAATGAAAGTCATGGTTCTTTTGGATGGGAACTTAAAATAAACGAGGTCTCGTGTCAAGGCGTGTCACGATAAAGAACCCTGCTGTATTATGCCATCAGCACAACGTACAGACAAAATTTTTGCACTTTCGTCTATAGCTGGCGACATCTCGATATAAGTGAAATATTCTTGACTGGGACGTTAAACACCATTACTCAACTCCCTTTAGACTTAAACAAATACTAGAAATTGTTACTATACTTAGCTTAACTGACTCCAATTAAATCTTAATTTATTGCCACCTTTTGTTTGGTCAGATTTTAGTGTTAAAAAGGTATTTGGTAATAAATGGAGAATGATTTAGATTGATAAAGAAAAAGATAAAAGAAACAGATTTTGGAACTTCAAAATACAGTGAGGCTGAATGAGTTGTCAAAGTTATTGAGGGCACTGTAATGAAATTGAATTCTGTATGGTTGAATCAAAGTTAAAATTTGATTGATGCTGTTTTCAAATTTATACAGTACCAAGATTCTATCTGAAATCCAAGATGAACAGTTTTGGTCTGCATTGAATTAAAAACATATTGATCATGTAATAGTTAATGGACAATTTACCAATAAAAATGTATGTGTAACAGGAGTTCTAAGAATTTTGTTGTTGTCCAAAATTTCAGTGAATATTTAAATAGTGCAAATTAAGCAATACATGTATTACTAGCCTCATGTTTTATAGTTAGCCAAGTGGTCACAAATGTGCAACATTATAGATCACAGCACATCTTACTGCCTAGGTTTGAATCCTACCTGGGCAGATCTAAGTGTGAACTTTTAACCAGTGTTGTGTTCTCCAGGTATTCTGGTTTCACATGAAATTCCAGCATTCTATATCTCTAAGTGAAAGAGTCTTACCTGAGACATAAAACATCATTGCTCAAGTCTTCTCTTTTTCTTCTTCACTTAAGTTTATATTTTATATGTAAAATTAAATTTTTTTCCTGAATGGTTCAAGTAAATATATATATAAGTTTTTTTGCAACAACAATACATCACAATTCATCAGAAACACACATATGTCTTTTGGGAGTGATAGAGTGTATATTATTTATATATATTTTATAAACAGAAGTTTATCTGAAGCAAATTTTGTTTGTTATATGGTAAATTCTTTTTAAATAAATGATATATTTTCAGTTTGTAACCAATCAGACATAGTTGTTATACATGATGCAGTCAGAATTTTTGCAGAAGAACACCTGATAAAAGAAATTGTAATGGCAGCAAAATTGAATGGAGTAAGTAAATACATGTGTATGACATATTATATTGAAACAAACTTTGTTTTCTCACAGATTTAATTGTATTCCTTATTTGGTGAGTGGTCTAAATCTGCCTACTTTAATTTATAATTTTCTCCCAATGTCATTTTAACAATTTTAATATTATGATAAGTCCTGTCAATTGCTTGCCGAAGGATATGGTGGTCTTCACTGGAAACTTGAAAGGCTTTCTTTATCATTAATGAATAACTGTCTCAATTTTGGTGAAGTAATTTTGACTGACACCTGTTTTTATTAGAAAACATGTATACATATACATGTATATATTTATATATTAACAAACACATATGAGATAAATTTGCTTAGCACATTTTTTAGAACTTTTTTCTTTCATTTAAAATTGTTTAAAGTGAAATTAAACTTCTGCATGCTTTAGTCATTACTGGTAAATATTAAGGCTGTCGATTCATGGATAGAAGGGGAAACTGGAGAAAAATACCTACCTTCATCCAGTTTCTAAGTTTGTGGTACACTAGAAACTGCTTAAGTGGGATGTTAACCAAGAGAGTGAGATGGTATTTGATATCTTAGTGCACACTCTAGACAACTCTGTCAGTGATATCTTAGTGCACACTCTAGACAACTCTGCCATTGATACCTAAGTGCACCATTAAGACAACTCTGTCAGTGATACCTTAGTGAACACTTTAAACAACTATGTCAGTGATATCTTAGTGTGCACTTTAGACAACTCTGTCAGTGATATTTTAGTGCACACTTTAGACAACTCTGTTTGTGATATCTGAGTGCACACTTTAGACAACTCTGTCAGTGATATCTTAATGTGCACTTTAGACAGCTCTGTCTGTGATATCTTAGTTCACACTTTAGACAACTCTGTCAGTGATATTTTAGTGTGCACACTTTAGACAACTCTGTCAGTGATATCTTAATGTGCACTTTAGACAACTCTGTCTGTGATATCTTAGTTCACACTTTAGACAACTCTGTCAGTGATATCTTAATGTGCACTTTAGACAACTCTGTCAGTGATATTTTAGTGTACACTTTGACAACTCTGCCACTGATACCTAAGTGCATGGTTTAGACAACTCTGCCAGTGATACCTTAGTGTACACTTTAGAATACTCTGTCAGTGATATCTTAGTGTACACATTAGACAACTCTTTCAGTGATATCTTAGTGTGCACTTTAGACAACTCTGCCAGTGATATCTTAGTGTACACTTTAGAATACTTTGTCAGTGATATCTTAGTGTGCACTTTAGACAACTCTGTCAGTGATATCTTAGTGTGCACTTTAGACAACTCTACCAGTGATACCTAAGTGCACACTTTAGACAACTCTGTCTGTGATATTTTAGTGCACACTTTAGACAACTCTGCCACTGATATCTTAGTGCATACTTTAGACAACTCTGCCAGTGATATCTTATTGTACACATCAGACAACTCTGTCAGTGATACCTTAGTGTACACTTTAGACAACTCTGCCAGTGATACCTTAGTGTACACTTTAGACAACTCTGCCAGTGATACCTTATTGTACACTTTAGACAACTCTGCCAGTGATACCTTAGTGTACACTTTAGACAACTCTGCCAGTGATATCTTAGTGTACACATCAGACAACTCTGTCAGTGATACCTTAGTGCACACTTTAGACAACTCTGTCAGTGATACCTTAGTGCACACTTTAGACAACTCTGTCAGTGATACCTTAGTGTACACTTTAGACAACTCTGCCAGTGATATCTTAGTGTACACATCAGACAACTCTGCCAGTGATACCTTAGTGTACACTTTAGACAACTCTGTTAGTGATATCTTAGTGTGCACTTTAGACAACTCTGCCAGTGATATCTTAGTGTACACTTTAGACAACTCTGTTAGTGATATCTTAGTGTCCACTTTAGACAACTCTGCCACTGATACCTAAGTGCACACTTTAGAATACTTTGTCAGTGATATCTTAGTGTGCACTTTAGACAACTCTGCCAGTGATATCTTAGTGTGCACTTTACACAACTCTGCCAGTGATATCTTAGTGTGCACTTTACACAACTCTGCCAGTGATACTGTAATGACAACAATGCCACTGATACCTAAGTGCACACTTTACACAACTCTGCCAGTGATACCTAAGTGCACACTTTACACAACTCTGCCACTGATACCTAAGTGCACACTTTACACAACTCTGCCAGTGATACCTCAGTGCACAATTTAGACAACTCTGTCAGTGAGACCTTAGTGCACACTTTAGACAAGTTTGCCAGTGATATCTTAGTGTACACTTTAGACAACTCTGTCTGTGATACCTTAGTGTACACTTTAGACAACTCTGTCAGTGATACCTTAGTGCACACTTTACACACTTCTGCCAGTGATACTTAAGTGCACACTTTAGACAACTCTTCCAATAATACCTTAGTGCACACTTTAGACAACTCTGTCAGTGTGTAAACTCAGTTAAATTAGGTATTCCTTTACGTTACAGGCAGCTGGTGTAAGTAGACCATTGGTATCTACAGTTATAGCTGTGGACTCAGAAGATTATATCGAGGAATCTCTAGACAGAAATAAATATAGAGCCAGTGAGATGCCACAAGCATTTAGATATGATGTTATAAAAACAGCTTATGATAAGGTAATGTCTGTAAATGTTTAACTGAAATTGTAATTTTGTTGTCATTCACAAATTTTCCCTATTTTTGGCTTACCTGAATAAATGTAAAAAAAAATTATTTTGTTGACACAATTTTTACAAATTATGTTATTGAAATGAAATATTTAGTCAGTGTTTTGATGATGATCTTTCTGAAACCATTGAGCCAATTGGAACCAAATTTCATGTGGAAGATGTACCTGTGCTGCATAAACTAAAGTTCGTAGTTGTGACAACCCTGCTTGACATCCAAGATTGCTATCATCAATAAGAAAAGCAAAAATGCAGAAATCTTGGTGAAGGAACCCTAAATTGAAATTCCATGCACAGATTTTCATATTACACCTTGTAATATATCTTTGCCACAAAAATGTTTGGTTATATAAGTCAAGAAATTCACTTTTATCAAGATATCACCAACATCAATTACATGTTCATAATACTTTTACGGTGTACTCATACATTTATCAAGCATTAATTTATATAGTTTTTTATGCAGTACAAACTGTTTTAAAGTCTTTTACAAATGACCAATGACTTTTATTTTTAACATTTGCATTTTACCATCAAACTTGGATATTTATTGTTCTTTGTGCAAATTAGTTAATGTAATTAGTTAGACTTAATACAAATGTAAAATCATGATAACCAGTATCTAGAATTAGCAAGATTGTGATAATAGGAACATGATGAGAATAGGTGTAGCAACAGAAAGTAATATTAGCAAGCAAAAGAAAAAACAACCAAAAACAAACAAAAAAACATACAAAAAAAACCCCAACAACAACCTAAAAAGTTGCTGCAATTTTCAAGTATTCCTATGAAAGGCGCGGATTGAAATAACAATATCAGAATAAGCACCACACCAACATTTTTGTTTTGATTAATTATTATTAATATCACTTATGTTTCAGGCTACCGATTATGACTTTGATTATGGTACAGAGTGTCTACTGTTGGCTTATAAATACACAAATACAAAAGCTAAGATTATAGTGGGACCGTCTAATCTATGGAAGGTATGCAAACACAGTAAAACCTGTACATAAAGACCACCTAGAAAAACAAACACAGTGAAACCTGTACATAAAGACCACCTAGAAAAACAAACACAGTTAATCCTGTACATAAAGACCACCTAGAAAAACAAACACAGTAAAACCTGTACATAAAGACCACCTAGAAAAACAAACACAGTAAAACCTGTACATAAAGACCACCTAGAAAAACAAACACAGTAAAACCTGCACATAAAGACCACCTAGAAAAACAAACACAGTAAAACCTGTACATAAAGACCACCTAGAAAAACAAACACAGTAAAACCTGTACATAAAGACCACCTAGAAAAACAAACACAGTTAATCCTGTACATAAAGACCACCTAGAAAAACAAACACAGTAAAACCTGTACATAAAGACCACCTAGAAAAACAAACACAGTAAAACCTGCACATAAAAACACCTAGAAAAACAAACACAGTAAAACCTGTACATGACCATTTAAATGACCTATATGTAAGGACTGCCCAATGGACCTTAGAAATATATACTTTATAGACAGGTGTTTTTATAAAACTAAAGTACCTAGAATAGGGGTCTTGATAGACAGACTAGATGATGATTTAAAAATAGATTTAGTTGTCATAGTAGGTTTTACTGAACTACTTACTACTTTAACTCACTTAGCCAAAATACAACTGTAAAGGTCATCTGCACTATATATGTAAATATATAGGCCATTTCTAATAAGATGGTTATAACATGCTAAGAGTTTTTCATCTGTTTATTTATATATGACCATTAAGTGTGTTGTCAAATTTATGCTTGATTGATTTCAAATTCATCCTTTTTCAATATTATAACTGTTCCCTTTTTATAACCAAGCAGACCTGTCAAAATATAGTAGATGACTCTTTCACTTATAATGGTCATTTCCAGAATTAAACATCACTAATTTTCCCTTTACTGTAGACCCTAGATCTAATACCAAGAAACACTGCCAGTGCCTTTGGATATTCATGATTTACTCAAGATATTGAAAATAAAGCTTTGTTTAACAACTAAACTGTTAAAATGATGTTCATTGTCAATATGAATGCAAAAACTTTGCAAGCAAACTGAATAACTTGTGTTGTATCGATTGTAAACAAAAGTGACGTGGCAACCATGTTTGTTTACCTATGGTAATGTAGTTCTGGATTGTGTGTTGCATTTTATATGTATTCATACTAGTACACGGAGTCACTTGGTTTTTTTTGTCTCGCCTGGCGACCATAGTCACCAAAAGGCAAGACTTTACTTTTCTACTGTCAGCGGCGGTGGCGGCGTTGTTGGAGTGTCAATATGTGAAAGTTGTGTGTAAAAGTCCATATCTCCAAAACTTACAGTAGTATCTGAATGAAATTTGTAACACGGTTTAATTATTATAACCTAAGTATATGGCTGATTTTAGAAACATTTTGGTGTAAAAAATTGCATTTTTAGAGAAAAATTATGCATTTTGAGAAAATGCTCTTACAGGCTCATTTTTCAATATTTTCTTTTAAAATTTTGAATATGGCATCTACTAGGATAGAACTGAAACATATATAACGGGGTTTTAAAAATATTTCACACCTTGATTTTTGGGGTAAAAAGTATAAATTTTGAAAAAATGATAATAGTCCATCTAAACCTTGAGAAATTGGACTTTAAATATTGCGCAATTAGTTTACAGGTTATATGCAATGTCCATTGACCATTAATTTCAATTTGGGGGCAAATCTGAGATTTTGATTATAAAGGTACAAATTTTGTGAAAATGCGTTTTTTTGTGCTAAACTATTATTGATTTGGATTTCAAATCTAGTCTGATTAGTTCTATGTTATGTATAATGTAGAAGTTCTTCAGTTTTTACAGTCTTGGGGAAAACCTGAGATTTTTGTTGAGAAATTACACATTTTGAGAAATTATTTTTTAGTCTACCTTGTTATCACAAGGTGGGATGATCCAATTGCTATGTGTCTGTAGTCCATTTGTCTCCATCTGTTGTCCGCCAACAATTTCTTGTTTCCACTATTTGTTCTGGAACTACCCGAGGAATCTTTCTGAAATTTTGTATACAGGTTCTCCTTAGGCCCTAGTTGTGCAATATCACTTTTTTATCCATATCTGAATCCAATTTGGCCACCAGGTGGCCATATTTAATTTTGAACATTCAAGTTTGTTACTGCTATTTCTCAGGAACTACTGTAGGGATTTTTCTGAAATTTTGTATATAGGTTCCCCTTAGGCCTAGTTGCACTCACTTTTTATCTAGACCTGAAATCAGTTATGGCTGTCGGTGGCCATCTTGAAAATTGAACATTAAAGTTTCTTACTGCTATTTCTCAGGAACTACTGGAGGGATCTTTCTGAAATTTTGTTTACAGGTTTCCCCATAGGCCTTTCTTGTGCAACATTACTTTTTTATCCAGATATGAAATCAGTTATGGCTGCCAGGTGGCCATCTTGAATTTTGAACATTAAAGTTTGTTACCATTATTTCTCAAGTACTACCCATGTAATCTTTCTGAAATTTTGTGTACAGGTTCCTCCTAGGTCCTAGTTGTGCAACATCACTTTTTTCAGATTTAAAATCTAATATGGCTGCTAGGTGGCCATCTTGGATTTTTAACATAATAAATTGTTACAGCTATTTCTCAGAAACTACTTGAGGGATCTTTCTGAAATTTTGAAATCAGGTTCCTCTTAGGTCTCATTGTGCAACATCACTTTTTTATCCAGATCTGAAAACTACTACAGCCGCCA
The DNA here is from genome assembly GCA_029721355.1 of Tegillarca granosa. Lineage (NCBI taxonomy): Eukaryota > Metazoa > Mollusca > Bivalvia > Arcoida > Arcidae > Tegillarca > Tegillarca granosa. The sequence continues at coordinate 25,866,561 of CM056609.1, read as the reverse complement.
GAGGGCCATCTTGAATTAAAACATCAAAATTGTTACCACTATTAGGAACTACTGGAGGAATCTTTTTGAAATTTTGTATACAGGTTCCCATATTCGCATAGGTTTCCAGTTATTTTAGCTCTCCCCAAAAATTATTCAGATTCATGCTACTGCTCTTAGATGTTAAAAACCTTGTTATTATAGATCATTAGAAGTCACTGGACTGATTTTAACCAACCTAAGGGAATAGGCTAAAAAAGAAATTTGGCACATTCCTTTTCACATACCTTTTTGGTTACATTCACAAGGTGGGCACCAAGATCTTTCTGGGATCTCTTGTTCTAGCGCCAGACATCTTGGTGTATACACTTACATTATTTCTGTTCTGTCACAATGTTTCTTCCACCTTTTGTCATATAATTACTTTTACTGAAGCTATGGCTTCATATTTGTCGCAAATTTGTGTCAAGATTTTTTTATGGTATTTGTTGTTGAAGGAAACAAACGATATCAGATATGGTAGATATTTTGAGACAGTTAATTTGTATACTTGAGAACAATAGTTATATAGACATTCTGGTGTTATAGAAATATTACAGGCTTAATAGAAAAACGTTATATAATATTATTGAAAATTATAAATTGTTAAAAGTCTAATTCTGTTAATACTAATAGCACAGCAGAATCAATATTTTAACACCACATCATCATATTTTAGCTATTTGAGACAAAAATATCTTTATAGTAATCTATACTAATGGTTATATAATACATTTGTGATGTAGTTTGACTTTAACATTTATATTTTGCAACAAGACTGAATCTGAAAAAAAGTATTTTCCACTTAATCAAAAACTAACCAGGCGAGACATCTAATTCCGCAGAATTCTTGTTTTTTATGGCTCTCAAGGTTGGAGATATGGGAATTTTACACAGCAGATAAAAATATATTATTATAAGTAACATGTAAATACATCATCACAGTCATGGACCAGGAATTGGCAAATACATATACTTTATGCAGTAAAATAGTTTTGGTTCATATTCACAGAATGTTTGTTACAAAATAAAAATGATTTACAGAATTTTATCTTCAGTTTTTTTATATTATACATGTACATTTCAGGTGACCTATTTAAAAGATTTATATGCAGCAGAGGGAATGTTAAAAGGTAAGGTTCGCTGGTAAAACTGAGTTTGTTTTAGGAAAAAAATTTTTTTTTTCTTAAAAATATACATGTATATTTTTGCATATTCATATTTTCCACAAATTTTTTAAAAAAAGATTCGTGGAATATTGTTTTTCATTAAGTTTGAATTGTAAAGGAATATATTTGATGCTTAAAAAGAAAATTTAAAGTATACAAAGAGAGATTTTGTTTTGTACATAAATTGGATGTTTATACAACTTTGTTTTTTTTTTTTTTGTTTTTTTTTTTTTTTTGTAGTGTAATGAATGACTAATGATGTCATTCTAAATCTAACATTGTGTGATGATGTCACATCTACCAGCAACCCAAAAATACTTCAAAACACATCTTGACATCTTGAAGTTAAAGCAAAAAAATCTAGTCTCAAAAAATCACAGATTTAATTAAACACACAAAAAAAATCAAGTTTCATAATGTAAAAAAAAAGCAAAGACTTGTGAATGATTTTTTATTGTGAATGTAGTTGTGTAAATTTATAATTGGTTTACTGGTAATTAACATCATGTTTTTTTTAATCTAGAGTCACTTATAAAAGTCCAGCTTATTGGATGTAACCTGGAAATGAAAGAAAAGTTAAAAACACATATATCCAAACACAGATTACAGGTAGTATAGCAAAAAAGTCCTTGCTTTGCAACATGAATATAGATCATTGGTATTGATGACAAAATGTCAATATGACATGTAGCTGCAACATGTGTATGGAAAACCAATTGACTCTATGTAACTGTGTCTATCTCTTTATCAAGAGTGAAAAAACACAGGATTGTTTGAAGATGGTGTTTTTCTTAGCATCAAAATGTATGTTAAATCTATTACAATATTTTTAGAATAAACTATACAATGAATAATAAATAAATTAAAAACCTGCTTTAGTGACCACCTTTGTATGATAACCACCTGTTCATAAAGTCAATATTTTACCAGTCTAGTGGGTGGAGATTATCAATGTTCTTTTCTGTACTTCTGTTATTTATCAGACAAATATTAATTTCAAAGGGACAACTCGGCCTTTTGTATGTGCCAAGTTAATTTTTTTCACTATTCATAGATTATGAAATGGATTTTATTCATTATTCAATTTATTTTTAAGATTTAAAATGTTGATTTAATTCAGACTGACCAAAATGATTTCACTTTAGGAATAAATTGGTTTTAAACCCCAGTCAAGATACTAGTATTTCCATGTATCTAGGTAGTCAGTTCTGAAATGGTGGAGAATTGGATTGAATTGGAATATTGGTGTTTTACACCCCATTTAGGTTTTGTCTAGTTAAATTGAGGCAGTCAGTTCTGGGATTGTGGAGGACAACCAAGTGCACCGAGACAGCCATTGACCTTCAGCAAACAAAATGACAACTTTCTTACGCTGGGATCTGCTCAAGTAGGGTTTGAACCTAGGAGGCAAGAGGCAGTGTAATCCATAAGCACATGGCTTTAGATCACTCAGTCACAAAACTGAGGATCTTGAATTGTGTAAAAAACTAAAAGAAACACTGTCAGACCTTTGGCAAGCCAGTTTACAGATTTTCCAGCATTGGGATCTGTTTAAGTGGGATTCAAACCTAGGAGGTGAGAAGCAATGGGTTTTGTACACATTTGCTTGGTTGCAAACCACTAGGTATCATTTACTGGTAACTTTAATAAATTATCCGAGGCTTCTTGTCTTTACAGGTATGCAATGACATATCGGACAGCTTTGAAGATATTAAAGATAATACTGCCAATAATTATGTGTTCAGTTACAGTTCATTTGAAATTGACAAAATTCAGGGTAATAGTTTAAAGTGTGTGAAGAGAAAACATTCATCCCTTCATCCATTAATAGATACAGTGGTCATCCATGTCGTAAAGATGGAGGCAGTGACTGGACAGTCGTACATGGACTGTGTAAAGTTATTACAGTCATTAACTATCTCACTGAAGAAGAATCATTGCCTTATATATGGAATTCTATTTACAGTGAGTTTATTGTAATTACATGTATTGTTAAATATTGCCTGGCCGCTTTCTCATTGCCCATGTTTGAAAACTGTGAAATTGTTCATTTTTATGGTTTTATGGACTTCATAACCAATATGCCAATTAGCCATTTCTTGCGTGGTTTGACCGCAGAATACTCTTTTTTTTTTTTTTTTTTTTTTTTTTTTGTAAACAGAAGACAGAAATAAAGGAAAATGAAAAATCCTTACAAAACAGCTAGTTATTATGAAGACAGTTTACCTCATGAAATCATTGATAGAGGACCAGTCACGTTTTTAAGCAATGCTTGTCCGACAAAGCCCTTTTTTGTTTAAAGTAGATTTAATTATAGTTGTTATCGTAAAATACATATCATATAAGCCGGCCCCTATGGAACTGTCAAATGGCCAATCATTTACTTCATTAAGACTATGAAAGTTAATTCCTTCATGATTATATTGAAACATTACAAATGTGCTGTTGTTTCAAAATTTATTGTATTTAACATATTTTACTCATTTTATTTATTATCACGATGATGATGATGATGATGATGATTATTTTTTTAATTTTTTATTTCTATTTTAAGGATGTGGATAGTTTGGACAATGTCTCAGAAATGGTTGGAAGCATCCTGTGGAAAAGAGATTCCACTTTAAATGGACAAGTATTTCTTGCACCAAGTGAACAAAGCTAGTATCAGAAATAAACATTTAAGTTTATGTATCCATTGACATCACTAACTTAATTCAACCTATTGCAACTCAATTCAACCTAGAAATAGTTATGTGGTTAAAGCCTATTGGCTTCGATAAAATAAATGTTGTCATCAATACTGTGATATTACATCATCATCTGATGTCTTTATCTGACAGGTTCCCTCCTTTGACATCATACTTTGACAGGAGAACAGTTGAATAAAGCAAAACATATTGCTTGTCATAAGCAGTGACTATATTCATATTGTCTTTCACTTAATTCTCAACATTTTTTGTGCATGCATTTACATTTTATAATTAAATGGTTACTACTATTGTAAAAAATGTGATACATGTATGTGATATAATTCAAACTTGCCTTAAAATCTTCAAGAGAATGTGATAGTCTCGAGTATTTAAGCAATTATGTCCCTTTGTTGGAATTCTTTTGTTTTGAAAAATGATGTAATGTAAAGTGTTACAGGGTTAAAGCCACTGTTTAAGGATGGGGTTGCTTTGCCATTTTTTCATTGCTATTTTTTATAATTTTTTTGTCCAAAATATTGATTTTGGCCAATATTTTTGCTCCTGAATTTTCATCAATTTCATTATTACTTTCTGAGGATTGTATGTTATAACTTAGCTCCAAATTTTGTTGTTGAATAATTTTTTGGCTCTTACTTTTCAAGTGCAAGAGCTAACCCTGGTTGATGTTTCATTTAACTGGAATTCTGTATTAGTTTTGATCTTATATATGTAAAGATTTAAAATAAGTTAAACTAGTTTAGAAGAAATGATGATTTAAATTATTTTTCTTTATGGAATACTTATGCAGTAAGTGGGGTATCTACCAAACTGTACTTATTAAATATACCAATTCTACCATAAGAATAGGAGTTTGGTTAACTGGAGAATAACAGCAAACATACACACTTTAAATATCAGCATACTTGCATTTCATGACAATAGCTGGTGAAAAATCAATGCATTTTAATGGTACACTATATATTATATATATGTACTTATTTGGTGTCATTAGCAGCATCAAGAACATATACATTAAGCTTTATGTGAAACATTTTTATTTGTTAGTCACATGCAGAGTCTTATGGATTTTTTACAAGACGGGGCCAAAAAGGTACAGGGTGTATGTATTCTTTATATGGGTTTTATACACTTTTATATACATGTATTTGATTGACATGCAGTTTACTATGGAAAGGTGATTTTTATATAGAGATGAATTGTTTATTGTGAGTAATATGTGATGCTTTTTGATATGTTTTTTTTTTCAATTAAGAATAAGTTTACAAATAAGCACAGTGTCAGAGCTTTTACTTGATCCTCCATAACTATGGCTAAAATTGCCTTGATATCCATTGGTTGTATTGCCTTCACCATGGACTTTAAGGTATAAATCACTGAGGCCTCAATTTCCAGTGGTCAAAACTGACTTGACCATTAACTTCCATGGGTTAAATTCACTTCAAATTTGAGATTCCAAAAATATTTGTTTCTTCCTAGGTAATAGGTTGTATTAATTTTTCTTAAGTCAAACATATTATTTTAATGGCTGATTAGCCAATCAGATACATGGGATGTGAGCAATAGGGAAATACATATATATGACATTTTGGTTTCTTTTATGGTATTTACTTTATAAATATAAACCTTTTTAGCTTTAGCGGAGCTAATGGCATGGCACGGCCTGCATATATGTGTGCGTGCGTGTGTGCGTACATGCATCGTTAACACCTATTTTCGACTTCTCCTCCAAGACTGCTGGACAGATTTCAATGATACTTGGTATGGATGGGATTTGAGCAATTGGGAAATACATTTATATTACACTTTGTTTTTTATTGTATTTACTTTATAAATACATTGTATAAACTTTTTTTGTTTTTAATACTTAATTTTTGCTTATTTTTAAAAGTTTGTTGACATTACACATGGTATTATTATTACATGTATTATCATCATTACATATTATTATTATTATTATTATTATTATTATTATTATATAGCAATAGTTCTATGTTGTTAAAAATAAATGCAAATAAAAAAATTATGGAAAATGTTTTATTTCCTAAAATACATTGATATTATGTTTGTTGGTTGATTGTAATGTTTGATTAACATTGCACCAGTAATTTGTAATGCTATTGGCGGTGAGAGCAAGGTTATTAATCTCTTAGGGTTAATCTAAGAACAGGTTTGTGTATGCATTACACATGTCTTCCTTGTACTAGCAGACACTGTGGGTGACTTTTTGTTAATGTTCTAGCTCTTGGGGTCAGTATACAGACAAGCATATTATTACAACAGTCATATTATCTTGGCTCCTGGTGAAACCAGTCAATACTCTGTCATCTCAATGTCAAGAGCAAGGCAAGGAAGCAGCAGCTTAAATTTCAAAGTCTCATTTGTCCTGGTTGGGGTTCAAACCAAAATTCTCCTGTTCTTAAAGCAGACGCTCCACTGATATTATGTGACGTCTGTCTGGCCACCACATCCAAGAAAACTTACAGTTGATTCACTGGATTTTTTTATGGGTATCTATTGTGAATACTTGTACATGTACATCATTTCAGAATATAGCAGGTATCCAACTTTAAAAATTACTCCCGACTTGGGACAGTTATCCAATGTGGGTACATCAGTCATGATAATAGACAGGAATCCAATGTCATTACTTCACTTCTGATTTTTGACATGTATCCAATATCAATACTTGGTCCCGATTATTGTCAGGTTTCAAATGTCAAAACTTCAGTTCTGACTTTGAATAGATATCTAATATGAGTACATCACTCCCAATATTGTACAGATATCCGATGTGAATACATCAATCCTGACATGAAATGGGTATCAAATGAATCTCAATGCACTATTTTGGACTTTAAACATGCATCCTATGTTATGAAAAGGCATTTAAAAATACTATTTCCCTATCATCTTTGTGAATTTTTAATCATTCTCCAATTTTTATGAGATTTTGGGAGTCTAATTTTGAAAAATAATATTGAAATGTACTGTTGCCTCCTTTGTTAATATTGATTTTTCACATCTTCATTCATAAAGTCATTCAGAATTAGGTTCTGATTGGCAAAGGAGTGGAGTGGATTGATTATAGTGTAATGCCCCAGTCAAGATGCTTTCACTTATATCAATGTGATCAGTTCTGGAATGGTAGGGGAAACCAGAGTGCCAGGAGAAAACCACACACATTTGACAAACAAACTGACAAGCTTTCTCACACTAGGTTTCGATTTAGCATGATTTGAACCTAGACTGTGAGAGACACTGATCTAAAAGCACTTGTGTAACAGGATGCCACCTATAATTTGCAAAATTGATTTGCAGGTTGATAAAGTTTTCAAGTACGACCTGTAATATACAATAATATGTTTACAGTTCGAGTACAATAAAATAATTTTATTTGGTAAACGTTTTTTGTCATATACAGTATAAAGTTTTCACTCCGCAAAAAATGGATATTTCATTTTAAAACTTTAAAAAGTAAGAAAAAGAAATGTTTCTTTAGTTTTCATGTCAATAATAATAATAATAATATATAATAATAATATAACTTTTAGGCAAAATTGAAAATTCAAAATTGACGACCAGAATAGCCTTTTTAAAACACGTTTATTGATCTACTTTGGACATTAGATTTTATTAGATTTTAGTTTTCACTTTTCCTTGGGCATACATATAGCTGTGATATTTTTTAATTCTATGTATACAAATCCATAAAATTATTATTATTATTATTATTATTATTATTATCTCGTTTTTTAATGTGGTATCATTCTAAAATCTGTGTCATTTCATTTTAAACAATTATAATATATTTCGCGTAAAATAATTTGAGATGGAATATCTTGGTTTTTCTCTTTTTAATTACCCCAGCATTAATTAGCCATCAGGCAGTTGAAAAGAAGTATGCTACCAACTTTAATTGTGTGAACATCTTCCAATTATCGAGGAAATGTAATAACGCCAGACTACTTTAAAGTTTTCTACATCACGGTCTTTTAAATTTAACTGTCAATAAACATTGCACAAAAGAGCATAGGCGATTGGATTTTTATGTAATGATGCTAAATTTTGAATTTTGAATGCATTATTTTAATAGAAATTCAAGATCAGCACATGACACCACAGTAAGTTCCATAACATTCATCCGGTAGTCTGTCCAGTCCGACTTTATATTTAATTCATTTTAAAATGTCGACGATAAAATTAATTTTTGTCATGTATTTGACAAGTTAAAACTAATCGTGTATTTTTTTTTTTTTTTTTTTTTTTTTTTTGTTATAGCTATGCAACCTATCGTAGTTCTCGAGTCTGTCCAGTCCGACTTAATGAAATAATTTTTTTTTTTTTTTTTAAAAAGTCAAAGATATAATCAATTTTCGTGTTATTGACAAGTTATCACTCGTCACGTATTTTTCAACATATATGCAACCAAATGCAGTCAAAATTTTAGAGTATGTCGGGACTCGACTCAGTATGTTCATCACTGAGATTCGTCTGTTTCTGGTTCGAATAAATAACGGCTATACTCCAAATTCACCACTTATAAAATTGTCTACTGCTTCCCCAAATAATGACAAACTATTTGACATAAATAGGTACACGTCAGAGTCGTTACTTTTTTCTACATACACCAATATATCATCATTGTAACTACTGTCTATTATGTTAGACACTTCTTCTAATACTGCAATTACGTCACACGTTTATAACTAAAAATGAGGCGTTTCACTTTGCGATAAAGAGAAAGTTAAAAATGTGGATTTCAAACCCCCATAACTTTTTTATTTTGTCACCAATTTTGATGCGGTTTTCAATATTGTGATTTCTAAATAATATATAAAACAATTGTAATAAAAAAAAATTTTTGGTTACAGGTACCCTTTAATGAAAATATTCATCAATTTTCATTTACATCAATTTAAAAGTAAAATTTTAATGTAAAGCAATTTTTTATTGAAAAAGTTGATCAAAGTTCTTAAATGTATTTTATGAATGAATAAGTTAGGTAAATTTACCTCAATTAAAAAGAAAAAAATTATTGTACATAAAACTCGATGAATTTTCTTTTTTATAAAATATGTGAAAATTCGAGTCCATTGAAGTTATTTAAAACAGGATTTCACGGATTAAATCATACCGACCATTCAAAACGAGTTTCCCTCAATAATGTAATAGGTAGTCCAAGAATTTTGAGAATATTTGTAAAAAGTACACGAAGTACAAGACGACCAATCAAATTAACCGTACTATCGTCGGTTAGGCAAAAGTGACAAAATGTCGGACAGCGTAAAACAAAGTTGTTCGTTTTTCAAAAAATCTGGTAAAAGACAAGCAACAAGGCGAAGAAAAGATAGTGATGATGGTAGCCGATTTTGTTTCATACTCTTTAATTTTTTATCATTTTTACTCTATGTCAGTTACTCATCTCTGTTGTATTGATCCTACAAAATCACCCGTTTTGAATTAGTAATTTTGGTTTACTTAAAACTGTGATAAAACAAAGTAAAACTATTATATTAAACATGCTGATGTAGTGAATCGTTTCTTTTCTGGAAGATTGATAAAAGGAAGAGAGAGAGAGAGAGAGGTGGTTAAAAATGTCAAACCCAGAAACTTGTTTAAAAAAAAGGTATATCACTAAACCCATCAACAAATGATTTATATGTATTACAGTTGTATTGCTTTTAACACACTTAAGCTTTCAGATTGTTTGGTATTGGAAAATCCTGGGTTTTTGATTCAGATATTGTTCTGACACTACACACATCCACCAGACATAAAGTTTGTTAGGAAATTCAGAATATTTATGTGCATGCTTTCTTGAGATTATTGGAATGTCAACACGAATTGCATGAATACTGAGAAATGTTGTAGCAAGCTAATTGAAAACATGTACATGTTCTTGTCATATTTCTAACATTCAACGAATATAATAATAAATAACCATGCAGTTTTCATTTCAGGTATTTAAAAAATTCTGCAATAGTCTAGATGTATACATGATGGCAATGAGAACTATAGGCTTTTTTAGATACAGTATCTGTTTTTATTTACAATGTTAAAAGCCCCTATACTGTTCTGACATTTTTATTCTTCTGGTAATTTTTATTTAGTCATTCACTGAATATTAGATATCTTCATTGTATATATATATATATATATATATATATATATATATATATATATATATATATATATATATATATATATATATATATATTTAAAAAAACAGAATCTGTGACAAGTTTCCTTTCCAATTTATCTCTAGGAAGTGAATTTGTGACTTTAAATTTTTAAAAAAATTTTCAAGACATTTTATAAATCTATTACCCTATGAAATCAAGATTTTATATTTTATGCATCACATAATTTTGCAGTAAATGAAGGGTAAATGACTTAAACTCTGCCTACAGATTACCTGGTGTGTCAAAAATTGGATAACTTGGCCCTTTTGGATAGAACAGTGCACAAAATTTTATGGTATGCTGACTAATCATTTCGTTTTACTTATCCACTGGATTGCCAAGCATGGAGGGGGAACTTTGTTCTCGACTGGACAGTAAGGCCTCACCCTTGTTATAGGAATAATCAAAGGCCTGGGTAATCTAATCAGGACAATGATGATGATGATGATGATAAAACATTGAATAACTAGGTACAAATATCATAGTAAATCATCATAGTGAGTCTGTCAGAATTATGGTCAAGTTAATTATATTTGAGTGAAATCAAGACCTTTGATTTTATATTTGATTTTTGTATTCATGTTATAGACAATGACAGTAGCAGTGGTGAGGATAGAAATGTTGTAAAGAAAGGGAGAAAAGATGGTAGATCAAATCCTTTAGTTCAGTCTGTAAGTAATTTGATCCTGTGTGTTAAAGACTGACAAAAAAATCAAATAAGACAACTAAGTTTTGTATACACTATAAAATCACGAGCATTTGTTAATAGGTTAAAATTTTGAGAATTAAGTATGGTGAAAATAAATTTGCACTAGAAGGCAGTTTCAACGAAAATGTGGCCAAAATTACGAATATTCATAAAAATTCCGGAAATTAGCCGAAAAATCACCGAAAATGTAATTTTCACTGCTTTTTCCGAGAAAAAATGAATATTAGTGTAATTTTGGCAAAAAAAATGAATATTCGTAATGAGCTTTGCATATCCATAATGAGGTTGTAATTTTCGATAGCACGGTTACAATTTTCGGCGTACGGTTTCAATTTTCGGTAAATTATTTCCGACTGTAGGTAGGCGGCACGCTTTGAAGTTAGGACTACCGTAAAATGAATAAAATTTGTTTATATATATAAATCTAACATCTAAGGAGAAAATACGGAGTATATATAACACCTACGGTAAGATTGAGAATAATTCCATTGCTTTGGTAACTTGTTTGAACATCGACATACATGTAGCATGCCAGAAATCGTAACCAATGAACATGTGACCGATGATCATATTTGAATTTCATTTTATTCCTTCATATATTTACCGGTAACTGATATTTCAATGATAGATCTACATTAGAATATTTAAATAAAACATCAAATTAAAACAGTTTTGTTATTTTTGTCTGTAAAAATACAAATTCAAGAAATCAATCCAAGGCTTCTAAAACCGCATCAATTTTAATCTGCAAACTACGTCAGTTCCGAGTCACGTTGGCAGGTAACCAGGTGCTTAACCTGAAAATTTAGTCAAGTGATCAGACTGCAAATCTACTTTTTATAAGAGAGGAAGGGGAACTAAACCGTCCTATTAATTGACCTTTTTTAAGGTTAAATAAAATAATGTAAATACATGTACTTTCAGATAAAAATGATGCAAGTGTATATAATTTTAAGGCTTGAAAAAATAAATCCCACTGAATTACAAGATCGTTATGACAGCGAGCACTAAATAGCCAAGTTTTGTCGTCCGTATATTTTCTGAATAACTAGCGTTTTAATATTTTTTCACTGAAAACTTCATTTTAATATTTAAAAAAAATTATTTATTGTATTATATTCAAACTCTTCACTGAAAATAATGAAAGATAGATTGGAAGAAAATGTTACAAACATGTGATCGCGGACTTTTTATTTTTATTTATTTATTTAGATCTATTTATTTATTTATTTATTTGTTTATTTTTTTATTATTTTATTTTATTTTATTTTATTTTATTTTATTTTATTTTATTTTATTATTTTATTTATTTTATTTTATTTTATTTTATTTTATTTTATTTTATTTTATTTATTTTATTTTATGTTGACACCGTTACTAAAATTTCATTTTTTTTTAGTTATCTGTTTGAATTAATGAATGGAAATCCAAAGTCGATTCGCAGCGATCTAAAAATAGGATTAATTTTTAATCTTCACAAAGCAAAGTACTTCTCCCATCCCAAACAAAATGTTTTATTGATCATCTGTGTATAAAGTACTACTTGTCCCGTTTTAATTTGCTACCTGGTCACGACTGCAGACATTATTTGAAAACCTCTCAAGGTGTGATGATAAGCATATTACAAGTGATTAAGAATATGCATCCTACTAATTAGCGTTTCCGTTTACGATCTCATCAGTTAATTAGTTTGTCAGTAACGACTGACCATTCTTTATTTTGTTCCTCTGTAATCACTGTTTTTTTCTTATAATCCAAGGCAAATATTATTAAAGACAAATAAAAATAAATAAATAAATAAATAAATAAATAAATAACAGTTAAAGAAAAAAGAAGAAAAGAAAAAGAAAGAAAGAAAAAACGGGACAGATTCTCGGGTCTCGTGGAAATGATAACCATTCTAATTATACCTGACCTAGTTGTCAAAACATTTGTAAAGGTTAACTGGTAAAGGCACGTGCAGTGCCTTGAAACTCGTGGTTGTATTTTGTTTGAAGTCAAAACTTCTTGTCAAGTTATATACAAGTAATCAGAGAAAACGCTGTTTCACTTAAAATGTTTTTGGAATTAGTAAATCTACGATACAATTTTTCTTAAAACCGGGATTTATTTATATTTATGGATTAGATTTTGATACACATCTGACTAACAATTTCAGGTAAATTATATTTTTAAAAATTATCTCCTGCTTCAACTATTTTAAAAAATTACGTGAAAAAAATCTGTTAAAAATTCGTGTTTTATTACATTTTTTTAAATTTTCACATAATGCTTTAATCTCATGAGTTTTGTAATTTAATTCTGATATAATAACGGACAAAATCGATCAACAACTAAATTAATCATCCATGTAAACATTCGTCGTGTGTTCAAATTATTTATGTCTCTGAGTACCCATGAAGGATTAAATGTATTCAAATTACGTTTCAATAATCATCGCGGTAGACATTTTTTCTGCCGGTGGACGATTTTACTGTCCACCGCGACAAAAATATTCATAATCTTTTTTCTCTTTATTCGCGATGGACCGCGGTGGAAATTTAATCCCCTCTAATCGCAACCTTGTCCACCGCGGTGAAATTCACGAATCCACCGGGCTGTACTGTATGTCGATGTTCAAACAAGTTACCAAAGCAATGGGATTATTCTCAATCTTACCGTAGGCGTTACATATACTCTGTATTTTCTCCTTAAATGTTGGATTTATATATATAAACAAATTTTATTCATTTTACGGTAGTCCTAACTTCAAAGCGTGCCGCCTTCCTACAGTCGGAAATAATTTACCGAAAATTGAAACTCTGCTATCGAAAATTACAACCTCATTATGGATATGCAAAGCTCATTACGAATATTCATTTTTATTGCCAAAATTACACTAATATTCATTTTTTCTCGGAAAAAGCAGTGAAAATTACATTTTCGGTGATTTTTCGGCTAATTTCCGGAATTTTTATGAATATTCGTAATTTTGGCCACATTTTCGTTGAAACTGCCTTCTAGTGTTGGGACCTTAAATTAAAATTTTTATTGACTTTGTATTTCTTGGTATTCCCTAATCAGCAAACTTAGTGAAATTTAATCCATCACAAACACTTTTGATTTTTAGTACCAGTAATCTGTCATTTTCCTGATTATCTTTCAGCTTAAGTAAAAATGATTTTAAAAATTTGGATTTTTTTTTACAGTGGCAAAAACCTTCACACATCAGTATATGCATTTTAACTGTGGACCATTTTAACTGTATTGGGCAATAGAAAAGTTTGTACTATTTCAAACAGTTAAAAACTTAAAGAACTAAAGCTGTTACCTTTAACAAAATTATCAAAATTACAAATTGACTTTGTATTTCTTGGTATTCCCTAATCAGCAAACTTAGTGAAATTTAATCCATCACAAACACTTTTGATTTTTAGTACCAGTAATCTGTCATTTTCCTGATTATCTTTCAGCTTAAGTAAAAATGATTTTAAAAATTTGGATTTTTTTTTACAGTGGCAAAAACCTTCACACATCAGTATATGTATTTTAACTGTGGACCATTTTCAACTGTATTGGGCAATAGAAAAGTTTGTACTATTTCAAACAGTTAAAAACTTAAAGAACTAAAGCTGTTACCTTTAACAAAATTATCAAGACTTTAATTTTTCAAATCATTATAAAACCAATACATATGTACATGGAGCTTAGATATGTAATCAAATTTTACTCTCTTTCAGCAGTAAATTTCCGATTCCTCATGAATTATTGAATAATAATTATTTATGCTTATGAAACAAAAAGTGTCTAGTAATTTTATTTTTTAATTTATCCACAGACTAAGAGGCATGTTTTAACAAAATCAGCTGATTATAGCAGTGACAGTGATGATAATGTGAAAGACTCATTAAATGTTACATACAAATCCAGTAAAACAGGGGTAGGTGTTAATTTCCTCCTTGGCTTTCTTTAGGAATAAATCTAAATATTATACCTCATAAATTTGTTTTTCTAATAAATGCATTGATTTTGCTGCGGGCGATATTTTGTAATATAGACTGGAAGCTCCGGGTGGTATTATGTTTGCTTACGTCACACGATTGTCCTTGATGATGTAATATTAGACTAAACAAAAACAGCATCTTAACCCGAATAATTTAACTAGTGGATTAACGCTAATACAAAGTTAGTCAGGAACAGCAACTGTAATACGTAAACAATCATCGTCTTAAAGGAATTGATCAATTCCAGAAAAATGCTGATACCTATTTTGAGATGGTATCCATTCGGTATAATATAACAAATATTTCATGGGGTTGCGGGCTATATCGCAGTTTATGGACCAGGCAGGCACCCTGAAAATACAATATAGACCTCAGCTTCACTTCGGTCCATATAATATTTTTCGGGGTGCCTGCCCGGTCCATAAACTGGGATATAGCCCGCAAACCCATGAAATATTTGTTAAAAAATGTCTTATTTATAAGACAGTTTAACCTGTATATAAAAACCATCCAAGGGACTGAGAAAAAGTGGACTTAATAGACAGGTGGACTCTGTAGCAGGTTATACTGTATTTCAAATTAAATACTAAAAGTAGTGCATTTTTAAATACAATATCTGTATGTAGGAAAAGGTATAAGGATGAAGTTTTGAAAACATTGTGTTGAAACTTGATAGTCAAAAGGTAATAGTAATGCCTTTTAGAAAATAGATAACAGTTTAAATTTTTTTTAAGAATTGAATTTAATTTGTTTTGGTTTAAGAGATAAACCTGACAACATTTTGCACAATGCATAATTTTGCAGTGTTGTTGTGTAGAAGTATGCAAAATAATTTTAAGTTTATTTTTATAACCCTAAACAAAATCAAAATTTAATCTTTAAAAGCAGATTTGATTTGACAAATACTGCATTAATGTAAAAGATGTCAAGAAAACTTGTTATATTTGGTAAATGAAAGCCGTTCATTCATTCATTCATTCATTCATTCATTCATTCATTCATTCATTCATTCATTCATTTTTTGTTTATCTTTAGTTTATTTTACAGTACATATAATATAAAATGCAATAATATCATTCCCTGACAACATCTTGCCATTGAATGAAATCAGAGTTAGGTTTTATGTGATGTTAACTTATCTCTGACCATTGCTTATCTGACCCAATACAAGAGTCACCCGACCAGGGTTCAGATCAAGAAAAATTTAATCAGTTTCATATTTAAAACAGAATAAAACCTCAAAATGTGTGCATGGTTGGAGCAGTAAATATATTAAAAAATGTAGTGTATTTTGTTTTTCAAAATTATTTTGTTCTTCATATTACTTATAATATAGATTCATTCAAATATTAAACTCAAATGTCTATTTGTTTACAGAAAAGAGAAGGTCCTGGTGATATGGGAGCAACAGCAACAGTAGAAATAGACACTTCTACAGATGTAGATGCTAGAGCTGTGTTTGAAAAGTCGCAACAAATTAACAAGGTACCTAGTCATGTCACAGAGAAAAAAATTGTCTATACTGTCTATATACTGAGTTTCAAACTGAGTACCTCTGGCCCCAGTTTCACAATCATTCACTCAATTGAGTGTACACTCAACTCAAATTTTCAGATTTTTCTCTTTATCAATATTTAAAAAAAAAAATTTAAGTTTTATGAGACAATGTTTTTTTTTTTAACAAGCCTACCCTAAACAATTTAAATAAAACATTAGATATTCAATTTTAACTGTGTAATGTTTTAAAAATAAAACTGAAATATTCCATAATTTGAGGTGAGTGTACACTCAACTGAGTGAATGATTGTGAAACAGGGCCTGGCATTCTAGCCTGGTGCTCTACCAATCATGCTAAAAGCTTAAAGGAGCCCCATATATCTAACCATACCACATTCTCACCCTCCAGTGCAATTGATAAAGGCAAATGGAAACCCATTTAAATTTTATAGCTGCAAAAATGCTGATGCAGCTTGAAATAGTATTAACTCACTCAAGGGTGTAGGAATATATTTAACACTATCACATTGTCCACACCAGTACTGTACTGATTAAGCAAAAAGGGTGAAGGAGCACCATACATGTATATCAAATGCTGCCACCTCCTCTGGTGAGAGAGATGTCCTGACTCATGAAGTGCCATCACATGTGGGATGAAATTCTAGAAACAAGTGTCACTCTCTCCTGTCAGAGAACAGCCATGTCCCTGGTTCTCTATATGTGGTGCAGATGTAGCAGAGAATGTTTTAGCAGAATTGCTACTTGGCTTTTAATTTAGTGATGTGGACAGGCAAATAGATGTGTGGGTAGCACCATTAGTTTTCCAGACTTTTTCCTAAACACTTGTAGATATTGAGCTTAAATTTAATATGTGAATCTACCATAACAAGTTACAGATCGAGTTTGAGTTTGATTCCGGTTCACTGATGAAAATATGGTGCTTAGACTTAAAAATTTCTTTCAAATAGTAGTAGTCTGCCTCATAAGGTTACTGTACTTGGGTATTTTCTTACCAGCTACATTAGTAGCTACATTATTGACAAATGACAGTGTTTTGGAGCTGGCATGACAATACTTGGAACAATATACTGAACATGTATAATTGATGTTTATTGTAGGAATCTAAAGGTAAAGAAGATGATAAGATTTATAAAGGTATCAACAATTATCAACAGTTTTATGAGAAAAAAGATACAGCTCAGGGTAATGCCTCCAGTGGGAATGTTAGGTAAGATATCTATACTTGTCATCCTTACAATATACATTTGTATTTTATGTATAGTGACTATCAGTAGTGATATATATTCAACTGGTTATTTTTCCATGGTGTAAGAGACTAGTAAAGTGCTCTACACACCTCCACTTTTAAAGAGACTTTCATTCACAAAGGATACATTGATAACTTTTTACCAATTAAAAAACAAACATGAAGTTGTTGTCTATGATCTGATTGTTTAAAAAAAGGTGGAAAAAATAGTTTAATGGAAGAGCCTCTTGGAAGACAAGCAGTTTAATACAGCATGTGTTTAGTGACATAAGGAAAGTAACACAAATGGAAAATAAATTTCTTCCTTATCCAGTTGTGGTAAACAAAGATGCAAGTCACTCAGAAATCAAAGTTAAAAAGGCTTAACTATTGCCAGTTTGAAGAGTGACAAATATATTATACAGATTTTTGGCACATAACATGGCCCTGCAAACCTGACAAAATTTTTTAGTGAACTTGACAAATGTTGGTGATCCTCCCCTGATACTCAGGTTTTCTCCACTATCCAACTGACTGTCTCAGTATAAGTGAAATAACCTTGACTTGGATGTAAAACACTATAATTTTTCTTTTCCACTTCACTCCATTCCAACATGTTGTATATGTTATTGACATTACTGGTATTTCAACGAAGTAAATCTACAAAATTATTTCAATACATAATGAAATATTTACTTTGGTATGTTAACAGTCACAAAGTCATTTATTGACTATATACATGTATATGCATTTTCTTTATATTCAGAAAAGGTCCAATGAGAGCACCTGCACATCTAAGAGCCACAGTAAGATGGGACTATCAACCTGATATCTGTAAAGACTACAAAGAAACAGGTTTCTGTGGGTTTGGAGGTAAAGAATTTATGAAAAAATACCTGTTTGATTTTGATGTGCCATATGTGCATATTTTCGAAATTTATTCCTCATCAGTGACACTAGGCACTAAAAATGTTGATAGATAAAAAGGATGAGCAAAACAGTTGAAAATTAATGAATCTAAAGTTCCAAAATGGTATGAATCCAAATCCAGCTAAGGAATGCTTTGCATGACGGAACAAACCATAGTTGTATATAAGTTTCAAAAATTAAGATGGCTAAAAATTTTGCTACATGGTACATTTTCTCACAACACTAAGTACTGCCTACTGAGTTTAGGATACCCTTTGGGAGTTTAACTCCTACAGCAGTGGTACCCGCTCAGGGGTATTAAGAGCTTAACAAAAATACCCGTGTTAATTTTGATGTGCCATATGAATAAATGCATGTTAATGACTAGAAGATGCAGTATTATGAATTTTTCAACCTGAAATACAGTAAAACTTTCCAAAGGGCATTCAGATAACACAGTACCTAGCACTGTCATCAATGTAACCTTGCCTTGATTTACAACTGTCACCTGTAAGAATATGTACCCATTGTCCATTTCTATGCAGACACTTAGCAAGTTCAATATGAGACAGAACAGTATTATAAGTTGTTTTACAGTAATAATTTTTAAATTCAAAAAGTTTAATTCCATTCTTTTTTTCAGACAGCTGTAAGTTTTTACATGATAGAAGTGATTACAAACATGGATGGCAGCTAGAAAGGGAAATGGACCAAGGAACTTATGGCAAAAGTGGTAAGATGGGTTATAACTTGTTTAGTTTTCTTAATTTTCAGTCTGTTAAATCCTTTTTCTTTCATATGGGAGATGCTTTCTATCTTTATTAGTTGCTTGTGATCATTTTAAGTCACATGTGAGTCACACAAAATCACTTTTAGCTCACCTGGACTATAAAGGCCATGTGAGATTTTGGCATGGTGCAGTGTGTGTAACGAGTGTGTGTCTGTATCAACATCTCTTCTGAGCTGATTTGGAATAGTTTGAATATTTCTGTACTGAACAAAAGAAATGGAATTTGATTGACAATAAACACTTGCTATGATAATGTAAATATTTTTCATGATGAAGTTTTTATTTTGTAAAGAAAAAAGTTGTTGAGGTTTTTTTTGACAGGATACTGTACATTATCTTGATTTTATATTAATAAGTTTGTTTTTTTTCATTTTTAGATGATCAAAACTATGAAATAAGTAGTGATGAAGAAGATCTTCCATTCAAGTGTTTTATATGTAGAGAATTCTTTACCAACCCAGTCGTCACAAAGTATGTCAAATACTCATAACTTCATTTTTAAAAGTCAAATATTCAAGTCTCACTTTGTTTCAACTCTGCAGTCTTATCAGTGCTTATCTTCACATGAATAATGTCTCAAGGATATGTTACCAGGCTCAGCCCGGAATCAAACCCACAACCTCTATTTTTACTTTTCTAGACAACTTTACAACTTACTGCTTTCTCTCTCTTAAAGGACGAGCATTACTCTATGTGGAGTATGGTATTGCTCACCGAATCTTGCCTCACACTTGAAATTAGATAGGGACATTTTTTGTCAAGCCTGGCATTGCCATAAGGCGAGACTTAGGTGTTACTTTTCCGGTGTTGGTTTAGGTGGCAGCGATGGCGGCTGCAGTAATGTCATGTCAAAATGTGGAAGTTTATGTTCAAGTAATGTATTTTCTACTCGATCAAAAACTAAGCAGGCGAGAAATTAAATCCGTGGGATACTTGTTTGTAAAAAATTGTTAACTCATTTCAAGATTGACTAGTTGCAGGGATGGGATTGAATGACAAGAGTTAGAATTTAACAAACACGGAGTTTTCTCTTTCTTTGTAAAGTCAAGTACATCATACAAAACAAATTAAAAAAAAATTAATAAACTGCATACATGTGAAAATGTGGCCATCTAACTGAGTTAGATTTTTCGCTTCCTATTAAATTACTTTAATTATTTATAACTCAGTTTTTTTTTTATCTATAGGTGTAAACATTATTTCTGTGAGAAATGTGCATTAGCTCAGTATAAAAAGACAAAGAGATGTTTTGTATGTAATGAACAGACTATGGGCGTTTTTAACCCAGCTAAAGGTAAATAGTTAGAGATGTTTCGTATGTAATGAACAGACTATGGGCGTTTTTAACCCAGCTAAAGGTAAATAGTTAGAGATGTTTCGTATGTAATGAACAGACTATGGGCGTTTTTAACCCAGCTAAAGGTAAATAGTTAGAGATGTTTCGTATGTAATGAACAGACTATGGGCGTTTTTAACCCAGCTAAAGGTAAATAGTTAGAGATGTTTCGTATGTAATGAACAGACATGGGCGTTTTTAACCCAGCTAAAGGTAAATAGTTAGAGATGTTTCGTATGTAATGAACAGACTATGGGCGTTTTTAACCCAGCTAAAGGTAAATAGTTAGAGATGTTTCGTATGTAATGAACAGACTATGGGCGTTTTTAACCCAGCTAAAGGTAAATAGTTAGAGATGTTTCGTATGTAATGAACAGACTATGGGCGTTTTTAACCCAGCTAAAGGTAAATAGTTAGAGATGTTTCGTATGTAATGAACAGACTATGGGCGTTTTTAACCCAGCTAAAGGTAAATAGTTAGAGATGTTTCGTATGTAATGAACAGACTATGGGCGTTTTTAACCCAGCTAAAGGTAAATAGTTAGAGATGTTTCGTATGTAATGAACAGACTATGGGCGTTTTTAACCCAGCTAAAGGTAAATAGTTAGAGATGTTTCGTATGTAATGAACAGACTATGGGCGTTTTTAACCCAGCTAAAGGTAAATAGTTAGAGATGTTTCGTATGTAATGAACAGACTATGGGCGTTTTTAACCCAGCTAAAGGTAAATAGTTAGAGATGTTTCGTATGTAATGAACAGACTATGGGCGTTTTTAACCCAGCTAAAGGTAAATAGTTAGAGATGTTTCGTATGTAATGAACAGACTATGGGCGTTTTTAACCCAGCTAAAGGTAAATAGTTAGAGATGTTTTGTATGTAATGAACAGACTATGGGCGTTTTTAACCCAGCTAAAGGTAAATAGTTAGAGATGTTTCGTATGTAATGAACAGACTATGGGCGTTTTTAACCCAGCTAAAGGTAAATAGTTAGAGATGTTTCGTATGTAATGAACAGACTATGGGCGTTTTTAACCCAGCTAAAGGTAAATAGTTAGAGATGTTTCGTATGTAATGAACAGACTATGGGCGTTTTTAACCCAGCTAAAGGTAAATAGTTAGAGATGTTTCGTATGTAATGAACAGACTATGGGCGTTTTTAACCCAGCTAAAGGTAAATAGTTAGAGATGTTTCGTATGTAATGAACAGACTATGGGCGTTTTTAACCCAGCTAAAGGTAAATAGTTAGAGATGTTTCGTATGTAATGAACAGACTATGGGCGTTTTTAACCCAGCTAAAGGTAAATAGTTAGAGATGTTTCGTATGTAATGAACAGACTATGGGCGTTTTTAACCCAGCTAAAGGTAAATAGTTAGAGATGTTTCGTATGTAATGAACAGACTATGGGCGTTTTTAACCCAGCTAAAGGTAAATAGTTAGAGATGTTTTGTATGTAATGAACAGACTATGGGCGTTTTTAACCCAGCTAAAGGTAAATAGTTAGAGATGTTTCGTATGTAATGAACAGACTATGGGCGTTTTTAACCCAGCTAAAGGTAAATAGTTAGAGATGTTTCGTATGTAATGAACAGACTATGGGCGTTTTTAACCCAGCTAAAGGTAAATAGTTAGAGATGTTTCGTATGTAATGAACAGACTATGGGCGTTTTTAACCCAGCTAAAGGTAAATAGTTAGAGATGTTTCGTATGTAATGAACAGACTATGGGCGTTTTTAACCCAGCTAAAGGTAAATAGTTCTCAAAGAAAGACTTTTAGCTTCTGGGTTTTCTGGAACATCTTAATTTTGTACATAATGAACAGATAGAGGCCAAGATAGGGGTGTATTTAACCAAACTGGAGGTAAATCATGATTAGACATGATGTAGTTTTGAAGTCTTTGGACTGTTTTAACAACTAAGGTCTCCCATTTGGTATAGTTCTCTTCTCAAGTGGAACAAGAAAACAGTGGCCCAAAATCTGGGGTTTCTGTTAACATGAAACAACTTTCCATGTTTGCTTAGTAATTATAAAACTGAATGAAAGATTTTAACAGAAATTGCCAGGAATGTTTTTCAATTTGAAAAGATATGCAAAATGCAGTGCATCCTAAGACAAGAAAGTTCATTTAGTGAAGTTTACCAATTTTCTTTGCACTCCTGTTTTCTCCACTTTTCCAGAATTAAACACTTGGATATAAGTGAAAGCAGCTTTACTGTAGTGTAAAACACAATTACTCTACTCCATTTAATCGGTTACCAACACCCATCATCAAAAAACAAGCAGTTAACAAAAATAAAAAACGAGTAAAATTAGTACACATGTATGTACTTATATTTTCAGAACTAATAGCAAAAATGAAAAAAGTAGAAAATATGAAAAAGAATGAAGAAAGTGATGAAGAAGTAAATAATGATAACATTGATTATAGTGGTAACCATAGTGATTGAAGACTACCTAGATGATGTACTTGGTTAACTTATTGCTAGAGTTATCTTTCCTTTGTAAAGAATGAAATCTATGTGCAAACCTGTGGTCAAGTAATCTATGCACAGACTTACATTTGAATGTGTAGTCAGGCCTCAAAGGAAATGGACAATAGGAGATGGTCATTTACTGCCTAGTATCTCAATTTTGTAATTGAGGATACAGTGACGCAATGGGACAGATGGCAACTATATGCATGATTAAAGTGAAGTATACATCAATGGTCATGATATTTCAATTAACCTAGAATCCGCCTTTGGAATTACGTTGTTTTTTATTTGCAACTCAATTGTTTAATATATCTAGATTGATAAAGATATGTTAATCTGCAAATTGGATTCTTCCAAATAATAAATTGGACTCTGTTAACAACAAATAGAAATACATGTAGATATCAAAAATTTTGTTCATAAAAGAAGCCATTAAAATTTATTTTTGTAATAAAAATTTTATGTAAGATCAGTACATACTGGCAGAATAATGTCACTGTAGTTGCAGTTTTCTTTTCACTTTATTATCTCCTGTTATATTTAAGGCCTTGGTAGCCGAGTGGTCTAAAGCATATGATTACAGATCACAGTGCAGTGCCTACCACCTAGGTTCAAATCCCACTCCTGCAGATCCTAGTTTGAGAAAGTTTATCAGTTTGCTTGCCAAAGTTTGATTGTTTTTTTCTTGGCACTGCAGTTTCTCCGACCATCTGAAATGACCCCAATAATCTTGTCTAGGGTGTTGAACACCATTAATCCAATCCAAACCTGTTAAAAATTGAAATTATCTCAAGTTGAATTCGACATAAATACTCCTTCATTAATTTCATATCAGTTAAGATCTCAAATAATAGGAGCCAAGAAAACCAACTTATAAATTTTGGAGCCATATTAAAAAAAAACGAGACCCTGGTTTTCTTTTTGTATTTGTATCAGATAATTGAAGTAATGAAGTAATAAAATTGATGGAATTATTTTAGAGTAAATCATAATAGCTAATAACATTCTTTTAAACCAGAAATGATAAAAATTAGCATTTGGTGATTGAGAGTGTTACCCCTGTCAAAAGGATTAAGATTTCTTTTATTTGAATAAATAGATGTGTACTTTATTTATATTGTCAGAAGATGATTGCTATTCCGACAGTTCTGTAGTTAAAAATTCCTTTGATTTATGTTCTTAAACAAAAAATGTAAACACAGTGACTCCATCTTCAAGTTTCCCCGAAGTAAAGTTAATCATTACAGAGTATTCAACTCAAGGGCTGGATTTTCTCTAAAAGTTTAATTGATTCTGTTCATGCAAATAACTCATACAGATATTTCCTTTCCTCTTAGTCAAAAGATTTCAAGGTTATAGTTATTTCAACCATATTTGGTAAACATACTGGTGTGTGTGTTTGTCGTCTTTTCTGAATAAAAGGGAATAGTTAACTTCAAACACTTAAGCAAGACTAAAAACTCTTAAGCAGCATTCAACTTTATATCACACATACGCACATTGGCATTTCTTGACAACGACAATAGTGCACTTAAAAGCATGGTACTATTGTTTTTCCTGACAGCAGATGCCACCTTAGAAATGATTATCTCCCCCTTGAATAGTCTTTCATTTGTAAACAATATGACATCTCATTTCGCAGATAGAAATATAAAGATATGAATTTTGATTTTCATAAGAATAGTTTGTCTTTTTTATTTGTCAAAAAGGCTATCTATACTATAACCTATATATAGTGTCATGTGATGTACTAAAAGATTATGTTTTTCCTTGGGACCTGTACTACTATATTAATGTTTTAGGAGTATAGTCCCCTAGCCTGCGGCTCAGGCACTTTACTCTCAAGACATTACGACAGTAGCACAGGCCCCTCGTGAAAACACTTAAGACCTCTCTGCCACGAAGAACCCATTTACAATTGTCAACTTATTTCTAGGCTGTGTAAACAATAAAACATTAAAGTTTTACATGTATCAATGTTTAAATTTTCATAAACCACTTGGTTAATTATGCTAATAATTGTGTGAAACAAATGGACTTGTTGGTCAAATTAGAAAGAAAAAAAAAAAAAAAAAAAAAAAAACAAACAAACAAAAAACAAACACACAATATAACTTAAAATAAATTTATTTTCTAGAAAATCTACTACATTTGAAATGAACTTGTTTCTGCTTTACAAAGTTACTTAACCACAAAAAAGTGAAAAATAATAAAAATCATGAAGGATAGCATTATGCATAAAATGGAACAAAACACACTAACATCAGTATAGATATACAATCTCAATTCAGATTATAACCGGTAAAACATTTAAATTATGCAAAAAATAAGAAAAAATTCATACAAAAATATTTAGAAATAAAAAAAAATATGTGAACAAGATTCAACATTTTTTGCAATCATTTTGAATTATCTATTCAAATTCTTAATTACCGAATACTTGTATTGTACCCATTGTATTGACATAAAATGGATACAAAACTTTCTTGATTTACAATACACAAATGTTACGTTGACCTCAATCATTAATAGGGACTAAAATTGAATGGACAAGAATCCACGAGACAGTCCTAGGGTACAAACTTGAACACAGATTAACACTGGTTTTTCTTTCAAAAAATTCCATAAAACATATTAGGCAACTGTTTGAACACGTGTTATTTCAAATTTTCCACTCAATGCCTTTGATATTAATAAATACTCATTCTGAAATAAGAGATTTATTGATAATACAATCATGATACATGTATTTGCTTGAAAACATTATTTTAGGGGTTTTTCACCTAAAGAAGTAGGATATACATTGTAATCGGACACCCTTTTTTTGGAAAAGAAATGACTTGTACCATAACTTGATATTTTGGAACAATCAAATTTTTCTCTAATACATTAATTTCCTCACAAATAAATAAGTATTGTTCCTTGTTCACTACTGCTTAAAACCCCTTTTTATATACCCTGGCTAATTTGGTACCTATGTATCTTGTATGCTTATTCCATTTCCATAAATACTGCCAAAAAACAAAGTACAACACAAACCTGCATTAAAACAGTACATAACCAACCTGCATTAAAATAGTTGACATTTGGTATGTAAGGTTTATGTATTTTAGCCATTTGTAATACATGTAAATCATGATTTTTTTTATTGGAATACAAAACAAGAAGATCTGAGGCCCATTCAAGATAGACTACGCATGCTTTCGCATTGACTTCAACCGTTCAGGAATAATTGTTCCCACGAGCGCATGCGAGCAATCACTATCGCTATCACCATCGTAAGGTTGTTTGCCTTAGATTCAAGATGGCGTCATTCAAAGTAAGTTTACAAGAAATGGTTTATATAAACTCTACCAAACATGCATTTAAATTTATATTTCAATCCAAGTGTATGGTATCTTTCTAGAAGGGATTTGAATGATAGGAATAGTTAAATTTATGTACTGTTGTCCAATTTAATTTTATATTTTAATATTTTCTCTCCAGTGAAGTGTCGTTGTCCAAATGTAAGGGAGATAATTTTTAAAACATCTAGATGATTATGATGACTTATTTTCTACACAAGTACTCACGTCCGTTCAATAGACAAAAAATTGTATTCCAGAGCACATTGGAAAGCAACCAGTATCTTGAACACGCCTCTAATACACATGATCAAAAGAAAATTATCATTTCAAGTTTTGATGAAAACAACTTCAATATTTTATGGTACACAAAACAAAATAAGAATAAGAAGAAGAAGAACTTACAACATTACTAGACCAAGATAAACATAAAAAAAATTAAAAAAATATCACTTGAAATAATAAAGACATCTATCATGAAATTTGACCTACAAATTTGCACCAATGATACACTAGCAAAACAATTATATAACACAAAAAGATATGAGGAATGTAATTTACTCTGATGAGTGCTTATTATACCGGGTTCAAAATGAGATCTAATCTAACTCGAAGCAAAAACTCCGAGCAGTAATCATGACTACTTCAAGAATATTATGCATTTTATCTTTTGGCATATGTAATAAGTTTACATCTCAAGTTGATAATAAATGTTAGCCAATTCAGAAAAATAACACTTAAAAGAAACCATTTCTATATTTTTGAGCAGTTATACTGACAGGGAATGCTTGAATGTTAGATCCATTTGATAACCACTTTTACAGCCAATGATAGTAGAAATGTATTGGTATATATTATATATTTAACAAATTCTGTTGGAGAAAATTTCCTGAAACTGAATTTTGTGAAAATTAATCCCATTTGGGGCAATTATAATTAAAATTTTTCAATTTAATTTGCGTTTTCACAAACCCACAAAAATAGTCAAATTTTATCCCTCATGTATATTTGTGAATTTACAGTATATCATATCGGAGAAGATAACACTGCCTTAGTTACACATTCTCACTTTTTATCCATGTTCTTTTAATACATCACTATATCCTTTTCCTACAAAAACAATGTTCATTAAATATTTAAATTGAATCCCTAAAATAATTATTCTTATCTGCTTGTTATCCTGTTTGCTAAGATGTCATGGCACTTTGAATTTAAAAAAAAAATAGACAAGTCATTTCATACATTCATGAGTGGCCATCTGTAGTAAATTGGCCTCAGTATATTTATGTGCTAATCATGTAAAATTTAACAAATAAAGTTTCTTAACCCCAGAACAAAAAACTGAAATTTAACCCAAAAAAAAAAAGAAAGAAAAAAAAGAAAAACTGTGTCAATTGAGGGAAAGATTTCCTTTTGTACCCTCCATTGAAATTAAATGTCAATTATAATGGCCTAAAATTTACAAAAATCAAGATTTCTGTTAAAAAATATTTTTTCAAAAATATACATTGAATTGAATGGATGAATGGGTGGGGGGGGGGGTTTACAAAGGGAAGTCTTTCCAAAGTTAGATGTATTTCACAAGTATTCTCAAATAACAGGTAAACGACAGATGAATATACATTTGTATCCCATAAAAAATCCAATCATAGACGGGCATATAAAAATTGAGAGACTTGTCAGATACCTTTGGTATCTTTAGTTTAAAGCATTTTTTACCAAATTTTGAATAAATACTCTGATGTAGCAGAATATTCCTTGAATAAACAAAATCATCCATCTGGGAATTCATTTATTATAAATGTTTAAATTTTAAAATAATTTCAACAAATCTTTAGAGAGAGATAATTATACCTGCCTAGGCACTGGCAGGATAATTTTAAAAATCTGTAAGTTTAACGGGGGCTCATCTTTAATATGTTGACAATAACTGTGCAACCCCATGTCAGCAAGCATGTAAAAGTGTGTGCTGGTACTACTAGGATTTATTGTCTAATCAATTTAATACAATATGTGATAACATTTTCAAAAAAAAAAAAAAAAAAAAAAGTCAGGTGTACTGCGCACAATTTTCAATATGATTCTAGAAAAAATATAAAAAGTCCATCAAAATTCTAAAATAAGATTACTTATTTTGGTGCCTGGATTTATGATATCAGTTAATCTTATCTAAGCACAGACAAACTTAAAACCTTTTTTTTCTGTAATAAGTGTGCATGTTTCATATTATTCGATATTAATTTATGAAGCACAAATGGGTTTAGATTAAGTAAAGTTTATTCATAAAATCTCAAAACAGTACATTTAATTACATGTGTATTTGAAACTTTAATGCTAATATTACATGTAAATGGTGATGTACATTTAAATTTACATCTTTGTTCAGTCTCTCGTCTTTACTTTAGCAAACAGACAACTAGTAAATGTCATAGAAATACATTTTGGCCTTGTGGTCAAGTGGATTAAGTGCACATTTACAAATCACAGCACCACTGCCTAGGTTCAAATCCTATTAGGGCAGATCCTGGTGTGGGAAAGTTTGTCAGTTTACTTATAGACACTCAAGTTTTCTCTACCATCTAGGTACTGACTGCCTCCATTAAGTAAAATATATTTTGACAGTCTATTCTAGAATGTTGGTATAAACCAGTGTGCCCAGAAAAAAACAGAGATTTGGCAAGGGAACAGAGAAGCTTTCTCTCACTAAGATCTGTCCAGAGTGGGATTTGAACCCCAAAGCAGTGAGGGAATCTGTGATCTGTAAGCTGTAAATTTAGACCACTCAGCCACCAAAAGTAAGCGATCTTTATTTACAGATTAGAAAAATTACTTGTCCACAACCAGCTTTAACAAACCTATGTATGATTGTATTGCCTTTGTCATTCAGGCAACTAGTAAATAATAAATGAGAAATAATATTCTAACAAAACTTGAACACATGAACATTTAACGTTAAAGAATTTAGTCTTCATTTTCTTCAAACCAAACAGCATACATGTAATTATAAGTCTTAAACCCTAAATTTTCAAATAATGTTGGGGGAAATTGGACCATTTTTATCTATTTTCTTAATATTCTCTTTTTTTTCACAAAAATAGAGGAAATTTTCAATGAATTTCATTTCCCATATTTCACAAAAAAAGAGGGGGGGGGAGGGGTATAAATTTTGTTACGTTTTGATTTTTGTTTTGTTTTTCTTAGTATATACTTAGTAGAAATATTTACTTAGTATTAATGATTAAGATTTCTGTAATCAGTGAAAATGTTCCATGTAAACTTCAACACTAAAATATTTCAACATAACATTATGAGACCATGAAAGTTTAAATCTATGAAAGTGAACTCATTAAAAAAAATCACGTATTACTAAGTTTTTTCCAGTTTACTTTGTAAACACATTTAAATCAATTTTTTATGAAATTTTGTCCATTATATAAGTCTATTTAAAAAAAATTTAAAAGCATTAAATGCCAATAAATTTTACGGGGTAACATTTAAATCGATCAATCATCATCATAGCTTCAGAGTGTTGCCATGACAATGTATGTTTATCTTCATGATTTAAAAAACAGATTTTGTTCTTAACATGTAAATTTGTGAGACACAGTGTCCAGGGAAAATCGTTAATTTTTAACATATAAAAGGATCAAAATTTTAATGCTTCATATAAAAGTAATGCCATGTTACTAATATTTTTTTTTAAGTTTCAAAAACATTCTTCAGATCACTTTCATAGATGGCAATAATCAGCATTATGGAAGCTCCGACTAACATGCCCGAGATCTGGAAGAGTAGATGACAGAATGGATGTTCTCCTTGTGTTGTATCAACAGAAGTCATCTCTGGTAACTGAAATAGAAATGATATTTCAAAAAAAATTACAAAAAACAAACAATTATATATCGGTAACTTAGGAAGGATGAAGATGCCGGATCTTTACCACAAAAACTAGTTGATCCTAAATAAACATTCATATGCAGTATGCTGATTTTTTAGTTCTTTCCTAAAACATATAATTTATAATTTAACAGAAAGAATCTTTTGAATCCATTAAGATCAAACAGTGGACTCTTACATAATTATGAACAACCAGGATGTTGGTTTCATTTTTTATAAGTTACTTAAAAAAAAAACAAATAAATAACCAGAGCTCCAATGCTACAGGGGCCACAGTGTCCTGGTTGTCTAAACGCACACTTACAGGGCACAGTGCTTCTCACTGCCTAATCCCACTAGGGCAGATCCTAGTGTGAGAAAATTTGTCAGTTGGCTTGCCAAAGGTTGAAGTTTTTCCCACAGGTCTTCAGTTTCCTCCACCATCCCTGAGCCAACCACCTCATATATAAGTGAAAGAATCTTGACCAGGGTATTAAACACCATTGTCACCCTTCAAAGAAATTTCTCGAATAGCGATTGGTTAACTTGCCAGGGTACATGGAACTATGTTCGTTAATCTGCCGGGATACATAAACTCTCACGATACTTAGCAGCACAAGGGAAGTAACTCTAACATTGTGGTGTTTAGTTACAGTAAACAAACATGGAGACAACAAGGTTTTCAAGTCACTAAAAAAACAAAATTAAAGTTAGAAGAGTCAAATAAGTGCCATCAAATACCAACAAAAATAATCGATCGGCAGAAAAACTTTCAGCAAGTATTTATGTGATAAAAAAATCAGCGTCCGAATTTACATTAAATGTTAGTAAATACATTGGATATATTGAATGATAAATAGATCTTGTAAAATGATTAGGCCAAAATAAAAATATAGTTTGTTTCCCCTTGCACGACCGACCGTAAAAAATCCCACCGATTGAAAAAATTTTATTGAAAAATGCTGTGTGTGTGTTTTTGTTTTTTTTCCCCGCGATTCTATGCTAATAGATTCCGGTTCGTTTCTCTTTCTTTTTCACGATTTAGTCGCCAACCTTCTTAGTTGTCAAGACACTTATACCGTTATAATTCAATGCGATACAAATGCCGTAGTGATGAAGATGTACTAGTAAACACACATGTGAAGAATGTTTCCTAACCAGAAAAGAAAACTACTGGTATGAGGGGAAAAAAAAGCCTACCTACCTACCCAATATTAGAAGTAAGGGTAGGGCAAGGGGAAACAAAGATATTTTTAATTGTGGCCTTGTTTTAAAATTTTTTTACTGGTAGTTATAGGTAACTTATAATAATCTAATTCAATCTTATATAGTAACTCAGAGAACATATATCTTTGACACCATACATAGGGTTTTGTAAATAAAACTACCCGGTAGTACAATTTATTTGTTGCCCTTACTACATAATGTACCTTAGCCATATAAATTTCACATTTTATTTGACCTGCAAACCATATCATATTTGTTTACTTTAATTAACAAAACAAAAATTTAACTTCCTTAAACTGCTAAACATCCCATATGTAACACTGAAGATGAAGGAACATATGTACCCTGGTAAATCACTTTGCAAAAATCCTGTATCACTTATTTGTCATCCTTCACTATTCTGGCCTATTCAACCTCTGAAAAATTGTATCCTGTGTGACTTGTAACCATTGTCATAATGTTTGTTACCAGAAAAAAAGCTACCTTTTTTTTCTTATCTGCACATTTGGTCTACCAAAATCTTTCATACTGACATAGGACATACATGTAAATTTTTATAAATTGTGTATGGTTGATCAAAAAATACTCACCATATCTACCAGTGCAATGTAAAGAAACATTCCTCCAACAACTATAAATATCCACAGACTAGCTTGACCAATGTTACCAATGGTAACGCCGACGATCATACCAAAGAAACATAAAATCGAGGATATACAGTTGTATATTATGGCTTGTTTAGGCTTCATCCCAGCTCTCAGCAATACAGCAAAATCACCTGTAAACATAAAATATTGTAACTTTTTCTGTTTTCACTTCTAGAATTTTTTCCCCCTAAAACTTCTTTTAAAACTGAAAATGTGCTGAAAATCAAACTTGATCTGTATATTAGTACTACATAAAGATTAAAAAATTTTTTGACCTGATCTCATGCTTTCATCCAGAAACCATCAGGAAACAGATAGATAGATGGACACCTACTTGTCAATGAAAACAGGAGGTAACTCAAAAAACCTAACCATTAATTGTACGTGTAGCAAGGCATATAATGTATAAATAACTGGAAATGAAAATTCAAAATAAACATATCTTAGAATTACTAAATAGCTTATAGCTTATAAAGGTCTTATGTTGTGACTAAATGAGGCAAAAAGTGTCTCACTAAAAAAGGAATAGGTTACATGTTAAAAAATATACACCTTGGTGAAAATTTGATTTGAGAAGAACATTTTCAATGTTACCATCTCAGTTACATTACATTTATATTACAGAATGTTTTATTTTTTTGTGTTTTGAATTTCTTTTTAATATATCACCACTTATTTTGATGGTGCCAAAAAATCTCTTTAGGCAACTTGAAACTTTTCATTGGTCTTTAGATTAAAAATGTCAATTTTAAGCCATTCCCCCCCCCTCCCCCCCCCCCCCCCCCCCCAAAAAAAAAAAGGTTTTATAAATACACATTTTAAGAATCTGGAATATTTTGACAATATGGGGATTCACAATGCTTTATGTTCTCTTAACTTACCGATTTCATGTGGCAGTTCATGGCAAAATACAGCTATAGAGGTACTGAACCCTCCTGTAATACTGTTAGCAAAAGCAGTACCAATGGCAAGCCCATCGCTAAAGTTGTGAAGCCCATCACCTAATATAACCATCCAGGCTATTGCAGCAACCGTCTGAGGCATATTCTGACCTCCACTGTGAGAGTGATGATGGTGGGAATGAGTTAAAACTGTGTCTTTTTCCTCAAAGTCTTTTGAGAATGAGTCATCCAGTTCGTCATCATTGCCATTGTTTGATATTTTGTTCAATACTATGCATTCATCATGATGTGCCTCCTCAGCAAAACTCTGTAAAGCTATGATTTGAAACAAAACAAGAAATGTATCAATATATATCATAGTTGGAATATAAATCACAAATTTCCTAAAAATCTTTTTTAGACACACATATTAATTCAAATACATGTATTCAATTTATTATTAAAAAAAATAAATACTTAAAATAAAAACTTATGAAATTTTTGAATGACAAAAATTCAAAAATATATCATTTCCATTTTTTTTTTATATATCAATCATACTAATTAGTTCTCAAGTTACCATAATCTAATCAATATCTAACAAGAGGACAGCAATTGTCAACAGGATGGCCTCTGTAAGAATAAATCACACCTCTATAACCAGCAGACGGCAAATTACATAAGATAATTCCCTTTGAGAATGCATCACATATTTATAACCAAAGGTGGCATTTAAGTGGTATATGCCACAAGAAAACTTCCCTAAAAAAATTCATCTCATCTTTCATCTTTAACCAGGGGGTGGCATATGCCAGCAGGTTGCTACCATAGGAGGCAAACTGCTGGAGGAGAGTTCCACAACAAAATAATTCATCATTTAATAAAGATGCCCTATGAACCTTACATTTAGTGCTGAAGCACACATTGGGAATATGACAATAAATCTTCTGCACTTTGTGCAGGTGAGCTAAAAAGGAAAATTGTCCTGTGACTACATGCTAATATGACCAGTGCTAATCACTTTGAAATCATGAGTCTACAATCTTAACCACTCAAAAATGAGTTTCTGCTCTGCTTGCACATGTGTTGGGAGAAAAACTTGTACCTTTTGCCATTAAAACAAAAAAAAAATTTAACAAAGATGCATGTACTCATTTCATTATGATTTTTGATAAGAGACAGGAATGAACTAGACATTTTAACATAAAAAGGTGGCTCTTACTCTCAGATTCACAGCACGGACATAGAAACTTTGTAGTGATGAGAAAACAAAATAAACTAACCAAACTATGATTTTACAATTTTTAAAAGGTAAAAGATAAATTTAATCCTCTGAAGCAGCCTGTGAAGTGCAGGAGCTAATAAAATCAAAAATGTGTCAATAAATAAATAAAGTGTTCTATGCAAAATAAAACTTTCAATGTTTTAAAAAAAATTCTTGTTCCTCGGATCTCTAATATTAGTTTTAAGAATTAATAACTGGTAGATCCAATTTCCATTTGGGTACAAATTTCCATTCATTGCATCAGATACTTATTTACCGAGACCAGAATATCCACAGACACAGGAAGTACATGTACATACCTGTCTCACGCACTGCACATGAGTCATGCATTTTATTTTAAAAATCATGCTCACACATACATCACTCACTTTCTCACGCATGTTTGTAAAATACCCTATTCAGTTTTGTTAAAAATTTCATATAAATTATTAACTGCTGGCCACACCCCCCCCCCCCCTTCCCCAAACTTAGGGTGGATATGCCCTAGATGTACATCTCACTCTTTGCTTCCTATCAGCCTTGACAGCTATGCATGTAGAATGGAATGATAATTCATCCCTTGCTGAAATTTTTTACTTACCATATATTTAGGTGGTCAGTTTTTGAATTGTGAAGGAAAACCCAAGCACAAACAGAAGCCACCAACCAAATTAAAAAAGTTGCTACTGTAAACCCCTGGAGTGTGTAATTTTTTAAAGAGGTCACACTTATAGAGTATTGGCAAGTGTTGTTTGATAAACCTGTCATTCCCCACAATAATAATAAACAAATAAACATTGTAAAGTTACCTTGCAATGGCTGTAAGAAAACTGATAAAAAATTCTTTAATGAAATCAAATTTTTGCAATCTTATATACTAGTACCCGGTATGTCAAGTTTTCCTAGCATTTGGGATCAAAATACTTGTTTCTGAACCAGGAACTGAACTACTGGTCCAAAACAAAAACATAGCAGACAAATATCTGTATTTAATTCGCTAAGAATTCCAGAAGTCCCATACCAGCACATCACTGGTCTATAGAAAAAAAATACCAGTATATCACTGGTCCAAAACAAAAATCAAGAAGTCCAATACTAAAATGTCAACAGTCAAAAACAAATCACAGTCCAATACTGGTTTACCATGGGTCCATAACAAAATTTTAGTAGTCCAATACCTATTTATCACTGGTCCAAGACAAAAATGTAATAGTCAAATACTGGTAATAGTCCAAAACAAAATTATAGTACATGTATATACATGTCCAATATATCACTGATCAAACCCAACCCAAGTCCTACACTGGTATGTCTTTGGTTCAAAACAAAAACTTAATTGTCCAATATCAATCAATTAACGAGTCATATTTTGTTTTTGATGGAAAAACAATAGTCCAAAGATTTAAATCAGGTGACTTGGATATTCTTTTGCCATATCAATATAAAACATTAAAAGACAATATTTTTAGAACCATTTTCTAATTTAAAAAAAAAAATGAAAATGTGGTATAACAGTTACCTCCAGCCTAAGTCGGGAATTGTAGGAAGTTAAAGACAAATGGTTATTCTATTTCAGAAGAAATTTAAATGAATTTTCAGTCAATATCTCACCTTTATTACCGGGATGTATAACCATCATTTTTTCCCTACAGTTTGCATCTTTGTGAGTATTTAATGCTTCCATACACTTCTCACCACCACTGCCATTACCATTCACTACTGCCCTGGTTTTTCTCTAAACAATAAAAAAGATTTTTTTAATTGTGTATAAATCCCATAAAAAGCCTTATATATAAACACAACACACACATGATTAAGTCCAATGAAGTTAGATGTCAATGTGCATATAATTTAATTCAGGAATATTTACTTCTGTGCCAGTGTGGGATGGGGGATATTTAAATATGTCGCACTATACACTGGCAAAAATCATTCTGTATTGTTCAACTGGAACTTTATTTGTTTATTTCTCATAATCAACTTTTAACATTACAGCATTATAACATCTTAAAAAATATCAAAGTATTATAAACATTATTCTTAATACTGATAGTTACTGTTTGCAAGATTTATTATCTTTTATAATACTTCATAAACCAATTAAGATTTCTACAATTTAAACAAAAGTTATTAATTATTTTTTAAAACATCTATTTTTAGCAAATCATTCATTGAGAAAAAGAATTATTTTTTCATGTCTTGTAAAAATTAGATATAATATTTCATAAACACTTGAAAATTCTACAATATAAAACAAAAGTTATTGATTATTAAACATCCATTTATACTGAAAAAATTATTTTCATATCTTGTAAAAATTATTGTATGAATTATCTCCCCTTAAATATATGCATTTTTGAAATATCCAATAAATTTAATAAAATTTTCCTCCCAATTTCCATCTATGTCTACCTTTTATATAAAAGATAATCTGAAAAATATAAAAATATACTTAAATTGGAAAATATTTTGATTTTATCACAAAATTTACAATTAGATATGTTTTTTGTTATTTAAAACACATTTTATCACATTTTACACTTGCATAAATGTACATACATTTCACCACCTGCTAATTAGTAAGTGTAATTGTGCGACCTTTTTATGTAATTTATGACAATAATGAAAATGGCTATGAAATGACTGGAGAGATTTGAAAAAAAAAAAATCTGAACAACTTTTCTACAATGGTATATCATCATCATAATGTAAACGGTTTGTCTTCTATTGGTCCATAATTGTTTGTCATATTATATGAAAAACACAAAATCGTTTAAAAATATAAAAAATCCATCTAAAATTTACTGACCTAATAAAAGGGGGGGGGGGGGGGGGGAATAACCAGGCTAATTCAAATTATGCATATAACATATTTTCATATTTTCAAAAAGATAACAAATACAGTTTGTCTAAATATATTTTCCTAGTTTACAACTAAAGATATGATGTCATGATTTGGATATTCATGATGACTGACCCTTGAAAAATTCAAACAAAAATAATCACCAGATTATTAACTTAGGCTCTTTCATACATTTTTCTCATTGAAAAAAATTCAAAACTTTTTTTATTGTATGTATTGCATCATTGGACATAAATTTCTTTTTCATATTTCTTTTACATTTTAACACCATATGGTAGGGAAATGTGATTTGCATATCAATTAATTTAACCTTTTTTTAAAATAACCTGATATAACCCAACTGGATCATTGAAGTAATTTAATTTCAACTTTGTTCCCTGTACAGAAGAACTCATAAAAGATTTTTTTTATTTTAAAAAAATAGAATTTGGTTAGGTAAATGTATTTTTATATTCATTCTGACTGTTTTTTATTATTGGGAAAGTTTTGAAAAAAGAAAACCATTAAGTCCAACAATATTAAATGTCAACAGGTATATATTTTCATTCAGGGATATTTATTTTGTACCTTCAGTGTGGGATGAGGGATACTTCTGTATTGTTCAAATGAAACTTTATTTGCCCTTTTCACTAAATTTTAACTTTACAGCATATAACATCTCCTTAGAAAAGAATCAAAGTATTATAAACATTAGGCTTACTATAGACAGACAAGGCCAAGTGGTACTGTCACTGGCTTTCGAAGTCAAGGGTTGTGGGTTCACTCAGGACTTGGAAATTTTCTGAGATGATTTTCATCTTCTGCCCATACTAGAGCCGTAAAAAGCTCGTTACCAGGTAGTGTTTCAGATTAGACTCAAAACCGATGTCCTGTTTCTCAGTACATTCCAAAGACATCTCTGTAGAGTTCGAAAAAGAGTAGGCCACCTGTGGCCATTATAGAAGATGCTACTCCAACTAGAAGCAAATGAAACAGACTCAGCAAGATTAGAGATTAGAGATAGTGTACAGTGAGAAAGGAGAAAGTCAAGAGGGAGGGAAGTACCCTGTCATTTAGATTTAGAAGTCTGTGATTACATGATAGTTACTGGTATGCAAGATTTATTTTTTAAAATAATATTTCATAAACACTTGAAAATTCAACACTACAAAACAAAAGTTATTGATTATTTTTTGAAATATCTATTGATAGTGAAAAAAAATTTTGTAAAAAAATTTTTGTTTGAATTATCTCCCTTTAAATATATGCATTTTGAAATCTCCAATAAATTTAATAAAATTTGCCTCTTATACTTCAAATATGTCTAATATTTATATAAAAGATAATTTAAAAGAAATTTAAGTATATTTAAATTGGAAAATATTTGTTTTTGTCACAAATATATAATAAGTTATGTTTTGTTTTATTAAACACATTTTATCACATTTTTAACCTGCATATATATACATAAATTTCTTCACCTGATATTTAGCAATTATTTTTCATGAAACTCTATGAATCAATTTATGACAGTCATGAAAATGGCTATGAAACGTTTGGAGAGATTTGTAAAAGAAACAGAACTTCCATAGTAAATTATCATGATGTTAAACGATTCTCTACTATCAGTCCATTATTGTTTGTCATATTTGCTTAACAAAACTCCATATTTAAACAAAATCATTCAAAAATATTTAAAAATCCATAAAAATTTGCTGACCTAATGGGGCGGCAGGGGGGAAAAAATAACCAGACTAATTCAACAAAAACAATTTTTTAATGTTTTCAACAAGACGTCCAGAATATCCTTTATGCACCTTCCTTGTTTACCATATAAGATATGATGTTATGATTTGGATATTCATGATGTTCACCCTTGAAAAAATTCAAACAACAATGAATAACCAGATTATAATAGGCTCTTTTATACATTCTTCTGATAGAGTTGAGTAATGGTGTTTAACATCCCAGTAAAGAATATTCTGCTTATATTGAGACGTCGCCAGCTATAGACAAAAGTGCAAATTTTTTGCCCGAGCGTTGAAAGAACTGTGACTTTCATTTCATAATGCCGAGCGCTTGGCGAATAAAAATTTTTTGATGGAAAAAAAAAAATCAAAATTTTTTTAATATATCTTTTGCATCTTTGGACATCAATTTCTTTTTCACATTTCTTTTACATTTTAACACCATTTGGTAAGGAAATGTGATTTGCATATCAATTAATTTGACCTTTATAACCTGAAAATACCCTGATGTAACTTTGGGTGAGGTCCAAATGGATCATTGAAATAATTAAATTTCAACTTGTTCCATGTACAGAAGAAATGGGAAAAAAAATTTAATTTAAAAAAGAAATGCTAGGTCAATGTATTTTTTGATTCAAACTTACTGTTATTTTTATGAGTAAGTGAGTGAGCGAGTGAGTGATTTATTGCTTTAAGCATTAGCAATTTTGCAGCTATTCATGGCTAGAAAAATGTAAAAGATACAATAATATCAATAAAAATCTAAATAAATGTAAAATCCAAAATAATTACCAAAAATATGGCCAACCTGAGGATATATCCAAAATCATTTGCAAAAACACATAAAATATTCTACTATACATGCCTATAAAAAGTTAATAGTTTTCAAGATAATTAACAATTTGAGTCTTTTTATGCATCTATGACCTTGACATTTAAACGTAAGACCTTGAATCTAATATCAGAATAATTGCCATATTAATTCCTACAATATTCTAACATACATGCCAATACAAAAAGTAAACAGTTTCCAAGATTATAAACAATTTCAGTCTTTTAAAGGACCTATGACCTTTGAACATATGACCTTGAGCCATATATCAAACTGTCATCATGTCAAAACCTACAATATTCTTATATATATGCCTATGCAAAAACTTAATAGTTTTCAAGATAATTAACAATTTGGGTCTTCTTGTGCATCTATGACCTTGACCTTTGAACATAAGACCTTGAATAATACATCAGAATGATCGTCATATCAATTCCTACAACATTCTTATTTTTAACTGGTATTTGCGTTATATATATACATACCTATAAAAAAATTAATAGTTTTCAAGATAATTAACAATTTGGGTCTTCTTGTGCATCTATGACTTTGACCTTTGAACATAAGACCTTGAAACCTTGAATAATACATCAGAATGATCGTCATATCAATTCCTACAATATTCTAATTTTTAACTGGTATTTGCGTTATATATATACATACCTATAAAAAAATTAATAGTTTCAAAAATAATTAACAATTTCAGTCTTTTTATGCATCTATGACCTTGACCTTTGAAAGTAAGACCTTGAATCATACCTCAGAATGTTAGCAATATCAATTCCTACAATATTCTAACATACACGCCTATACAAAAAGTTTATAGTTTTCAAGCTAATGCACAAGTTTAGTTTTTATAAGCAAAAAAAAACATTTCAGGGGCAAAAACTACTACATGCATTATCATATAGTTAAGAAACTTTGTATCTTTTAAAATTTTGTCATGCTGAACATTTTAACAATGTTTTGTTATTATATATCTTTAAATTTTTGAAGAAAATAGCCTAAAACTGCAAAATTACAAACTAGGTCATGACCTTGAATGTTAACCTTGACCCCATTTTGAAGATTATTTTAAGAAAAAGTCAACACTAAAAACCACCATGTCAATTTCTTTTCAAATTGTCAAGTTATGAAAATTTGAAGCCATTTTACAAAATTCTTAAATAATTAAACGCAAAAATGTGTAACCCATTTTTCACTGAATTTCACGACCCTAGGGAAGCCAAATATCACATCAGATTTTTTCTCCCATCATTGATTTTGGAGAACATTTTTTTAAGATTTTTTTACCCCTAGGTCACCATGACCTAGTTTTTGGTAGCAATGGCAACACTATGAACAAATCTGAATTGCACCAACCCAGACATGTTCTGGCCAAGCCTCATTGAAATCTGTCCAGTACTTTCAAAGAAAGTCGAAAATGTGTGTTAACGACGCACACAGGCACGCACGCACACACACTTCTACACAGGCTGTGCTATGGCATAAGCTCACATGACCCATGTGAGCTAAAAAATGAATATCTACATAAATGTGTTGTTATTTGTGGACTATATTTCAGTCGAAAATCAGGTGCACCTGTGTGGCCCCATTTCATTGCAAAGAAGTTTGAAGTAAAAGATTGCTGTCTATATGTCGGAAGTGAAATTTGTGAACCTGAAATGGGGGAAACTGTAGCAGAGGGATAATTTTCAATGGCCAAGCATGTGGGTTTTGAATCTGCGCCAGGATACTAGTATGTGAGCACAGACAGGGATTTACCAAGAGATTTTTTCTGGAATGTTGACATTTTAGGTTGTGATTCACTTTAACATTATGTGCCGAGCTTTATACTCCGTATCATTCAAATGTAAACAGCAAAGCAGTGAGAAGTATACTTATTCTCTATGCCTGCTGCGGTGCAAATATCTCTCAAAGTTTAGAAAATTATCGTTTTAAGTTTAGCAAGGAGTTTTGTAGTACTTAAAGTTAAACCATGTATTATAATTTTGAGGAGTTCCTTTTGTATCTCTAGTAAACTGATTAAAAGCATGTAGCTGATTTTTCAGTTTTTCCGATCAACAAACACAGCATGGGAAACGAACAATTTTCACTGGATTTGTCACACATGCCTGAATCTAATTCCAACTGAAATTTACATCACTTGAAATTTACATCCCGGGAGACACAAAATTGATTGACAAGATGTACCATTACACATTGCCTCAAATAGGGGATATAACAGCTTTGCCAAGGTAGGAAGAAATTTTTATAGGATCTGATTGTTCAAGAATTTTTTTGTGGTTTGATGGTTTTGACAGACCAGTTTTTGTCTGTTCTTTCAAAAACACCATTTGACATTTTAAACTTCCTCTTTCACAATGACAATATTACTGTGAATATCAGCAAGGTGACTTAATATGTTAATAAAATTTCATTTGATTAATTTCTTTGATTTTATTTTGTGCATTTTAACCATAAACTGTTCTTGTAAAATTTTGGAAAAATGTGTTTTCAAGCTTGTCTGGAATATAAACAAAAGAGATGTGATAGCCATGTTTGTTTACCTATGGTTATGTAGTTCCGGATTGTGTATTGCATTTTTTACGTATTCAAACACAGAGTGACAAGGTTTTTTGGCGATGACTCTCAAGCTTGCAGCTATGGGAATTCCACAAGGCAAATTAAAATATATACAATTTAAAAACAAAAGTTAAGGAATTTAAAAAAAAATCTAACAATAGCAAATCATTCATTGAGAAAAATAATTTATTTTTAATGCAAGACATGTAAAAATTTTTGTTTGAATTATCTCCCCTTAAATATGTGCATTTTTTGAAATATTTAATTAATTTAATAAAATTTGCCTCTTAATCTTCAACTTTGTCTATCTTTTATATAAAAGTCAATCTAAAAGAAATTTAAATAAATTGAAATTGGAAAATATTTCGATTTTTTCACAAAATTTACAATTGGATATGTTTTGTGTTATTAAACATATTTTTATCACATTTTAAACTTGCACACAAATACATACTTTTTAACACATGTAGAATACTGTCAGTAATTATTTGAGACATTTTATGAAACCTTTTTGTGACACTCATGAAAATGAATATAAATTGACTGGAGAGATTTGAATAAGAAACAAAATAAAAGGTGATTTCGACTGTACAACCGTAGAATAGATTGTGTAATTCCAAAATGCATTTCATGTATTCAATTCAAGTACTCCAATTTTAAATTTGACCATTTTTTTATTTTAATCTTATTGTACTGAAGCCCAAAGTTTATAATTTTGTTGATCTCAAACTTGCGATGAGTTGAACTACTTTTGTTTTCATATAGAGATAATTTGATTTAAATAACATAGTTTATGTTTATCAGAGGTCATTAGTTTTTTAAAGCAAATGTTATATGCTGTAATGATAAAATGGTTGACATGTGCAATATTTTTGAGAAAAAATGAGAGTGCATAAAAGCCATAGCCAAACAACAGCGATGTTTAAATAACTTTAAATGCAGTATATTTTAAAAATAAATAGCTAATAAAATCATTCAGAAATTCACATGTTAAAATGAATTTTACACACCTATCTTTTTTAAAAGGTTAAAATTTAGAGAAATGCCTAAACAACCTCTGTGAGAATTTATTTGAATTTTATATCTTCCTAGATAAATGCAGGGAAATACTGTTTAAATATTTAAAATTCAAATGAAAATATACCTGTAGAATTGCACAAGATGAATATTTCAGAAGAAAATGGAGAAATAAATTTAGTAGTCTGTATCACAGTATTTTTTGGTATCTTGCTGATTGGTCTAAAGCATCAGGTAACGGACACTACCTAGGTTCAAAATTCCACTCAGCTATCTCCTAGTTAGAGAAAATTTGTCATTTAGTTTGACGAAAGTCAGGAGTTTCCTCTACACACTCCAGTTATCTCAGCCACCCTTGTTCTGATTGGCTTAATATATGCAACTGAAACTCGTCTTAAGCTTCAATTTTCAATACTCTACTATATTTTACTTATTTTACCCACGCTAATTTTTTAGCATTTTGGACCACAGTACATTACCTTCTTGCGCTTTCTTTTCATGTCTGTCAAAATGGTCAATAATCTTTCCATTAAGAAGAAAAAATATATCCCAGCCAATCCACATAGTCCTTTGTAAACACCATTAGCGTGAGACTGTTCATGTGATTTGTCGCCATGAC
This sequence comes from Tegillarca granosa, assembly GCA_029721355.1. Classification (NCBI taxonomy): domain Eukaryota; kingdom Metazoa; phylum Mollusca; class Bivalvia; order Arcoida; family Arcidae; genus Tegillarca; species Tegillarca granosa. Next base: position 25,822,673 of record CM056609.1, on the reverse strand, counting down.
TACTGTGATCATGTGATACATGGCTATCTTGCAATGCCTGTTTGAAATAAAGCAGAAATACTTCAGTAATATACAACTTAGAAATTCCCATGCTAGGATGGTATTAAAAATTAAATTTTACAAGTATATCAGTGGGCATCAATGTATATAAACAATATATACAAACGATCTTCAATTGTTAAAACATGTGGCAAAATGAAAAGGCTACCATATTGTGATTCAGTAGTCATGGGTTCAAGCCTCAGATGGTTCAAATGGTATCCTTAAACAAGATTTTATTTCACACTATCTAACTTCAAAATTAAGGTTAATGATAGAAATACAAGACCATGAAATATTTATTTCTGGATGCAGAATTCTTTAAAAAAGAATTTTTTTTCTTTTCTTTTTCTTTCTTTCTTTTTTGTTTTTTTGTTTTTATTTTTACTTTTTTGTCGAACCTAACCAGGTTCAATCCCTCAATCCTTTATTAATAAAAATAAGCTACCATACTTACATGGGGTATTAAATGTAGCATAGCATCACCAGAGAGAGCACCAACAGCTAGAGCTACCAAAAACTGCAACAAGTGGTTGTAGAAAACTTTCTGCATGATGGGAATGACAGCAACTCCAAATAATCCAACCAAACTTATTACTAGAACTGATGCAAAACTGTATCCCCAAACTGAAAATTAAAAACACATACAAATACATAAAAAACATGACATCTAATAACACTTTCCTCTGTTTTTAAATCAGGGGTTCAAAATTATAATTCACAATGATAGGTCCAGGAATTTTTGCCATTATTTTTGGTAGGTTCCAAATTAAGATTGGGAGGTTCCATATTAACACTGGAAGGTCTATGTGTGCCAAAATTGAAGAAATTCATGTTGATCAATTTCATGTATATTCTTGACTGAACAAATATATCATATACAACTTACAAACATGCAAGCCATAATGTTATCAAAGCAACTGTGCTTTATATTTCATTTCCAAAAAACAATCAGACAACAACAAATTTGACAGATTGCAATTTAAACTGTAATTTTGAGACTGTTTTTAATACATAAAGGAAGAGTATTCTGAAAATGTTTTAATACAGAAAGGAAGTGTATTATTAAAAACACAAAGCAGGTTCATTTGACTTTTAAAGTAAAAACTTCAAGAGTCCTAAAGTAAAATCAAAAGGCCCTGGACCTCGGACCCTGGGGAATTTTGAACCCTGCTAATATAAGTCTTGTTTAAATGATTTGTTTAAATTCTGATTCATGTAAACAGATGTAAGGAGTAACAAACTATTAACTTCTAGTAGTTGGTTTGTTAGAAAGTGGTGATACTGGGCAAGCTTTCTGTCTAGAGTGGCCTTCATCAGGACGAAGAACATTTCAATATAAACATATTTAAGTATTACACAAGTATGATTTGCAGTTCTCAAATTATATGAAACACCGATGTTGGTATATAGTATAAATGCAAAAATTACAACTAATTTAAGATTTAACATCCATGAATGACAAGTCAGTCTTCTGGATCGATCAAGAAATGAGGGTTGGAGGTGGTGATAATGGCAGCGACATTTTGCTTGGCGGTACATTTTTGACAGATGTGTCTGACAAAGATAATTGTTGATCTACTTAAAATTGGATAACAAACCATTACACTGTTGTGTAAAAAACAGACTACTGTAGAACACCATGATAAACCTTAACTACCCCGTTAATCAATGATTCCTCTTTTACTCAGAAATAAAAAAAATCAAGCTAGTCAAACTAAATAAACATAATTAAAAATTATGAATACTGTAAATTAGAAAATTAATGCGGGCAAGAAATTAATGTGAAAAATGTGAGGGCTGTTTCATCGCATTAATTTCTTGTCACATTTATTTTTATACGTGACAGCCAATAAAATTGCTAACTGTTTTGTAATTTCTAATTAATTCATATCTTAATTAAAGCATTAGTGTTAATTTTCACGTTTATTTTTCTCTTCTTAAATCATTAATTTCATTTTATTTACTTGCAGGTTAAATTCCAACTCAATGACTTTTTTTTTTGTTTACTAGCATTCAATAATTTTTTATTCTTCTGCAGGTTAAATATCAAAATTGTTTGTTGAAAAGGACAAATGTAAACTGAAGTTATCATAATTCTTGACGTGATATGAAACTACCGTAATAATATTTTTGGATACAGCTAATCAGTTATAGCAAGTGATAGTGTATTGTTTAAGCTATTAGAGTGAATTTTATTTTTAAACATTTGCGTATCATTTCTTTCAAAGCATATGGTCACATGATTTAGTTTTAATGTTATTGTCATCACATGGTTTGTTAGATCATGTGAAATTGATCATGTGATATAGATCATGTGATATTTCTTTTATACTCATGTACTATGGTTGTTCACAATTCCCTTACTATTGTTTTTTGTTTATTTATAAGAGAGGTGAACATTTAGATTCTTGTAAAACTTAAATGGAAGGAAGAAATAAATATCTAAATGAACCCAATTAAACTGTGTTTTCATTAAAAACAAACCTGGTAACACATACAAATACATGCATAAAATACATGATATCTATCAGTACTTCCTTATGTTTTTAAAATTAGTCTTGTTTAAATTGATTTTGATTTTGTTCCAGGATATGTAATAATCATTTTTATGGAATTTGAAATTGCATAACAAACAATGACATTGGATTATAAAATTCAAGCTGGTCAAATAACAAAACTCAATAGACATGATTAAAATTTTAAATCAAAATTTGTTATTTGTTGTACTTGAACATTTCAATTATTAGATGTACTAATTTACACTTCCAAACAACAAGATCTTTTGAAAATCAAAAACAATTCAAATTTCTTCTTTCTTGGGTCATCTTATAAATATGTAGTTGAAACTGGGGTATGCTCTGAATTAAAATGACTCTAACTTCTGTCTTTAGAGGGTATATCTTTCAAATGAAGTGACGAAGTACTCTTAATGGAAATGACTACAAACTTCCACCTTTAGGGGTTATATCTTTCAAATGAAAAGCTGAAGTGACAATGTGCTCTGAATGGAAATGAGTAGAAACTTCTACTTGCAGGGGGTATATCTTTCAAATAAAAGCTGATTCAGAAGTGAACATGTACTCTGAATGGAAATGACTACATACTTCTATTTGCAGGGGGTATATCTTTCAAATAAAAAGCTGATTCAGAAGTGAACATGTACTGTGAATGGAAATGACAACAAACTTCTATTTGCACGGGGTATATCTTTCAAATAAAAAGCTGAAGCGACCAAGTACTTTGAACAGAAATGACTAGAAACTTCCACTTACAGGGGGTATATCTTTCAAGTATATAGCTGAAACTGATTGTGTGTACTCTGAACAAAATGACTTAAAACTCCTACCTTCTAGTGGTATATCTTTTAAGTATGAAGCCGAAACGTCCGCATGCTCTGAATGGAAATTACTAGAACAAATATTTCTATCCAACTGTATCAAGATGGCAGGGCAAAGATGTATAAACTGTTCCTGTGTGATTCCCGATTGTTTATAATGATAGATCTTAAATAATTCATCTGCTTCTACACACTACAAAATCAAAATTAAGAAATTCAATTTAAATGTACAAGTTTATCTTCTACCTCAGATACGAAAACTCATTAAAAAGGAATGTCTAATTATCCTAGTCCTGAACCCTGGACCAGAAAGTATACCAAGTCATAAGACGTAAAAACAGAGAGGTTATAATAAGAAGAAATAAGTTTATTTATCTGCTTAGATTTATCAAAAGGATTTTAGTAAAATGTGCTGTGTGACATGATATTTATCATATTAAATGATCAAGCAAAATTGTTGCAACTTTAAATGGGTTTTAGAAAATTTTCACAATATAAAGTTGCAGCTAAAAACCCTGTCTCATTTGAAAACAAAATCATTAGGCCAAACTTAATTTTGATAGATTTCATCTTAACTATGTAAAAAAGATATTTTCTAACTCTTTTTGAAGAAAAATACATAAATAAGTGTTTCGTGAACCAGAACTCAAAATATTATGCAAACCAAAAATGAAAAAATAAGACTCTTCTGTCTTACAGGCAGTAATCATCTAGTCAGCCAATATGAAACTAATTTAACCATCAATTTCAAACAGAATGAAAAGAAATCTTGCTAAACAACAGGATGATTTTACATTGTTACTGTATTTAGATTTTAAGTTACATCATTACTATTTTCATACATGTATTTACCGTTGTGTGATTGTCGTGGTCTTTTTTGACTCTGGAACTTTGGCTTGTAATCTCCCTTTTATCTCTGTGATGCTCATTTGATGTATCTAATACACTTGAAGTGTTCACTGATGAAGGAGTATGTTCATCATCATGATGTTCATTATCATGATGTTCATGGTCTTCGTGTTCATGGTCTTCATGATGATCATAATCATGATTTTCATCTCCATGTTTAACACTGCTTTGTTCATGATCATGTGAATGTTCATTATGATCGGAGTGTGATTCATGTTTATGACCAGTTATTTCTTCTAGGCCAATATTTTTCAGTAAGACTTTAAACTGCTCAAAATTCATAACTCCATTGCTTCCATATTCACTAAATATTTTTTGTAAATAGAACCTCTTCTCTCTCTCCTGGTTGTTCAGATGTGTTATTGATTTCTAAAGTGTTCAGTTCATGGTAGTGTTTATGTACATGAGTGAATTTAATATTACTGCTGTTTTTTATACCATCATATTTTGTTGTTGTTGATACTGTAGTTTCTTTAGTTGTTGGCCCACCAAAAGATGAATGTATGACACAAGAAACTAAATAACAGAGCAGACAAAACCTTGATTTTACAAGGCCACACATTTCTGTTCCAAGGATGTTACATGTACCTGCAAAATACAAGTTTTAAAGTAAGTTAAATATAAATGGGGTTTTTCTTAACCAAAAAGTATTCTGTGCCTGTCAAAACCTAGGTCTGAATCTTATTCAGGCAGATTCTAGCATGGAAATTGTCAATATTTGTTTACAACAACAAATTTGGACATGTTAAGTAATACTGACATCATAAAGATGTAGGAACATCATCATTGAGCCAAAGAAATTTTACAATTAGAAATCAAGTCAACCTTTTTATTAGTCCCCTACCGGCGAAAGCCTAAGGGGACTTTAGGTTTGCGCTCTGTCCGTCCGCCTGTCTGTCATGCCTCAGTTTTCCACACTTATTTCCTAAAATCTTTTAGATAATGGACTGATTTTTAATATGTGAGTCTACCATGATGAGTTGCAGATCAATTTAGAGTTTCATTCTGGTCTGCAAATTTTTACATGAGTTATGGCCCTTTGAACTTTGAAAATTCACTGAAATTTCAGTTTTCCGCTCTTTTTTTCTAAATGCTTTAAGATAATGAACTGATTTTTGGTATATGAGTCTACCATGATGAGTTACAGATCAAGTTTACATTTCGTTTCCATATGCTAATTTTTACCGGAGTTATTGCCCTTTGACTTTGAAAATTCACAAAAATTTTAGTTTTCCGCACTTTTTTCTACACACTTGCAGAAATGGAACTATTGTTTGGTATGTGACTCTAGTCTACCATGATGAGTTACAGATCAAATTTATGTTTCGTTTCCATCTGCTAATTTTTACGTGTTATTGCCCTTTGAACTGAAATTTCAGTTTTCCGCTCTTTTTTTCTACACACTTGCAGTTAATGAATTGTTTTTTGGTATGCAGGTCAACCATGATGAGTTACAGATCAAGTTTACATTTTATTTCATTATGGGAGTTATGGCCCTATGAACTTTGAAAATTCAATGAAATTTCAGTTTTTTGCACTTTTTTCTACATGCTTGCAGATAATGAATTGTTTTTTTTTTTTTTTTGGGTATATGAGTACATTTTACCTAAAACTTTAAGATTAGTGAAATATGCGAATGGCAGGGGACTATGTTTTGTTTTGCAATACTCTCAGAATGCTTGTTGCAATATTATTTGTTAAAGATAACAGGGGATATAGTAGATAAGAAAAAGTGATTTCCTGCCAGACTTTCTAATCCATATATTTAAGCCTTATGGTGGAATGCTACTTTTCACCAAAAAGGACCTAGTTTGATCCTTTGACAAAGCACTCGATGAGAAAGTGAATTTTTTCCATGTGTTTCTTTCCTCCTGATACATTGGCATCCAACATAAGGAAGGGTTATGAAGATTTCCAAGGTAGGATATCTCAAGATAACATGGGAGAAATGTAGCAGGGCCAAGCTAGTTGTTGAGTTATGTTTAGTAATGGTGTTTAACGTCCCAGTCAACTAAGCTAGTTGTGGTGTTAGTAGTGTTGTATATAGTAGTTATAGGGATTTATTGCCAAACTTTCTGGTAAGTGTGCTTGCCTATAACCCTTCGATCCACAGCCAAGGCACTTGTTGTGGAGGTGCTTTTTTTGTGCTGCCTCCCTCCCTACAGAGGTTACCCCCGTCCCACCCCACCCCACTCCCAAAAAAATAAATAAATAAATAAAATAAAATAAACAAAAAATTGTAAAATTCAACTGCAAATTATTTTTTAAAAATTGTTCAATTAATTTAAATAATGTCACATAACGATTTTGTAAAAAAAAAAAAAAAAAAAAAAAAAAAAAAAAATTAAGGTTTTAGCTAAATCTACATATCAGTATCACATGTATTTCAAAAATAATAATTCACTAAAAAGTAACAATTCATAAAATCTCTCCCATGCACCATTGTAAGTCATAAAATTCAGAAATTAAAAAGAATAAATAAAAAGAAAAAATAAAGAAAAAAAAAAAAGAAAAAATGGGGCCTCACTGGGATTTGAACCCTCGACCCTTGGGTTGCTAGAATTGAAAAAGAAAAAGGTCGAAAAAAGCGCCTTGTATTTTACAGAATTTCATGAAAATTGTTAAACATATGTTTCTTCACATAAGAAAATGATGTTTGGAAAAAGAATTCACCTAAATTTATTAATATTGTAATTTGGTTAAAGCTGCATTAAGTTTTCCAAAGAAAAAATTAAAACGGTACTAATCTAACTAATGATGTTCCTAATGAACAATGTTTCATTTGGTTCAACGATAAAAGCTCGAATAAATGCAGAAATCACAATATTTACCGATCGAGATGCAGCATTTAGGATCTAATATTAGAACATGGTTACGTCATCAAAAACCCGGGTAATTTAAACACAACTTTCAAAACGGTGAAATACGATAAATTAAACACAGAACTTCGTTGAATTTGTCATTTGTGACTTAGTAAGGGATAAAAAACACCATTTCAAATACATCCGGATATAAATGAAGGACAATTAATGTAATCTGGTATGTTTCACTTTCGGTTCTAGGGTTTTTTCCGTACATCCGACATGATCCATGCGCATGCTCCAAGCTCATAATTACCATCGTAAAACTCTGACCAACCGGTCAGAGGATTCCGTTTATTTACAGCTAAAAGAAATGAAATTTTAGAAAATGAATGTCACGGATCGTGGTTAGAAGATATCTATTTTAAAAAAAATATATTTTTAGAAAATCAAAAAAAATTCAGAAAATTGATAACCTTAATGCAGCTTTAAAAAGTACTATTTACAATGTATAAAAAATAAACGCAAAAACACGTAACCTAATTTTCACAAAATTGTTGGAATTCACAAACTTGGTTTATTATAAGATGCTTAGATAATTTTAACGGTTGGCTTAATAGCAACATAATGAACCCAGTGCCTGCAGTGGTCTGCAAAGTTTATCTGGTACATAACAAGCAGTTATTCTAGCACAATTACACCACAGGTACATATTAGTATAATGCAGATCAGCAGTGTTATCCCTGAGCTTTGCAATGTTATGCTATCTAATGTGATTTTTTCTCTATTCTTCTTCATTATTATAATTACATTTATTTTTATTTTTATTTTTTTTAAAAGATTGGAGTCAATTAGGTGTAGGCTTCTGAAAAAAATTGGAACATTGCAACAAGAGGATTTGGGCATCAGAATACACAACTGGCTACAAAATTTGGCTTCTGATGATATTATTGGCAACAATATATTTAGAGCAAGAACCAACCATGACATTACTCTCACAATCATTTCTTTAAGGTAAATTTAGTAAATTTTGTCAATCCATTTTGGAATAACAAAAAACATTTGTGATAAAACTAAATACAGATGTTACAAGCTTGACATTGTCTTCAAGACATCTTGAAGTCCTGAATATCCAAACAATTATCAAAATTATGAAGATTTCAAATTTGTCAGATTTAAGTTAAGAAAATTCTTAGTTAAGAAAGGACTGTGGAATTGGGTCTATAATCAAACACTTTCATAAAACTTGTTACTGCATTAACTTAAGATTTTTGTGAAGTGTGAAGCATGGTTCAGTTGGCTTTAGGCTTGAGTGAACAATATTAACATATTTATGTTAATTCAATTTTCTAGGAAATAGTAGAATTCTCAAGTTAAAAATAAACTGGGTTAATCAATTTCTTTCAGTTGTTGAAAAAGTTGCCTGAAATAAATACACATTTTTTAAAAATTAAGTCAAAGTCCAAAACAGTCTTTTTAAGTTCCATTAAGATAACTATTACAGTAGAAATTATTTTTAATTAAAATTTTATTGTCCTCAATAAAATAAAAAAATTTGACTTATCAATACCAATAAAAATCTAATAAATAATTAGTTCAGAAATAATTTCGTTTTAAAGTAAAAAAAAAATTGAACAAAAAAATCCGGTCACCTAAAGTCCTTTTACGGCGTCCTCAAATTTATCGAAGGGCGAACGCTTTCTCGACAAACACGCACCACGTGCCATTTTCATCATTAACAAAAACCATATTGATTCAAATTTATCTAATTATTGGAAAGTAACTTGGTATAAGTAAATTTTAAATTATCTATATTCTAATGTTTACGTTTTACTACCTTTATGAAATACCGGGGGTTTTCCCAGGCTTTTTGAAGTGCCGTGTGCAACTCGCCCTTTTTCTCCAATGTGAAAATTTTCCAATATGGCGACTATTTTTCACGTTTCATCATTTTATACAACTTGGACTTTATCGTTGACTTTCTAAAGCAGGTGCGGGTTTCACATTAAAAAAATCGATAGACCTCGGGTTTGTACGTAGCACTAATGGTGATGGTTTTCTAAAGTCCGTTTCAAAATTTAAATTACTCAATTTTATTTTATTTTTATTTTATGCTTTTATGCTTATCACATTATTCTACTTTGTGTTATTGTTTTTCTATGAGTTGCTTTATATGTATGTGTTGTCATGTATCTTGTATGTATATATGTAAAATGTAATATATGATATTTGTATAGTTGATTTTAAAAGTTCATTAGAGTTTATATTACCTTGTTGTAATTTTATTCGACTCTAAATAAAAATTATTATTTATTGTATTGTATAAATCCCATATTACACTTACTGAATTTTAAATCAATTATCTTATGATGGTTTTATATGCATATATATCTTTGTACACTGTATTTTTTTTTAACTAGTGTATATTCAGAATTTTCCAACTAAAAATATGCAAAATGTAGTTTCCGTTATGACAATAGAAGAATTGGTCACCATGAGTCAAAACAAAACTATTACAGCGATTTTTAAATGGAATAAAATGTCGCTGCTATTATATACCTAAAAAACATGATCTGCGAATAAAAAAAATAGTAAGAATAAACTAAAATACCACACTTTTATATAAATGTAATCAGAAGTCCATGAATTCATGGACTTCTGATGTAATATACAAGACAATTAGCGTGTCTGCGACGGTGCTATAACATTAAATATTAATTGCTGTGCTGTGGTTGAAGCTTCGACATTAATAAATATATTGCACCCTGCTCTTAATTATGAGTATAATCCATAAAAAAGGTTAGTATATAAATGAAGAAATAAAGAAATCATCATCATCATCATCATCATCATCATCATCATCATGATGTGACATTTAAATCGGACATTTAAATGTAGCGGTATTATACCAATCACAACATCTAAAACGTTATAAATATCGTTGAAACCAGACACATAAAAACTGTTTATTGTTATTTTATTTTTTTTTAAATATCAAGTAAACCTTTCACGACTGTTGTATCGGCTGTACTCGGACTATATATATATATATATATATATATATATATATATATATATATATATATATATATATATATTTAAAGTGTACAGAATTATTAATTCTAATAATGGTTTATATTGATGCAACAGATGTAAAACTTTTCGTAACATTCCTTTGGTAATTACATGCACTTTTTGTGGTTCTTTACAAAAAACGCGACGCTCGCATCTCCATTATACCAGGTAAAAAAAAAAAAAAAAAAAAAAAAAAAAAAAAAAAAAAAAAAAAAAAAAAAAACTTAGAATTTAGAATTGAGCTTTCACGTAATGATGATTAATTTAATCACAATCCTATAATTTATACGGACGCATTCTTCATCTACACATATTTTAAATAGTAAGCTCTATTCAGTTTACTTTAGGCACTAAAATGAATAAGAAAGTTTGAACGGTTTAGATAAAAAATTTTGCCGGATGATCCTTTATAGAACTTGTCCATATATAGGCCACTTTGTCTGCATCCTTGAGTGACCTTTATAGACAGGTTTCATTGTATTCTGGTGATCCGAGAAGCTGTATAAGTTCATTTCATAAATTCATGAAGATGTGAAGATCAAGCTTTGGTCAGTGGAAGACAATAATTAATTATACATTAACCATGCATTGCTATGACAACTCATGTGTATCGGATGTTTTAATGAAACCATTTTTTTCAGATAGCAAGCCTATTTACCAGATTTAGGGGCATAACAGACGCCAGGTGAAAGTCGAGACTACCGATGAGAGCAAATCGTCACGTGATGACAGGTTTGTAGCAATTCTAAATATCCTCAGATTAAAATTTTCATCTTCAAACGGTACATGAACCTAATCAACACAAATGAAGCCCACAAAACAATGCAGAATAACGTTTCTATTGATTGATGAGTTATTACTGACTTATTAAAAATCCTTTATTTTCTTATTTGTCGTTAGAGCAAGTAAGACAAGCATTTGTCATTTATATTTGAGATAAGGGAACCCATCGCATATATATATATATATATATATATATATATATATATATATATATATATATATATATATATATATATATATATATATATATATATATATATATATATTTTGCTAAAGGATGATTCTCAAAAAGCCGCCTATAAAATTCGTAATTTAAAATTTGTTACAATAATATTTATACTTGTAAGATCTAAAAGATAGTATCAAAATGAAACGGTTTGGAATATTAAAACATTTGGTTAAATATTGTATTATGTGTTGAAACATACATTTCAGAATCTTACATTTCGTATAATTAGAATAAAATACAAAAAATTTATGGAAATAATCGAGGGTTTCAATTAATTCATGTAGAGCGCATTCCTCTTCATCTAAGATATTTTGACTACCAAAACATCTGTATTTTATTTTTCTGTTTTGTAAATTTTGGTTGATGGGGAGGGCATTACACCTTGATGGCCCTAAACATATACCATACGCGCCTGACACCATCTACGCTGGCTGTGTGGTAAGACCCAGGGAATAAAAAACACAGTCTTGGGTTCGAATCTTTTATGTCGACCTTTTTATTTGTTTTGATATATTTTAAATGTTTTTATGTTCATTTTTGACACGTTTTCTCATTTAAACGCAGTGAATATTTTTCTTTACCTAATAACCCAATTAAGTTATATATTGCTCATCTAAACGCATTATTGACCGGGGTCTGATCCAAGACTTGAAAGTGGGTAGTGACTGTTCTTTTGCCAAGCACTCGGCATTACGAAATAAAAGTCACGGTTCTTTCGGATGGGAACTTAAAATAAACGAGGTCCCGTGTCACGGTAGGCGTGGCACGATAAAGAACCCTGTTGTATAATGCCATTGATCAGCGCAACGCACAGGCAAAATTTCTAAGCTTTCGCCTATAGCTGGCGACGTCTCGATATCAATGAAATATTCCTGACTGGGACTTTAACACCATTGCTCAACTCTACTCTAAACACATTATTAAAACTAGTTTCAAAAGATGTCGTACATACACGATGTATTATCAGGCCACTGGTCAATACCCGTGCGCTATAAATTTTTTAGTCACGATACAAAACAACATTGTAAAGCACGTAATACACGAAAATATTACAATGTAGGCGCTGTATGATTAGTTCTTAGACTCAAATCGTGTACTGTTAATTTAACTCTTCCAAATTACCGGTAAAAATAGGGCGAAAAAGACCGATGGCACGTTTTCACATTTAGTTTTTTTTTTTTTTTTTTTTTTTTTTTTTTTTTTTTTTTTTTTTTTTGCCTATTTACAATTTTGAAATGCCTTTATTCGGTCATGTTTCAATAGCCTCACTGCTCAAAATCCTTTTAAAACAGAATAGAAACCTTTAACAACATATTTTTCTTATAAAACGCATTTTAAAAGTTTTTAACGCAAATATATGGATACATTAGGCTAAGATAGATTTATTTGCATTTGGCCTCGAGTCGATGTTGCGTGTAGAGGTGTTCCAAAAGTGTAACATTGTTTCTTGACATTTTTCCTACAGGCGGATCGGTGTATTGAGACGACTATCCCCTTTTCTAGTTAATATTTTATATCTTAAATAGGATACAGTCAATATACTTAAATATCGCCGATATGATCATTAGATATGCAAATAATAATAATAATAATAATAATAATAATAATAATAATAATAATAATAATAATAATAATAATAATAATACAATAATAAATAAATAAATAAATAAAATTTTAAAAATGATGTTCAAAACGTTAAGAGTTCCAACTATTTCACAAAACACATGACAAATATTATGATGCATCATTTAATATCACTGAAAAATAAAAATTTCATACACAGGGTTCATTTCAGAATGATATTTCATTTTTAAAAAGTTAAATTGTTAAAATTAAAATTTCAAACTTTTGTAATGGGATGAGATTTTCGTTTGCTAATTTTTTTATGAATAATATATTTCTTACTTTTTGATACTTTAATTCTTAAAAAATAATAGCAAATGATTCGTCAATCGATTATCGTAGGTTTATTTTGAAACCGAAAGTAAGTCACATGATTTGATGTCACGTGATAGCAGTTAATAAACTTAATATGGCGGAAGACGAGCCGTCTAAACCATTTAATGACGAGTGGGACAAGTTTACCTTCGGGCGATCCCATTTTAACAGATGGAACAATAATTTGCTAGATAGGAGTAATGACTATAATGCAATTACTGAAGAACCCGAGGATAATTCTGAATATGAAATCGGACCATATGTAAGTGCTGACAGTGACCCGAATGTGGGGTATGGGAGATACGAATCTCAAAATCTAAATGGCATTATTCCCAATACAAACATTTATGCTATCACTTCAGTCGACAATGATTTGCTAAAGGAGATTGATGAAGAAATAGGTCCGTATGATAGCCCACATGTGTATAAATCAAATGAAAATAATCCAGTAAAATCCACGGAGACTGATTCTGCAGAAAGTATCCAAAACATGAACGAAACTGGATATACTGACAGAAATAAAAATACTTATGGAACAGTTTCAAGGACAGAGAATGGTATCATAGAATATCACGATGATTGTGACAGCACTGATGATCACATGGAGAGACAGGTGTTTGGTGACAGTATTCAGACTGATGGTACTGGAAGATCAGAAATGACCAGGAGCAACTGGCATTGTCATGATGGAGAAAAAACTGAAGTGGATAAACTTGCTCGAAATCAGCTGATTGGTGTCTGTGTACTATGTATATTATTCATGATAGGGGAAGCAATAGGTATATATAACTTAATAATTGAATTTATTTTTTATTTTGTTTTATTTATGCTCGAGCGCTCTCTCTCTCTCTCTCTCTCTCTCTCTCTCTCTCTCTCTCTCTCTCTCTCTCTCTCTCTCTCTCTCTCTATATATATATATATATATCTGTGTGTGTGTGTGTGTGTGTGTTTGTGTGTGTTAAAGGTAATGGAATTGTGTTTTTTGCCCCATTTAAGATTCTTTATGCCTAATCAAGCTGTCACTTCTGTGGTGGTTGAGATACTGTAATTGGAGTGCCCAGGGAAAACCAAGTGAACTGACTTTTCACAGTATGAATTGTCTGAGTGATATGAAGACATAGGGGATTATATGATTGTCAGTACATGTACCTTTAAGGATTCAAATTAAATTCCCAAAAGTTTCAAAGATGTATTAATGAAAGTTATTAACTTGCCATTTAAAGATTGTGTCCTTTATGCAATACCTCTTGTCTATATGTCAAGAAAAATACCCTCATTCTATGTTATTTAAGCACTTGCTAAAAGCTGCATTAAGTTTTCTTATGCATAAAATATAAACTGCACATTTGTTTTTAACTATGCCTCTCATGAAAATGCAATCCTTGGTTCTAATAAAAAACGGGGAAACCTACTACTAGTAGCTTGATCTACCAAAGATCTTTCTTAAGAACATTGATCACTTGATTCTATTGAAAACAAGGCAACTTCAACAAATACAGAAAAGAGCATTATTATGTTAAGAAGCAATGTGGCCACTTTTTTTTCATATCCAAACCAAACTGCTGTTTTATTTCAGTGGTTTTGTTTGCCTATAATTACTACCGAATAAAGGTAGATTCCCCTTGAGAAATAAGACTAAAATTTCCCAATTTGACAACTTAAATTCCCCAAAAGGCAACAGTGACACACAATCAAATAGTTTAAGTTAAATACAGTTGTCTAAAACTGTTCTGACAGACAAAAAATGTTAGATATTGTCACAATATAAAATCTTTGCAATGAATTTCGAAATTCTGAGCATAATATGTGACATAAAAAGGGTCCAAATTTTCCCAATCTGAAAGGTGGAAGGTAGTTTTTAAAAACTATAGCAAAATCACTGTATTTACAGCCATTTTTCCATCTTAGCCTGTGAGATTTGGATCCTTGAAGTTAGTTTGTCGGAGCTGGCCCTTGTTTTTTTTCTTTTTAGAATCTCTTGTTTTTGCATGAACACATTTGCTTTATGCTGACACCATTGTTAACAAACATGTAGAACTTCTGATAACAGCTCCAAGCTGATAAATGCATTTTATTGAGTTATCCCAAGCTTTTAGGATTTCCATTTATTATGGGCGGCTAATAAGAAAGAACTTACAAAAATTATTCACACAGATTGTAATAACAACCAATTTTTATCGATAAAAATATTTTTCTGCATAAGACTTCATCAACTCTTTACTCACTTCCAACAAAATATTTAAAACCTGGAACTAACCCTGCATAAGACCCCATTTACTCTCTTACTTGCTTGCAAGTATTTGGAGCCAGAGCCAACTCTGCATAAAACTTTATTTGGAGCTAGATTTATCCCAGCATAAAACTTTATTTACTCTCTTACTCAGTTGCAAAAAAATATTAAAAACCTGGAGCTAACCCTGAATAAAACTTCATTTACTCTCTTTTTTACTGGTAACAAATATTTAAAACCTGGAGCTAACCCTGCATACAACTTTATTTACTCACTCACTCACTGGCATCAAAATACATAAAACCTGGAGCTAACCCTGCATACAACTTTATTTACTCACTCACTCACTGGCATCAAAATACATAAAACCTGGAGCTAACCCTGCATACAACTTTATTTACTCACTCACTCACTGGCATCAAAATACATAAAACCTGGAGCTAACCCTGCATACAACTTTATTTACTCACTCACTCACTGGCATCAAAATACATAAAACCTGGAGCTAACCCTGCATAAAACTTTATTTACTCACTTACTCACTGGCATCAAAATACATAAAACCTGGAGCTAACCCTGCATAATACTTCATTTACTCTCTTACTTACTGGCAACTTTAGGGTTAGGGTTAGGGTTAGTTATGCTTTTATTCATTAGCATCAAATATTTGGATCAAGAACTAGCTATGCATGCATGAAACTCCATTTACTCTCTTACTTGTTTGTTTTAACAAAATATATGGAGCCAGAGCTAAACTCCATTACTTGTTTGTTTTAACAAAAGATTTGGAGCCAGAGCTAAACTCTCTTATTTGCTTGCAAAAAAAAAATATTTTGGAGCCAGAGCTTACCATGCATAAAATTTTATTTGCTCTCTCACTCCCTCACTTTATACAGTTAATTAAGTATTATAACACAAAAAATCAATATAGTTGGAGACATGTGACAGTTCATAATTTTAGATCTATATTAAATCATTTTGGATCATTTATAATAGATATATAAATTTCATTTTAAAATTCAGATTAGTACATCATTAAAAAAGAAGATAGATGATCTTTTCCACAAGTGTTTTTTGCATTTCAACAAAAACGACATTTAAATTTGCACTTTTTGGTGAAAAATTAAGTGTACATGTATAAAAACAGATCAACTAACTACATGTGTAGGCTAAAAGTTTATTTTTTATTTTATTATTATTATTATTATTATTATTATTATTTTCGTAATATTTTTATTTTGGGAAAGTCCCGGGTCTGAGTCCTTGTTTAGCTATTGCATCTCTTCTCGTTCCTGTTCCATTTGGGAGTTGTCCAACCCTGGGATGTACCGGTAGGTGAACTACATCTTGGTCCCACTGGTAGTTTTAATTCGAAGTAGTTGAATAAAAAAAAAATTAAAAAAAGGAAGGGAGGAATGTTGCGAATTGGGCTTAATGGTTGACTGGGTAGCTCAGTGGGTAGATCACCCTGCTAGTGTTGGGAAGGTCCCAGGTTGGAGTCCAGGTTTGGCTGCTGTGTTTTTTACCTTTGCTGTTACACAGGCAAAACAAAATGTTCATAAAGTCATTAAATAGCAAAATCTACGCCATTTGTTTGGATAAAAGGCTGCAGTAGTATTTTTGTTACCGGTATGTGGTTTTTAACTACTGTGTGTTCAATCCTGTTAATTGTAAGTAAGGAAGGTTTTTTCCATGCCATAGGTCTTTACTGGTCAGTTCAGTACTAGTAGAGTGGACTTGTTGTTTTTGGTGACATTTCAGACAAGAATCCCAGAAAACTGTAGGTGAGCACTAGTACTAATTAGACCAAAAATAAACACTTGCACATAACTCACAAACACATGAACTTATGTTTAAGAAATAATTTTTTAATGAGTTTTAATAAAAAAAATTGTCTTGCTGCTAAACCTAGATGATAAAATTTGCTGATGGGATGCATAACAACCACACTTATTGACTTAACCAAAAACACAAACACAAACCTAGATTTGTTCTTGTTCTTGTTACAAATCTGTCTGAGCTTCAGACAATACCCCTAAATTTTGGGTTGGCCAAACTGGATCAGATAAGCAGTGCTTGTTTTCATTTTACTTTCAACCAATGACTCCCTTTTAAAAAAATTACAATAAAAGCATGGTCATAAGTTATGTTTCTGTATTTGAAATATATTAAAAGGGAAATGCCAGGTAAAAAAAAAATTAAACCAAGTACTAGTACACATGTACTGGCAATAGATATTAATTTAACCACTGTGAACATCAGTTAAATTTCAAATGACAGAAAGAGAAGTATGGTCAAGGGATATTTTACTATTCCAGGTTGGTAAATCTTATTGGGTAGCCGAGTGGTCTAAAGTGTGTGCTCAAGATCACAGTTCCTCTCATTGCCTGTTCCACTTGGAACAAATCCTAGTGTAAGAACGTTTGTCAGTTTGTCTGCCGAAGGTCAGTGGTTTTTTTCTAGGCACTCTCAGTTTCCTCCACCATCCCAGAACTGATTACCTTGAAATAAGTGAAAAAGAATCTTGACTGGGGCCTAAAACACTATTACTCCACTGTCTTGTCATCAGACACCATCGACTCTCATATATTTTCTTATGTTCAGTTCTTTATTAAACAAACTTCCCGATTCAAGTAAGTTCATTGTAATATTTTCTCTATTTTCTGGAGTGTCACCACACCTTACTTTACTATTTCTGTCTGTTTCCCTTTTATCCTTATATCTCTTATTTTCTTCCATTCATATTACCACACTCTTCTCTGTATCTTTTTTTTTAATTTCCTTTTCAACACTTACAATAATGTTTTTGTTTTGTGTGTGTGTGTTTGTCCGTCATAACGAATGCGTGTGTTGTGCGATCATTAAGGAGAGGATTATATAAGGTTGTGATAACTTATATCCAATCCTATTGTTTATATGACAACAAAATATGTTTAAACTAAACTATTACTCCACTCCACTCTTTCTTCATTGGGTTTGACAAATGCTGCTGATTTACCAGACCAAATGTCAAGTAAACTTCTAAACTATTTTATGAACACTGGTTTGTGAAATATTTAACAATATTATATATAGATTATGGCTTTACTAATTAAAAATGTCATTTAATTTAAGAAATTTAGATAAATTATAATTATGTACATTTAAATAATTTCTTAGTTTCTCAGTCAATATCATAGTTTCTCAGTCAGTAGTTTTAAGTAGGCCAGGTCAAACTTGTTGAACTGTATAAAAATGTACTTGAAGCATATACCGGTACTGTGTGAAATATTCCAACTGGTACATGTGTCATTAAGAGTTTATATTGCACTTGAGTCAGGAAGAGCTATGTTTATAAACACTGAAACCAATATAATAATTTAATTCTTTATAATGTTTATATTAAACTACACATGTATATAGCAAGAAGAAGTTGTCCTGCAAATTTTACCTGGATATTAAAAAGCCAGTGAACAGTGAACACTTGACTATGTTCACTAATCATTTTAAAATTCAGAATGTATGCATTAAAAAAATTACAATGTAACAGTACTATTCTTGACTATGTCAAGGAATCATTTTAAAATTCAAAAAGTATGTATTTAAAAAAAAAAAAAATTATTACATTTTTACACAAATTTTGAATTTTGCGGATTTACTCTATACCAGACCTAAAATATTTAAATAGGAACAATAGCTGTGTAAGAGTTTCACACTTTATTCTTGTGTTATCCATGAGGAAAACTGAAAATTTAAGGCCATGTGTGCAACTTAAGACATCTAAATCCTTTTGGTCTCAAAGAGTGGAGTGGAGTAATGTTGTTTTACGGCCCAGTCAAGATTTTTCACTTATTTCCAGGCGGTTCTGAGATGATGGAGGAAACCGGAATACCCGGATTAAACCACCGACCATCAGCAAGTGAACTGACAAACTTTCTCACACTAGGATCTGTCCCGAGTGGGATTCAAACCCAGGCGGTGAGAGGCACTGTGATCAGTAAGCGTTGGTCTTATAGAGCCTTTGTGGCTAAGTTGGCTAACAATTACGGGCATACAGATTGCAGTGATTGTTACCAACTATGTCAGACTATACCATGTATACATTTATCTGTACCTCAGTGGCCGAGAGGTCTAAATTGTGTGCTTACGGATCACAGTGCTTCTTACTGCATAGGTTTTAATCTCACATGGGCAGATCCTAGTGTGAGAAAGTTTGTCAGTTTGCTTACTGAAGATCAGTGGTTTTCTATGGGCACTTCAGTTTTCTCAATCATTCCAAAACAGACCATCTTAATATAAGTGAAAAAAATCACACCTAGTGATAAAACACCATTACTCCACTCTACACTCCAAGTGAAGTGGATTTATGGTATCTTACACCCTGGTCATAATTCTTTAACTTATATATTGGTGTTGAGTCCTGCTATGGTGAAAAACACTTGGTTACCAACACAACAGAAATCCTTCCATCCGCCATAATTTAGCGATGTATTAATTTTAGTGATTTTTGCGCTAGGACAGCTAGCGCTAATTTAAATACACTGTAAACGTACATGTTTGACTTATACAAAAAATGTAGTCTGCTTCTCAAAAGTTGTTAATTTAAATCTACCCGAATTAGTCAAGAATGTAAATTTGCGCTTAAATACGTACACGATAAAATTTAACAATTTACTGTAATGACTTAGACACTTTCAAACAATGACAATAAATAGTTAAATAATAGCATAGTTTTTTTTAAAAAAACTTTTTAACTATTTTGAATTACAAAACACATCAAACATTATCAATTACTGGTTCTTAAATTATTAATGTACATGTTTATTTTTAGAATTTTAGTCGGTCATTGACAAATTAACCTGTATGTCATTTACATCTTAAGTAAAAGATAATTAACGATTAATTTTGTTTTGTGTTATTTTATATTTTCATTTGCATACTTTGAATAAGAAATGAGCTCCTTTTTGAAAAAATTCTAGAATAATTATTTTGAAATGTTTTTTTTGTGGTTTCAAAATATTTGTAGTTTTAAAATATTTGTGGTTTTAAAATATTAATATTTTATAATTTTTGTAAAACATATGTCTGTAAAGATCACTTTAGAAACAATTTTCTAAAACGGAATAGTAATTACAAGGCCATGATATTTAACAGCAAAACTTTATTCAGGGTCACAGTGACCTTAAATATTCAAATAGGAAAAGAATTACCTAAAAGATGGAAAGTTTATTCAGTTTAATAGTCATTGACCTCATGTGAAGAGACTTCATTTAGAAATTGTAAAGTTTAACTTTTACTTGATAAGGAGTTTTTATGTACATAAATTATGTATTCTAGCTAAATCAGTGGCATATACATTTTGAGAGTTGAGATACTATAGCTGTTGTAATGTCCCAGTCAAGGTTTTTCATTTATATGAAGGCTATCAGTTCTGGGATAGTTGAGGGAACCATGGTGCCTGGAAAAAGCCACAAACCTTGGAGATGTGAACTGTTTTAAAGTAATACCTGCCTAGCAAGATTTAAACCAAGTCAGTAGGAGAGACACTGTGATCAAGAAGCATGCACTTTAGCCCACTCTGCCACTGAGGCCCCCTTTTCCCCCATTAAAAGAGTTGGGGTTTCCTCAGAAAAATTCCATATGATTCAGAACAAAAGTAATGACATGCTGATCACACGTTTCACTGGAAAAACTATTACTGCCACTTAACAACTAAAATAACTGATGCAAAATTTATCAAGAGTCGGAAAATTATATTCATAAGTCAACATCTACCAAAGTACCCCAAAAACATTGGTGCTTTCTACAAAGGTCAAGGTCATGTGTTAAGTTTGAAAGAAGAAATATGAAAATTCTCTCAGTTGTTGTTAAGTGTAGAAAGATTGCCGGCACATCATATGTTTTAGTATTGACTTATTTTGAGCTTTGGTGGCTAAAAATATCTGTTTATTTAGAACTGTATTATCAAATAAACTAAACCATAATTAGAAATACTTTACACTCAGTTTTATGCATATAACTTTTCAACCACCAGTATTGTAAATTGTACAATTAAAAACAGCTATTTGAGTAAGATATAAGTATCGGTACTATGGTGGCAGGACTGAGCTAGTTGTGGTTTTGTTGTGTTGTATATT
Source organism: Tegillarca granosa (assembly GCA_029721355.1). Lineage (NCBI taxonomy): Eukaryota > Metazoa > Mollusca > Bivalvia > Arcoida > Arcidae > Tegillarca > Tegillarca granosa. The sequence goes on along the minus strand of CM056609.1, from coordinate 25,801,213 downwards.
GTAGATATAATAGCGTGCTTTACTGCTGGACTTTTGCTCCATATTTTTTAGCCTTATCAGTCAGAAGGGCCGGGTTTGATCCTCAGCTGGGGTACACAGTAAGAATATTTTTTTCAGGTGTTTTCTTCCTCCTGTTACATTTGGCATGGAACAAAATAACCCAGGGAGGGGTTGTGTGAGATTTCCAAGATAACGGGAGAAATGTAGAAGGGCTGAGCTAGTCGTGGTGTTAATTTGTTGTATATTGGTAGTAGGTGTAATAGAGTGATTTATTGCCAATTTAGCCTTGTGTTCGAGCACCTGCTTATCACCCAGAAGGGTCCAGTTTAATCCTCAGCTGGGACACTCGGTGAGGTTGTTTTTTTTTTTTAGTTGTTCTCTCCCTCCTGTTGCATTTGGCCCTTAACAAGGAGGTTTTGTGTGAGATTTTCAAGGTGGGAAATCTCAAGATAACTGGAGAAATTTAGCAGGGCTGAGCTAGTTGTGGTGTTGATGTGTAATATATAGTTGATATATAGAGTGATTTAATGTTAGAATTTCTGGTCCAGATCTTTTAGCCTTGTGGTAGAGTGCTTGTTTATCACCTGGAAGGATCGGGCTTGATCCTCAGCTGGGGCTGTCTGCCGCTGTCACACTATATACTGAGTAGGCCATTACAAGTAAAACATATAATGATATTTTATCAATTTATTTGTAAAAGCTTATCTTCATTTAGATGTTTCTAATGATACACTTTACTGATTATTTTGATAATGGTTTAGTCATCATGGTTAACAATTACACTGCTTAATTGATCATTAAATTGTAAAATACAAAAGTTTGAAAACCTAGTCATGCTGTCAAAATATACAGTAATATATACATGAAATATCAGCAGATGTAATCACTCTTAACATGGCTTAAAACCCTAGTTATAATGTCATAAAATACAGTAATATAAATGTGAAATCACCAGCTGAATGTGCTATACACCTTTAAAAGATTAGAGTTTTAAATAAATAAATAATTTTAGATGCTTCTTAATACCTGTTAAAGATATGGATGAATGAACATGTTTTTTATTTAATGAAAACTTGTGTGAAAATTAGGTTACTACATGTAAGTTATAGCAATAGGTATCCTTTGTCAAAAAATACTGTTGTTATAATGAGAAGAGCATGTTTATTTTCTCCTTGATAAACTTGTGGTTTCAGTTATTAACATCATGTAACTGGTGTCTAAAACATTATTTGAAAATTGGTCAAACTTTTGCAAGTTTAGTAAATGTAATCTGAAAATAAAGGACAGCATCAGCATTATCTCTCAATGCCAAGATTTAAAAACATCTTGGTTGATGCTTGCAAAAGGCCAAGGTTTTATCTGGGAACTCCAGTTTCCTCCACCATCCCAGAACATACTGTCTTAGTATATAAGTTAAAGAATTGGCTAGGATGTAAAATTACTTTACTCAGAGAACTTGAAGTCTTTATTTTGTCCTGACTGGTTTTCTATATAAATTATATGAGGACAACTTTGATAACTCAAACTTCTATAATTCGAATACCCTCGATAACTCCAAGTAAAAATTTTGTCTGTGTTATAAAAATCTATTAAAAATTAACTTCAAAAACTCAATTTTTTCTAACAATGTGTGATTAATGGTTCATTAAATAAAATGATCAAGAAATCATCTGTACAGGAATTATCAGTAATTAGACTACTAAATAGAGAAGTGAACCGAGTAGTTCTAGTTATCTGCCATATCAGTAGTGTTGTTAACAGATTAATATTCAGTGCTGTCACAGACAATTAAGTGCTGTCACAGACAACTAAGTGTAACAGGTATGCTAATCCCCTACACTAATAACAGAAGTTGAGCAATATGCGGCTGTCAATAACAGTTTAACTTTTGACTTAATTTCTCCAAGCATAATTTAAACGACTAACCGTGTGGTACCCACGACTTTATTAAACTCTTGAAGACTTATTTTAGTGCTTTGTAATTTTATTAACTATCTGTTCGTATTTTTAATAAGTATTGCTGATATACATGTAAATATATCTAATTTCCAATTCCATTGTTCGTATACATTGTGATTTAAAAAAAAAAAAAAAAAAAAAAGAACATGCTTTTGCCATTGATATCAATGCTTAAAAATATTGATTACAGATCACAGTGCCTCTCACTGCCTACTACTCTGGTTCGAATCCCACTGGGGCAAATCCTAGTTTAAGAAAGTTTGTCAGTTTGCTTGGTTGGTGATTTTTTTCTGGGCACTCCAGTTTACTCCACCATCTCAGAACTGACCACTTCGATGTAGGCGGAAGAATCTTTACTGAGGCATCAAACACCATTAATCCAATCTAATCTTTATTCCAGGTGGTGCTTTATCAAACAGTTTAGCCTTATTCACAGATGTACTTCATTTAGCCAGTGATCTAACTAGCTTTATAATAAGTGTACTAGCCATTTATTTATCAGGAAAACCTGCAACGAGAAGGATGTCATTTGGATACCACAGGGCAGGTAAGAAAAATTAATTTTGGTAATGTAAATCATAAATCATAATATATACATTTGTAGCTCATCAGTTTTTTGCTGATTTTTTGTTTGACAACAAAATAAATGTTATAACAACAGGGTAGGTAAGAAAAAATAATTTTGGTTATGTAAATCATATATACATTTGTAGCTCATCAGGATTTTTGTTGATTTTTGTATGACAACAAAATGAATGTTATTTACCTCAGGGTAGGTAAGGAAAATTAATTTTGGTTATGTAAATCATAGATTCATTTGTAGCTCATCAGGATTTTTGTTGATTTTTGTATGACAGCAAAATAAATGTTATAACCACAGGGTAGGTAAGGAAAATTAATTTTGGTTATGTAAATCATAGATACATTTGTAGCTCATCAGGATTTTTGTTGATTTTTGTATGACAACAAAATGAATGTTATAACCACAGGGTAGGTAAGGAAAATTAATTTTGGTTATGTAAATCATAGATACATTTGTAGCTCATCAGGATTTTTGTTGATTTTTGTATGACAACAAAATGAATGTTATTTACCACAAGGTAGTTAAGGAAAAATATTTTATCAATTTGAAGATAATTCAGTTTCTGTTGAGGAATGTTAATCTTTCATAAAAATTCTTTTGAAGTTATTACTTGTCTAGATGTACTGATTATTATTTTTGCCTGTGTGTATGATAGGCTAGTTTTCATGCCCTAGGTTTGAATAATCAGTAAATTGTTTTTAAAAAAAGATACAAAACTTACAGGTCTTTAAGGCTTTTTAACACTGAAACTGATAAACTGGTAGCAAGACGGAATAATTCCAATAAAAAAAATGTCTCATTAAAAATATCTGAAAAATTGATGATGTGGTGTAAAAAACGATCATCCAACCAATCAACCATCCATTCATTATTACATTTTATGACATCTTGTGAAACTTAATATATCAACATTTTACATTTAGCTTGTATTGTGTTGATATAAGTGTTATACCTGTAATCTTGACTGTTACGTAAAATTTAATTTGATTTTTAAGTAATCTTTATAAAATGTTTTAAAATAGCAATACGGGAAGAAAATTTAGTCACTTATATCAATAATAAAGATGATTATGTTTGTGTTTGATTTATTTATTTCCCTATTAATTATATTTTATATTTTTCAATGGTTTCCTTCTAAAATATCTAATACAGAATTTTGAGTCATGAGTCATCCTCAATGAGACAAAAAATTATTAATAAAATTACTAAAATACAGAGGCAGTTCACTAATCCAGAGAAATTCAGCTATCAAGACAAATATTCCAGGGTGATTCACAAATCCAAAAGAAAACTAGAATGTATACTTGCAAGCAAGTATATATCTGGGTATCTAAAGTGGTGCTCCAAATAGCGAAGGAAATTCCAAGAAAGAAAGAACTCTCTGGAATTCCATGGTTTTTATCGGATTTCTCCGAAGTTCTTCCGAATTCCGAAAAACGGTGAGGAAGTGACCTCCCCATGGTCAATCCCTAGTAGTTGACAAAATTTCAACCTGATCGAATAAGAAATGTAGGAGGAGATATCTCTGAAAAAAAATCTGTCAGAAACGAGGAATAATAATAATAATAATAATAATAATAATAAATAATAATAAAGATTATGAGTAACAACAAGATATCTGCTGATACACAGACATAATTATATTACTGTTTAAGTCACTATTTTTTTGTGACAATGAAATAGGCAAAATTTTTATAGAAAATCCAATTAACTTTGGTATTTTTCACTTACTTGTGACTGGTCAGAACAGAAAGTAACACACATCTGTGATTACCATAGTATATTTCTGTAGGAAGGAAACTGTTGATTCTATGAGAATTAAGGAAACTCTTGTTTCTATGGGGAAAATGTCAAAAATGGCAATATTTTCATTGGAATTCATTTTTGTTTTTTTGGTGACACATTACATCATATGCACAAAAAATCTACCATGATTTGCCCTTTTTTCAAAATGTAAATTCCCCATACTTGTAACTTATTCCTGTGTGCATAAATACATGTGTATTCCATTGTATTTGCTATTGCAATTTCCTGATATGACGGAACTCGAGTTAGTAAAAGTACTGAACTGAACTCAAGTTCATTAGATTTTCTTTGAAAATTAAGCATAATCCACTGTCACAAACACAGTGACTCAAATGACATCTCACCAACCAGGAAAAAAAATACGAGGGAAATCAACTCATCCAGAAAAATTTACTAAGGAAATTCACCAATCCAGAGAAATAAATTAAGCAATTCACCAATCCCCAAAAATATACCAGGGCATTTCACCAATCCAGATAAATATACCAGGGCATTTCACCAATCCAGACAAATATACCAGGGCATTTCACCAATCCAGACAAATATATGAGGGCTATTCACCAATCCAGACAAATATACCAGGGCACTAAGCCCACCAATCCAGACAAATATACCAGGGCTATTCACCAATCCAGACAAATATACCAGAGCATTTCACCAATCCAGACAAATATACCAGGGCTATTCACCAATCCAGACAAATATACCAGGGCACTAAGCTCACCAATCCAGACAAATATACCAGAGCATTTCACCAATCCAGACAAATATAGCAGAGCATTTCACCAATCCAGACAAATATACCAGGGCATTTCACCAATCCAGACAAATATACCAGGGCACTAAGCTCACCAATCCAGACAAATATACCAGAGCATTTCACCAATCCAGACAATCACCACTCCAGACAAATATACCAGGGCACTAAGCTCACCAATCCAGACAAATATACCAGAGCATTTTACATGTACCAATCCAGACAAATATACCAGGGCATTTCACCAATCCAGACAAATATACCAGGGCTATTCACCAATCCAGACAAATATGACAGGGCACTAAGCTCACCAATCCAGACAAATATACCAGAGCATTTCACCAATCAAGACAAATATAGCAGAGCATTTTACCAATCAGGACAAATATACAAGTGCATTTCACCAATCCTGACAATTATACCAGGGCTATTCACCAATCCAGACTAATATACTAGGGCAACCAATCTAGAAAAATATACCAGGGCAACACACAAATACAGACAAATATACCAGGGCAACACACAAGTCCAAACAAATATACCAGGGCAATTCACAAATCTGTAAAACATTTACTAAGGCAATTTACAAATACAGGCTTATATAGCAGGTCAGAATTCACCTTTCCAGTCAAATATACCAGGGCATTTCACCAATTCAGACAAATATAAAAGGACAATTCACCAATCCAGACAAATATACCAGGGCTATTTACCAATCCAGACAAATATACCAGGGCTATTTACCAATCCAGACAAATATACCAGGGCTTTTCACCAATCCAGACAAATATACCAGGGCATTTCACCAATCCAGACAAATATAAAAGGACAATTCACCAATCCAGACAAATATACCAGGGCTATTTACCAATCCAGACATATATACCAGGGCATTTCACCAATCCAGACAAATATACCAGAGCAACCAATCTAGAAAAATATATAAGGGCAACACACAAGACCAGACAAATATACCAGGGCAATTCACAAATCTGTAAAAAATTTACTAAGGCATTTCACAAATCAAGGCTTATATAGCAGGTCAGAATTCTCCTTTCCAGTCAAATATACCAGGGGAATTCACCAATCCAGAAAAAATATACCAGAGCAATTCACCAATCCAGACAAATATACAAGTGTATTTCACCAATCCAGACAAATATAAAAGGACAATTCACCAATCCAGACAAATACACCAGGGCTATTTACCAATCCAGACATATATACCAGGGCTTTTCACCAATCCAGACAAATATACCAGAGCAACCAATCTAGAAAAATATATAAGGGCAACACACAAGTCCAGACAAATATACCAGGGCAATTCACAGATCTGTAAAAAATTTACTAAGGCATTTCACAAATCAAGGCTTATATAGCAGGTCAGAATTCTCCTTTCCAGTCAAATATACCAGGGGAATTCACCAATCCAGACAAATATACCAGGACAATTCACCAATCCAGACAAATATACAAGTGCATTTCACCAATCCAGACAAATATACAAGTGCATTTCACCAATCCAGACAAATATACAAGGGCAATTCACCAATCCAGACAAATATACCAGGGCTATTTACCAATCCAGACAAATATTCCAGGGAAACCAATCTAGAAAAATATACCAGGGCAACACACAAATCCAGACAAATACACCAGGGCAATTCACAAATTTGTAAAAAATTTACAAAGGCATTTCAAAAATCAAGGCCAGGTCAGAATTCACCTTTCCAGTCAAATATTTCAGGGGAATTCCCAAATCCAGACAATTGTACTTGGGCAATTCACCAATCCAAACAAATATACCATGGTAATTCACAAATAATTTTTTTTTTTTTTCAGGATTTTCCCAGGGTATACAGGATAGTATGACCGTCCTGTTTTTGTATTTCCTGAGGCCTCAGGAAATACAAAAAACAGGATGGCCATACCATCCCATATACCCTGGGAAAATCCCAAATAACGAATTTATTAACATTTTGTTCTGATTGACACTTTGGTCAGATTTCAGACAAATATACTAAGGTAATTCAGCAATCTAGAAAAATTTACCAAGCATTCACCAATCCACAAAAAATATTCAAAGGCAATTCACCAATCCTAGAAAATGCAACATGCGTAGTAATAAAAATTTTTAAATGGTTAGAAGAATAACAATAACATTTGAATATTGAGTCTTCATCAAAAAAGTAAATTTTGCCTTGTAAAAATTTAAGCCTTGAATGTTGCCATTCAACGATTTTATTAAAGATGAAAAAGATAGAATTTTAACATCAACATATATAAAAAGATAGTTCATGTAATATTGATATTTTGTAATACAATACATTATTAAAAATTTAAAACTTATATTATGTTTGATATGGAGATTAAAATTGATATATCAATATACAATGTATATATATATATATATAAATTTTTAAAACTGTATTGTAAATATATATCACAGTATTAAAAATTAAAAGCTTACTTTTTGTTTGATTTAAGATTACGGGAAATATTGATATATCAATAAATATTACATAACTTTTTTTTCTGATTTGGGGTTAATATTGATAGATCAATATGTATTATGATAATGAAAAAAAATTGTTCGAATTTGGAAATTAATATTGATATTTCAATATGTAACATGATATTTAGATTTATTTTTTGGGTTCAAATTGATGTATCCATATATCTGAAAATATTTGAAATTTCAAAAAATTACCTACATTATAGAGACATCAAAAATATATTGACTTATTTTTTTTATTGACAAGTTTTATTTGATCGATTGTGACAGCCCTAACTCCATTGTCATGATCATGTTCGGTGTTAGATTAAAAAAAATTGAGATTTTTAAATTTTTATATCAAACATATATGATACATAACTATGTGACTAAATTTTTGTTCATTTATCACCATCAATTTTTTTCTTAACCATATAAAATTTCATTTTTAAGCAGTGGAAACAGATGTTGAATTAAATGAAGCATGCAATGCTGGTGAAGTGTTTTACTGTTTCACTGTTAGACAATCTGGTGTCATTAATCTTGTCCATTCCTACAGGCTTTAGGTAAATTTCAGATAGATTGGTATAGTATAATGCCCCGTTCATGATTATGTCATTGAGCCTGTGATGTCATTTAGTAGGGCCTGTGATGTCATTTAGTGGGCCTGTGATGTCATTAAGTAGAGCCTGTGATGTCATTTAGAGGGGCCTGTGATGTCATTAAGTGGGTCTGGGATGTTATTTAGTGGGGCCTGTGATGTCATTTAGTTGGCCTGTGGTGTCATTTAGTTGGCCTATGATGTCATTTATGTGGGTCTGAGATGTCATATGGTTTGTTTGGGATGTCATTTATGTGGACTATCTGTACAGGACTTTGGTGTAACTCAACATTAGAAAGGTGTAGATTATTTATTGGAGGTTTAATATTTTTTGCCCCAGTCAAGATTTTGTCATTTCAGGCTCTCACATCCCTTTGGTTCATGGGCCTTAAGTTTGTAGAATTAGGAAATTAGTGTTTCACTGTAGGAATAATTCTCATGTCATTTAACTGGTCCATGACTTTGGTAAAATTTGATAGAATAGTAAAGATTTATGGAGTTTTGACATTTATGTTTCAGTCAAGAATTTGTCACTTCAGGCTTAGTTGAAGTTACACCCTTACTTAGTACATGGTGCCATAGCCCTACTTGTCACATGGTCCCGGGGCCCATAAATTTGGGAACTTACTGTTTCACTGTTGAAATATTTCTCATATTATTTATCTGGTTGTGTAATTAAAAGATGGTATAGTATAGTTTTAACTTTAATGTTCCAATGAAAACTCTACTACGGATGGCATCCTCATTCCTTCTTAGCACTGGGTCTGGGTCCAATGGAACTGGGAAGTAAGTGTTTCATAATGCCAAAAACAATCTTAAAGGAAATTTACAATGAAACCAACAGTAGAAATGTGAAAGTTTATGTTTTTTATTTGAATCATTTAAATTATCAAAAAAAAAAAAAAAAAAAATTAATAATAATAATTAAAAAATGTTAAGGAAGAATACAGGTTTTGTACTTTAGTAATGGAACCCATTTTAGGCCCCAGAGTTAGAAGATTGACAGCCCTGTGATCAAGATGGACCGATTTAGGTCTTAGACTAGAACAATTCATTACCATATCTCAAAAATTATACATTTATGTATAAATGACGTAATGCTGCATGTTTTTATAGTCAAAATTAACACATAATTAAAATTTATGTTGTGCTTGGTGCAAATAAAACTTTTTTTGTTTTCAAATAAAATTGATAAATCTTACCCCAGGCTTATTTCTGGTTTATACAGATCTAATACAACTGGATCTCTTCAAGTTCAGAAGTCCCAAAATTTTGATCAGATTTTTGGAATGCAGATGCTTTAAAACTAAAGTCTTTTAGATATGTTGCCTTATGTGAAGGCTTGTTGAATATTCCAACTGTAAAAAATAACTTAAAGAAACTGTAAAAAGAGAAGAAACAAAAACAGGCTGATGTGTCGCCAGACACTTAGAGCAGAAGTTTGGCTAGAAACATGAAAAGTTGAGAAGTTTGGCTTTTATATAAATAATGAAAAAGTCATTAAATATCCCATATTTTTGTCTTTTTATTTCTTTGTAAAAAAATTAGTTTAAATTATATTTTTAATGTAATTAAATTATATGTTATGTATATTTATATATGTGTAAATGGCCATATTTTTTTAATTAAATTTAAGTATATTGTCATCTTCTAAGTTTTTTCTTTGATATAATGACAGCTTTGTACAATATAAAATTTTAGTATTATCCAACAAAATGTTATAGAGTATTTAATAAGAATGGTCGATTTATTTTATTACTTACTGCGTTTTAAGAATATACATGATAATTTTAGTTTATGAAAGTATGAAAAGCTATTTTTCTGTAACTGAACTATTTGTTTGTTTTTCTGTGTCAGGGTTTCAATTTTACGACCACTACACTAGTCCAAGAGTGGTTTCTCTATAGTCAGATCCGATATACATGTATATTATCATTTTTATATTGACTGAAGAAAATTATAAGTCATTTTGATATGTGTGTGTGTGTGTGTGTGTGTGTGTGTGTGTGTGTGTGTGTGTGTGTCATTTTAAACACCTTCATTTGTACCCTACCAGTGCAAAGTTATACCCAATATAAATCATAGAATTAATATTCATTCTCCTCTTCTCCCCTTCTTCCAACTTTTTTTTAAGAGTGGCTATTGGTCTGCCTTAAAAAGTGCAATGGTCAGATGGTCAGGACTAAAATGTATATATTACTTTGTTTAGAACTGGCTTATTTTAAAAAGCATAAGAATGACTGTGAACAATATTTGTAATAAAAACAAATAATATTTTGGGTGATATTTATTGTCATCACTACAGTAGCAGATGTCCTCAGTTAACTTTAATACATATAGTGAAAATAATAAACAACAAACCCTTCTGGCAGGATGATTAAATGTTTGTGATAAAAATAATCAAAAAACAATCCCATTACATCACCTACACAGTGTAGTACGAAAGTTAACTGATACAGTGTGAGCCCTAGGACACAATATTAATTTAGAATTGAGTCACATGACAAACTCTGTGACCTTAGCAGATGGCTTCTATGGTACAGAGGCTATTTGTAGAATTGAATATTAACATAAGAAACTGTGACCTTGACAACTGGCTACAAAGGCTATTTGTAGAATTGAATAGTCACACAACAAACCAAACTATGGACCTTGTCAACTGGCTAAAGAGGCTATTTGTAGAATTGAATAGTCACATGACAAACTCTGTGACCTTGACAACTGGCTACAGAGGCTATTTGTAGAATTGAATAGTCACATGACAAACTCTGTCACCGTGACAATTGGCTACAGAGGCTTTTTGTAGAATTAAATAGAATAAAATGAAAAAAAGACAGGTGTTGCATTTACTTTATTTAAAGCCGGATTAAGTTTACCCGTTATTGAAAATGTTTTTATCAATATTGACTGTTATTCGATCTGTGCAATTCATTTCCTTAAGTTTACTTTTATTAGTCCGTTCTTCAAAAGGAAATCCTAAAAGCTGGGCCAACTTGAAAATATGTTAATTATCAGCTTGGAGCATGTGAGGAAGTCTTCCCTGTAAGTAAAAGGAGGCAATGACAGAAAAAAAGTGTTGGTGAGAGAACAATATTGCTGTACTATTTCTATCAAAAATAACTAGATTTATTTATCATAATGTTATTTTTCCCTTCATGCAGTCTTAAATGATAAAGTTAATCAACTTGTTTGCTTTTTCACCATATCGCTGATTCCTTTTTCTTTGATGTGTTGATGTTGCCTCTTTTTCATTTAAAAATCACATGATTATTAATGTTCTAAATTATAAAGATCTTTGGTATATAAATCTAGCAGAGGTTTCCTTGTGAATTTCAATGTTATAAAGTAAAGGTTTTATCACTGAACCATGCATTACATTTTACAGGAGAGGCATAGTTAAGAAAAAATGTCATTTTATATGATGCTTAGGAAAACTTAATGTAGCTTTAATGCCTGTCTAGCTAGAAACCCAATATGTGCAAAATCAAAGTTGAAAATGAAAAGAACATGAAAATATAGCATGTCAAATTTACCCAGGATAATTTTGGATATAGCAACTTCATTCTTATCAACAATTGTGATGATGGCCATAAAACATTATGATAAACTTAAGCTTATAATACATCAAAGGCTAAGAAGGATTTATTACTACTACTACTACTACTACTGCTACTAGTACTACTTATAAAAATAATAATTATAATAATAATAATAATAATAGTAATAATAGTATAAAAAAAAGCATTTAAAAGTTGCAGTAATATACTTACTTTATATATAAAAATGGAGACCCGGTTTCGCTGCTTTTTCCCTATCCTGTTACATTTGGGGGCTCATCCAACCCTTGGAAGTGGCCAAAAAACAGGTTGGTCCCAGGATGGAACCTGGTGGTTTCGATTCATAGTGGTTGAATCAAAAAAAAGAAAGGGAGAAATGTAGCGGACCAGGCTTGATATGTGGCCGGGTAGCTCGGTCGGTAGAGCGTTCCACTAGTATTGGCAAGGGCCTGGGTTCAAATCCTGGTTTGGCTGCTGCATTTTCCCTGTTATACTGTGTATGTGGTAATTTACTATGTACTAAATTTAGATAAACAGATCTGTCAATTAATTCTGCATATTTTCTACCAAAAATTCCAGATAAAATTGTTGCAGAATATTATCTGTAAGACACCCAGGGGAGACAAAGTTAACATAACACCCAATAGCTGTTACTTTTGAGGTCTCTGACAAATAATGACAAAGGGAGGCAATCACAAGCTAGCAATCATATATAAACATCAACCTCATATCTGTAAAAACAGTTATACAATGGAAAGGGATTAACCAACCAGTAAAATTACATGTAATGAAAAGAATAAAAACCATGTAAACACATACTGTTTAGGTTTTTATTTTTGCCATGTAATAGTTTTTGCAAATTTTAAGCTCACTTATACAATTTAGTTTAACACACATTTTACAGAGCAAAATTTAATATCATTTCAAACTTGGAGAGTGGAGTGGAGTAATGGTGTTTCACTTCTGAGTGACCCCAATCAAGAATCTTTCACTTAGTTCGAGGCAGTCAGTTCTGGGCTGGTGGAGGAAACTAGAGTGCTCGGAGAAAACCACCTACCTTCAGCAAGCGACCTGACAAACTTTCTCATACCAAGATCTGTCCCGAGTGGGATTCAAACCCAGGTGGTGAGAGGCGCTGTGATCCGTAAGCGCACGCTGTAGACCAACCGAGGCCCCTCACAAACTTGGAGAGAAAAACCATAAATATTTAAGAATGAGAAACATTCTAATTTCATAATACACTGTATTTTTAAAATGAATACATAGAAAATAGGTATGTTTTCAGTTTTTTTTAAATATTTTTATATTGTAGAAGTTCTCAGTGTCTTGTGTAGATATGTTAACATTATTTTTTTATTTTTATATTTTCATATTGTAGAAGTTCTCGGTGCCTTGTGTAGTGTGTTTATTATATGGCTTGTATCAGGAATATTGTGTTATATAGCAGTAGAAAGAATACTTAGACAACATTATAAAGATGTTAAACCTGATGAAATGTTAATTACAGCAGTACTGGGTGTCGTCTTTAATATTATGTAAGTAGTGAATGAATAAGTATGAAAAGTGAATGAGTGAAGGAATGAATGAATGAATATGTGAGTGAGTGAAAGACTGAGAGTTAGTGATGTTAAACCTGATAAGATTTTAATTACTGCAGTACTGGGTGAGGGAGTGAATGAATGAATGAATGATTGAATGAATGAATATGTGGGTGAATGAGTGAGTGAGAGTTAGTGATGTTAAACCTGATGAGATGTTGATTACTGCATTACTGGAGTTTGTTTTTGATATGTAAGTAGTGAGTGAGTCATTGAACAAGGAAAAGTGAGTGAGTCAGTGATATAGGTGCAACTAAGTGATGATAAACCTGACAGAATGTACTGCAGTATTGGGCTGTTTTTGATAGAATGTTATAGGTAGTGGGTGAGTGAGTAAAAGAGTGATACAAAAATGAGTTAGTGAGTAATAAATTTATTGAACAAGAGTACTGTTTTGTGATACAGGTATGTGTTGGTAAGTTATTTATTGCAGTTGATTGAATAGAAAAAAATTACTTACTGAGTTAGTGATAGAGTTGATGATAGATTGATTGTAAGTAAATGATACTGGATTAATTCAGTGAGTTAGTGATGGATTGATAACTAGTGAGTGAATAATGTAGGACTTGTTTAGTGAGTAAGTGATAGAGTTGATTATCAATTGATTACTAGTGAGTGAATAATACAGGACTTATTTGGCCAGTTAGTGATAGAGTTGATGATGGATTGATTGCAAGTGAATGATGCTGGAGTAATTCAGTGAGTAAGTGATGGATCGGTTACAAGTGAGTGAATAATGTAGGACTTATTTAGTGAGTGATAGAGTTGATTATGGATTGATTACTAGTGAGTGCATAGTATAAAAAGTAATGTAATGAGTAATTGTGTTGGCAATGGATTGAATGCATGTGAATAAATTTAATCATTTAGAAATAATTTGTTAGTTGGTTAGTCCTTTGGAGTAGATTTCATCATGAATGAATGATTTGTGAAAGAATGATTATTAAATGAATAAATTCATGAATGAATATGTAAGTAATTAATTAGTGATTGAGTGACATAAGAAATGAAAATTGTGAGTTATTCCTCTAAATATATTTTCTTTTATAACAGAATGGGTTTTGTTCTACACTCAGAAAGGTGTTGTCGACGTTCAAAATCATTGCACAAAAGTTTTGGTCATGGTCATTCGCACGGACATGGTCATAGTCATTCGCACAGTCACGGTCATTCATATAGAAGTCCAGGTCATAATGATAGAGACAAAGTGGCTTATGAGCCTCTTGTAGTAAAAAACGATGATTCAGAACTTCAAAATGGTGACTCAGAACTACAGCCTTATGGAATAGAGGAGAATATAGAGATTGAGCATCGACACAAAAATATAAATGTTCGTGCTGCATTTATCCATGTTATAGGGGACATTATTCAGAGTGTTGGAGTGCTTGTGGCTTCACTAATAATCAAACTTAGAGTAAGTAATTAGAATTTTTAAAACTTGTAGTTTGTTTTTTTTTTAAGATTTCAAGTTCACCTTCATTCAAGGCCTCAATGACATGAAGTAGTGAAACGTCTCAAATTTCTTGACATGGGCTTATAAGCCTAGAAGCTTGAAATGTCATATTAAACATAAAAAATGGAAGATCTGCTTAATTTATGTAGCTGGTTGACCAATAAATTATTGGACACAAATGTTTTTTTTTCTCATCATCCAAAAGGCCTGTAGGCTTGCAACTTCATATACATGTATATCATCAGCACAATGTTTAGAGTGGACGTGGAGTAAGATTCTCTCATTTGTATTGAGTTGTGAGTTCTGGAATGGTGGGGGAAACAAGAGTACCTGTAGACTACCATCAATATCCATTCAGCAAGCAAACTGACAGTTTTTCTCACACTAAGATCTGCCAATAAAAAATCATCACCTAAAAATAGAGAGGCACTTTGATCGATAAGCACATGCACCACTTGGCCATTTATTAAAGGCCCCTTTACCAATATTTAAAATCCAGTTAATATTTAACTTTGTTGATAGCAAAACTACTGTAGAAGCTTGAAGGCTTTGATATAATGGATACAGTATTATGAAGCCAGATAAAATTTGCAAATGTAGTTTACTTTGATCTTCATTTCTTAAATATCATAAGCATTTAACAACTTGTTCTAATGATCCGATAATTTGTATTTTGCAGCCAGAAGAAGAATTCCGATTGGCTGATCCAATATGTACATTTTTATTCTCAGTATTAGTATTGTTTACAACTATTCTGGTACTAAAAGATGCTATTATTGTGATAATGGAAGGTCAGTATTTATAAAATAAAGAAGGTTACTCTTTATATAAATAGTATTCTGCTTTTTAGCTCACCTGAAAAAAAGCCAGGTGAATGTATGTTATATCAAGGCATTTGTGTCTGTAGATTTTAATCTTTGTTTATGGTACCTCAATCAATTCATTAAAATGATTTGAAATGCAATTCTATAACCTGACTTCCTTAATAGCTAAAAAAAATGCTGAAATGTCAAACAACACTGAACCAATCAACTTTCCTTTTGCATCTCCATTCATTAAACACAACATAAAACTTCTGAAAATTATTTTTCACAGTCCTATTCAAAAAGGCTTGATTTTGTCATTTTAGACTTTTTCAGTCAAAATCAAAATTTTAATTAGGGGCTCCAGACGTCCTTCCAAGACAACCTACTCATATTTAGCACTTTCGTCACCAATACTGACAGGTATAGAAAATGAGGAAATAAAACTTAATTCACTGTGTAAATGTCAAGAAGCTAAGTTTTTAGAGCACTCTTTTAATATGACGAAGATTTTGGGTTTGAAATCCTTCCTGTCAACAAAGTCAATCCATGGAAATTTGGATTAGATTCCATTGTACATGTAGGAACTAAGAAATGAGTGAACAATGATGTAGTCTTAATATCAAACTCCATTACTAGAAATCATGCCTTTAGGTGTGGGAGGTCAGGGATTGAACCCTGATACTGCATTTTCCTGCTTCCTTGAACAAGTGTAAATATAATATCAATAGAGTTTTAAGTGAAATGAAAAAAATCTTTATTTAAAATGGAAAGGTATGAAAAATTACAGCTTAACATTTACATTATGGTGACGATCACTGAGACGATATCTGTGTACTCTTATGTGATGAATTATGACATTCAGTGTTTCCTCCCTATTATACAACCAAGACTGTTGACTTTAAATATATCTGTTCAATAATTCACGGTTTATGATCTGTAATGAATATTCTAGTTATTTAATGCATGCACATTTTAAATTTTAAAATTTCCTTGTTAGTAAAAGAATTTCAAACACAATTTATAAGTTTTATGTATCACATATTTACAAGGAAAATTCTAAGAAAATTTTATCTACCTACCTATCTATCTATCTATATAAGCAGATTTTAAGCATAATTCAATGCAATTTACATGTACATGTAGATGCAGGTATACTTGTGTATATACATTGTGTATAGATAGAAATATATATACATTTGAACATAACTTATATTAACAGATAAACCTGTAAATAAAGACCACTTTTGTGGAAATATTAAGTGAAAGAACCATAAGGCTCTGGTCTCAGTAAACAGGTGGTAATTAAATAGAGTTGTTAAAGCTGCATTAAGTTTTCCAAAGAAAAAATTAAAACGGTGCTAATCTAATAACTGATGTTCCTAATGAACAATGTTACATTTGGTTCAACGATAAAAGCACGAATAAATACAGAAATTACAGTATTTACCCAGCGAGATGCAGCATTTGGGATCTAATATTAGAACATGGTTACGTCATCAAAACCCAGGTCATTTAAACACAACTTTCAAAATGTTGAAATACGATAAATTAAACACAGAACTTCGTTGAATTTGTCATTTGTGACTTAGTAAGGGATAAATAACACCAGTTCAAATACATCTGGATATTAATTAAGGACAATTAATGCAATCTGTCATGTTTCACTTTCGATTCTAGGCTTTCCCCTACATCCGTGCGCATGCTCCAAGCTCATAATTATCATCGTAGAACTCTGACCAACCGGTCAGAGGATTCCGTTTATTTACAGCTAAAAGAAATGAAATTTTAGAAAATGAATGGCACGGATCGTGGTTAGAAGATATCTACTTTTAAAAAAATATATTTTTAGAAAATCAAAAAAAATTCAGAAAATTGGTAAACTTAATGCAGCTTTAACTGTTGTCAGATTGAACTGTAGATATAAAGGCAGGTTATCTTTATACAAAGTTTATGAATCGAACAGGTTTTAGTCTGTAGATAGGTAATTGTTATACAGGGTTTATCACTATACATGTAACAAGTTTTATTGGAGAGACAGTTGGTGTTTATACAGATTTGGTCAGTATACCAGGTTTTATTGTATTGGCAGGTGGCCTCTATATAGAGGTGGTCACTATAACAGGTTTTATTGTATTGACAGGTGGCCTCTACATCGAGGTGGTTACTATACTAGATTTTATTTTATAGGCAGGTGGTGTTTACATTGAGGTGGTCACTATAACAGGTTTAATTTATAGACAGGTGGTGTTTATACAGAGATGGTCACTATTACAGGTTTTATTGTATTGACAGGTGGCCTCTACATCGAGGTGGTTACTATACTAGATTTTATTTTATAGGCAGGTGGTGTTTACATAGAGGTGGTCACTATTACAGGTTTAATTTATAGACAGGTGGTGTTAATAAAGGGTGGTCACTATTACAGGTTTTACTGTATAAACAGGTGGTGTTTATTAAGGGGTGGTCACTATTACAGGTTTTACTGTATAGACAGTTGATGTTTATTACTATTACCTGTTTAATTGTATAGACAGGTGATATTTGATTTATAGAGAGATAATGTTTAGCTATTGAAAAATTAGAGCCACTCTAAATGTGTTGTATTAAGGGCCCTTACGGGGTTGATAGATTCATTTGCACTTAAATTACATCATAGCAGCAATTGGTATAAACTACATAACGGAATGTTTAGTACAGTTGTTTATTCATTTGATATTATTTAGTTTTTTTAATGAAACTTCAATGTTTATTTTGTATCTGTAGTCATTTTTTACTGCAATTAAAGACATGTGTTCTGTCATAAATATTCTAACCGTATCTATAACAATTTTTATTGTAATTATTTATATGCATTTTAGTAGAATATACATAAATTTTGTCATATAGTATATACCAAGTGAAAAAAACTTTTATCTGAAATTTTATTACAAAAAATTAAAAAATTTAAAAACTAAACCATGTGGAGTTAGCATGAGGACATTGAACATTCATTTTATTTATTCTTTACATCTGTACCTTGTTCTATTTTCCTGTGGATTTTAACACTAAACTTGAGTTTTTGCTGTCTTAAATTTCATGTTTGAATTTTGCTGTTAACCGAGGTGTAACAGATTGAAACAGAACTCAATAGTAATTGAAAACCTATTTATTTTTTATTTATTTATTTTTTAAGACTATAACACCACTTGATAAAAGTAGTTTCAAAAGTAGTTTCCTTTTCTTGGAAAATGACTAAAATTTCCCAAAGTGATCCCTTAAAGTTTCAGAACAATGGTGATAAAAAACAAAAATGTTTGTACAAACTCCACTTGTCCAGTAATGTTCTGCCTCCCCCAATATATATACATGTATGTCCGGAAGCGGTCATATTTGCCGGACATGTCCGACAAAAAATATTTTTGTCTGATGTGAAAAATCACTTGTCTGACATTTTTAGTTAATAATAGAATTCAGTTAATCGGACACGTAAATAAATATGTTTGTCGGTCATTATTTTACTTGAGTATTGTTTGCTATCACCTGTCAACCGTTTTCAATAAATACTACAGATCTAATAATAAGGCTTTTGTTTATTAATCAGTTAGAATCCATGGTCTCTATCTGTTCCTTTTGTTTCATCGTCCGAACCCTCATTAATTTTGTATATATACATATATATGTATGTATTACACATTGTCAAAATATAATATAACAAATTTGCTATAAGGATCTTAGTTTTTACATGCATGTCAAAAAATAGTTTCCTAAATCTTTATTTAAGAATGTCCCATTGCAGATTTTTCCCAATCTAAAAAGTAAAACATATTTGTTATCTAAAAACAAATGGTAACATTTTTACTGAAAACTAAAGTTCATGAATTTTAAACCTAACCCTAAGTAACTAAAACTTGTTTGAACTGATTGGTTTTATTGGTAGGTGTTAGGTTTTCGTTATAAAATAAGCTGAAGGAAACTGAAGCCTGATAATCTGACAGTAATTTTGGGCCTAAAAGGAGTTTCATTTATACACACTCAATACTTTGATACATTTTCACTTTCAGGTGTTCCCAGAGATGTTAATTACCAAAAAGTTCGAGATGATCTCCAAAATATAGAGGGCGTTGTCAAGGCACATAGTTTATGTATATGGTCATTTACTATAGACAGAAATGCTTTATCAGTACATCTAGCTAAAGGTAAGTTTACGTAATTGTCATGACAAACATTAACTTATTTATTCTAACTATATAGGACGTTGTCAAGGCACATAGTTTATGTATATGGTCTTTTACTATTGACAGAAATGCTTTATCAGTACATGTACTCTAGCTAAGGTAAGTTTACTAAGTTGAAAACATCAGCTTATTTGTTCTGACTATAGAGGGCATTATAATAGCTCATGGATTTTTGTATATGGTCATGAGCAGAAATGCTTTATCAGTACATTTAGCAAAAGGTAAGGTCACCTAGTCGTTATGACACCCGTGGTCACAGGGTATTCAATTGAAAAATACCATTAAAAAAAATCCCACAATTTTTTGTTTTTCTAATGCCATTTTCAAAGACACAAGGAATGCTGATTTCTGATATATGGTGAAGTCTGAATGTAAAGTGAAAATGTCTTGCCTGAGAGTAATGTCATTTTTTCAATAATCACTGATTAATTTGGATGGGAGGGAATGCTGGGCTTTACATGATGACAAGATAGAATTCTGTGTATTTTAAGTGCATTTGCACTTGCACTTAACCATTTGAACATTTCAGACCATATTTGGTTTTCTTGACCATGTGTTCTGTGAAGCATGTTTAGTTTAATTAATGATTAAAATAAGTTAAAAAAAAAATCCACATATAATTATCAAATCTACATACTCTAGGTTTATAAAATTTTATTTACTTTCAACAATTTTCAACATTATTTTCACAATGTATTAAAATCATGCAAATTGAAGTTTTGACTTGGAGCCTAGGTGGCTATCTTAACTGGGGAGTAAAAAATAAGAAATCAACTCAATGCAATTATGTTTTGATTAATCCATTAATCAACGAATCGAGCTTCAAACAAGTGGGCCCAGGAAAAATGAATAAATAAATGAACATTTTATCATATACTGTATTAATTAAGACCTAATTTGACATTTCAGATTCCTCACAGAGCCATCAGGAAGTATTGGAAAAAGCCAGCCAATTGCTCAAAAACAAACATAAATTTTTCCACATTACAATTCAAGTAGAGGATTATATACCGGCATTGATGAATTCCTGTCAGTCCTGTCAGGGTCCAACAAAATAAAGAGAACAGCCTTATAAGGATTATATACATATACCAGCATTGATTAATTCCTAACAAACTTGTCAGGGACCAACTAACTAAAAAGAACAGCCTGATAAGGACTATATACCAGCATTGATGAACTCCTGTCAAACTTGTCAGGGACCAACTAAATAAAAAGAACAGCCTGACAAGGACTTTATACCAGCATTGATGAACTCCTGTCAAACTTGTCAGGGACCAACTAAATAAAAAGAACAGCCTGATAAGGACTTTATATCAATATTGATGCACTCATTTTTGACTTGTCAAGGCCTAGCAAAATAAAATGACAGCATATTTAGAGCTTTGTAGTTTGTACTAACATTGACAAACTCATGTAAATTATTCCAGGGTCCAACAGAACAAAAATAATACACATGTAGTACTAATAACAAGAAAGAGACTTTGGGAAATTAAATCTACTTGACCAAAACTAATACCTATTGGCCAGGAAAAGTTGGTGCTTATTTTTGTTCCAGAAAAACATAACACCATTATTTTTGTTATAAAGCCCTTATTTACATGTTAATACAGTAATAGGTGCATCAAACCATACACTGATTAAAAACAAAACTTTTATAGTGCGGCCTTATTTGTTAAGAAACAACATTAATATTGCTTTATTAATTAACCAGAGTAAAACTAACCCCATCTAGTCTAAACAGAATTTTTGTATAGGAAAGTTTTCAGTTGAGGATTTTCACTGTGTTTGCAGATGTGTACACCTACTAGTACTACAAAGCAGGGTAGCTCTGGTTCCAAATATTTTGTTGCCAGCAATTTCAACAGAAGCCTAATTTTGTCACCTGTTTGTCAATTCTGATGCCAAAACTGTCTCATTTGTGTCTTTTATTTGTATTAACACAATTTTTTATGTTGCCAAAATAATCGCTTAAAGTCATACTTTGTTTACATTTTTTTTTAAAATAATCACAATTTATGGCATTGATGAGACCTAGACCTAATCCTTTAATAAGATTTTGATGTTAATGACATGCTCATTGATCACGAATACAAAAATCTATGCATTGATTGACTGTCAGTGTTTTGTCAAATTACTTTGATGTCATATTACTATTGTATGTATGTTGTCATCAGTAAATACTTAGGTTTCATACATAGAAGACAGGTTTTGGCTGTCTTATAAAGTAAAAATGCTTCCATTTGACTCATTTATGTGAGTTTCATAGTTACTATGTGATGAAGTAAATCTTATACCCGTGAAGATGTTATATGTTTCTTGCATATATACTGCCTATAAATTTTTATATTAAATTCTTTGTGAATACAATCAACATTTAGTATTTAATTATTGTAATAGGTTGTTAAAAGCCTCTGTTTTCATTGCCACTTCCATCTGAAATTGTGCTATCCTAGCATGGAAGATGTATATTTATTGTGGTGCTAAAATAATATGTAATTTAAAAAAAACAACAAATATATATATATGTAGGGTCTGAAAGTCTCATGGTGTGAAAAAGGCAAATTTGTGATTAATTTCAAGGGCAAGATCATCATAATTTTTTTCTGAAAATCAAAATGTAAAGAGGGCTATAATATTTGGAGTTCAGTATCAAATATTTTAGATGAGCTTACTGACCATTTTGGTACTCATCCTTGATAAATTATATATAGAATTAAATCTCACCAATTTAATCTTCATTGCAGTAGTTTGCTTTGAGGATATTTAAAGTCTGTTTTTACTCTCAAAATGTTATATATTTTTTATATATGCTTAACAATGTACTTCCAATAACATCATTATATAATTGTCAAGCCTGGCAATTCCACAAGGCGAGACTTAGGTGTTACTTTTTTGGTGTCATAGGTGGCAACGGTGTGTCAAAATGTGAAATTTCATGTTAAAGTTAATATGTATTTTCTACTCGATCAAAAACTAACCAGGCGAGACATTTAAATCCGTGGAATTCTTGTTATTTTTTTTATTAAGACCTGTCTTGTGTTTCAAATGTTTAGAGTTGTTTTGTCAGTGTCTCGGTATCCCAGATTATTATTCTTCCATTAAATAAATTTTCGTAAAATAAGATTGTGCGGCTCTTTTATAAAGTCATGCAAGTAACTTTATCACAAAATTACAAGATTATTTATGACCCACAAATCTCTGTGGATAAAAGTTTATATTTTGAAACATTCTGAAAAATTGTGTTCATGCTTTAAAAAATTTTTATTGATTTAACTGTTATTTACAAATGTAAATTTAATTTAAATATTTTACATACATTTGTTGTGTAATGTTCCATTAGGGTGCTAATAGTGACATATATATAGGATATGTACACAATGTGAGATAACTTATTACCGTATATATATAGAGTGGTATTAAAAAAAGATAACTTTCATTAATATTTTATTTTAATATCATCCGCCTACATTTAGACTGACCATCATCATGCCATCTTAAAATCTAAATTCTGAAACTTATAAAATGTTTAACTTTAAAATGATTTTTGCTAAAATTATTCGCTGTGAAAACTTTCTTGATCTACAGTTATGCATCTTGTTTGGGTTTATAATTCTACTCACACATTTCATTGGTTGTTTTAACTCTCGAAGGAATCTTATACCATAACTGATGGCCTTATATATATTGTAAAAAGATATCTTTTTATTGCTTTTGCTCACTTATCATATCATTTGCAATTTTTAATTTTTTTTTCCGAAATAAAGCAAAGTTAAAGGTCTGAATATGTCCTGTAACGTGAGTTTTAAGGTGCATTACCAATGTTTAAATTTCAGGAAGTTGTAAAATGCCAGCCAAAGATTTGTAAGCTTGCAAGCAACATACTCCTATCATAATTTATTGAAACCAGATGTGCATTTAATATTTTTATGCTGCCAATAAACATTTAAATGGGAAATATCTGGTGAAGTGCAATATTAAATATGTGTGTGTGTGTTTATTTTCCATGTTTTTAAAGGTTACAATGTTTGAGCTATGATTTCTTTTGAAGACACCTAGCTGTTTAATAGTAGCCATATTTTTGTTTTTATTATTCTCTCTTCCACTTTTTTTTTTGTTTTTTTTTTGGGGGGGGGGGGAGGGGGGCCTCGGTGGCCGAGTGGTCTAAAGCACACGCTTAGGATCACAGTGCCTCTCACTGCCTTTGTTTGAATCTTACTCGGGACAGATCCTAGTGTGAGAAAGTTTGTCAGTTTGCTTGCCGAAGGTCGGTGTTTTCTCTGGGCACTCCGGTTTCCTCCACCATCCCAGAACTGACCATCTCGAAATAAGTGAAAGATTCTTGACTTGGGTGTAAACACCATTACTCTACTCCACTCTCTTTTTTTTCCAAAAAAAAAATTTCAAAGACTGTAAAAAGTTACTTAGCACCTGTAATTTCATGCTGATAATGGCATGTGTGTAGTACAATAAAAAATCTTCTATAGTGTCCACCTGTATATAAAGACCACTTGTCTAGAAAGTCCATTTTTCTTAAGTCCCATAGCTGGTCTTTATTTACATGTTTTATTGTACCGGTATTAGTGTTGTATTCTGTGATATGATATTTCAGTATTTTTTAACCTTTTACTCACTTTTTGTGAATGTGAAAGTCATCTTTTATTGTGTTTCATTTATTGTTTATTATTCAAGCTTTTCACTGGTGAAATTTCTCAACAGGGATTAGCCTACCATTGACTGTTAAACTTGGTTTGGAAGTGTCTCACACAATGTTTGCAAAAAAAATGTTGCCTTACATCTTTTTTCAAAAATAATCCGGAAAACTTATAATTCAAAGAAATTTTTTAAGTCCAAGGACCATAATTTCGTAACAAAATCAGTAAACTGGAACAAAACTCAAACTTGATCTGTAACTCATAATAGTAGACTCACATACCAAATTTGAGTCTAATATCTGCAAGTGATTAGAAAAAAGTCTTGAAAAGTAATGGTGTGGCCCACAAGCACATCCATATGCCTGCCGCATCACCTAATTTATAGCATAGTACAACCTAATTGCAACTTGGCTTAAAAGGACTCAAATCGAAAATATATTTAAAGATTTTTTTATGAACAGAAAGACCTTAAAGCTTGAACTTCATGTCGGCATCAGTACATAAAGGTTTCTGATTTTTTTTTTTTTAACGTTGGTTGACCTTTAACCTATTTTTAAGGAAACATTAACAAGTAAAACAAATGGCATTATCTTGTTTTTAATTGCAATGCTAAAACTTTATATTTAGTTTTAATGTACAGAAAATTGTCAAGTTTTCATAGTTGGATGACCTTTAACCTTGTTTGAAGTAGATCTCAAATAGCAAAGCCTTAAACATCTTCTTGACTAGTACTGAAATTTCAAGAATCGTGAGAATGAAGCAATGCTTACTTGCCCTTTGTTTTTAAAATTTGTTGACTTTGTTATCAGTGGAATTTTTGGCGTGAATTATCTTATCTGATGAATTTTGAAGGATGTCAATTTTAATAAAATACAGAAAAGATTTTGTTTTTGTAAAGTAAAATACATAAATGGCATTTGTACAAGGCATACATATTTTGTTCATGTGAATTTCACACAAATCA